>JAGDYQ010000060.1:2682573-2696986 GCA_021962125.1 Bulinus truncatus | reverse complement strand
AAGAGAAAACTGCATACATTAAAATTTAAAATCTGTGTTAATTTTTTTAATATTGATGGGTGGGGAGGAGGGAGTAACGGGAAAAATCTCCCCCACGGCCATGAACTTAGTGCTCTATATATTGCAATATCTGTGCGGATATATAACTTTAATCCATTATATTTTTTTCTAGACAATAACTTATTCATGATAAAAAGATATGATATCGATTGACTATATACGATGTGATATCGATAGAAAATGTAAAATATGATATCGAGAGACTATGTAAGAAATGATATCTAGAGACTATATAAGATATGATATCGAGAGAAAATATAAAATATGATATTGAGATACTATATAGGATATGATATCGAGAGAAAATATAAAATATGATATTTAGAGACTATATAAGATATGATATCGATAGAAAATATAAAATATGATATTGAGAGACTATGTAAGAAATGATATCTTGAACCTATATAATTGTTTATATTCTGACTTTGAGATATGACTAGAATGATTCGTTTAAAACATATTCAGCCAGTATTCTCTTTTTTTAATGACATTTTTAGATCTTTAGTGAATTTCTCTGCGTTGACAACGAGAAAGATAAAGCTGATAGTCATTCAACATTCACATATGTTTTTAATCTTTTTATTTAAAGCAATAGGAATATTTAAAAAAATATTAGCATACCTTTAGTTGTAAAGCTAAAATGAATATCAACACAGTTAAGATCAACATTTTCAGAAGAGCTAGATACGATATCGTTCAGAAATTGATTGTGGCAATGCCCTGTTGTTTGCTTTTACTTCGCCAACAAATATTTCCCGACATTTTAACTCAAACGATTTTATTGAAATGTCAACATGGTTTCCTTATCAGGCAGGGATATGTTGTCTTCTTTTTCAAAAAAATTAACAGCCCTTTGGTGTGTCACCCATTTTGTGTAGACAATATTTACGTGAATACAACTTTCATAGTGATAAGATACGAACTGAAATGGCATATTTTTAACAATGGTATTTAAGTTGTCAGCATAGTTAAAGTTGATACTGAAAGTATTCTCGATATCAACGAGACAAATACATTTAATACAACACTAATGTTAAAACAACGCATGTTTTAACTCTATGCTATTGGGTTATAATTTACCAGCTGTTTAATACGCTGCGTAGCACGGAGGATCAAGGTGTTATATGACCCCCACACCCTATTAATGGTTTGCACCGTTTCTTTACTTAGTTATAAATGTTACATACATAAAAAAAGTTAACACATATATTTATATATAAATGTCTAGACAACCCTATAACATCTGGGTTCATCTATTTGCAATTTTCACCTCCTAAATGCTAGATAATTATCAACCAGTATTCTTACAGAGCATGACAACTTTGTGTTTTAGCTACATCCTTTGCAGCAGCCTATGGCTTCTTCCATCCTAGTAAATTTTACCACATGTATTGTTTAATTATGGTCCTTCAGTATAGATCGCTGCTCCGCAATTGTTTCGCCTGGCGGCACACTTCATCTGTTACTTCATGATCCTCTCACCTTACAGAGACTAAAACTAGCCCAGCTCTCCAACCTCTCAAAATGTTAGGAATGCCATAATCGGTGAGTTAAAAAAGGCTTAAAGCTATAGTTTTATTACTCGCAGCAATAATATATATTTACTACCATTTAAAATGATTCATTCAAAATAGCGACATTTTTTGCACTGTGTATTGTGTGTTAACGTCTAAATGCGCTACGTTCCATTTTGCTGAACTCCATGCGTGGCTAAAAATAGCTTTGTCCAACTACACAACTCGTTCTTCATGTGGTGAAGCGTATAAAAAACAACAACAAAAATAAATAAACTGACAGTAGGATATACTTCCCAAATTATTTATAACTTATGAAGAACTCTCTACGGCAGGGGAACGAGCTAATTTAAAGTTTATGTCGTGGGTAGAGCATGTAACTCTATTTTCCTAATAGTTCAATTTAATGACTCTACCTTAACATCAGGGTAAATGTTAGTCTTCTAAATCTGACTGTTCTATTTGTACAAACTGCCAGTTAAGACGTCTATTCCATGAGGTTAAAAGAGCAATAACAAATCAAAAATGTCTTCCACACCGGTGCTTTGAGTAGTTCCAATATTTAGAAGAGAGAATTACAAGTGTCAGCTAAATGACTAACTTCAAACTTCTGCTATCATATAATATTATTAGTTTTAAAACATTCCAGACTAATACATCAACTAATTCATTTTTGATTGATTAATATGAATAATTCCCATTTCTTTGATTTCCATAATTTGAAAGCATTCTCTTATAAACGGGATACATCCAGCCAGTGTGTGTGTGTGTGTGTGTGTGTGTGTGTGTTTGAAGTCCCTGTAAGGCCATGGAGGCACCGCGGGAGAAATATCGGGAAAAAAATTTCCTTGGTCCTCACCGGAGATCGAACCAGGTACTTGCATATATAATAAAATGTTTTAGGGTACTTGACTTGTAGAGAGTAGCTTATTTTCTAGCGAGTGTTCCGTTTAACTGTTTGATGCAAGTGTCTAGGGGACTCGACCTTTATTATATATATAACATTGGATGTGGGGGTCAATGAGTTCTTGACTAATGATTTTTATTTTCAGTTAAACTATTTTAGCCGACGATGAAGAATCTATTTTTCATGCATATCTTATAAAAATGGTCTTTACACTTTATGCATCATTACGTCATTGAAATAAAATACTATTCGATCTCCGTTAAGGATCAATTGATCTTTCTGGTCATGGCTTAAGCCCCAGCTCTATCTCCCGTGGTGCCTCCAAGGCCATTGCACTATCGACGATGGTGGGGATGAAAGAAGGGCGCCATAAAAACCGTCCCATTAGACGTAGATAGGATCTAAGAGATTTCATCTCATCCTTACAGGGCTTCATACTCAGACACCGAGCAACGTCTGAAAAAGTTTGTAAATTTTTCAACCTACGCCAAATATGAAATCATGTGAAAGTAAACGTACTTTTAGAAAGTATTGGGCATAATTAAACACAAAACTAGAAGGAATGTAAACAATCCAAATCAATACTGTAAAAACCATCATTGTTACCTGTCTTTCGGATGAGAAGCTTCTGCTTTGGGCTGAGGGATCTTCTTGTCCTGTACCCCTTGCTTACCTCTTTTGGGGTCAACAGAAATCGCACTCAAATTTGCATGTGCACTGCTCTTGTCCTGTTCTCCTCGCTTACTACCACTTTTCGATGAATTAGACATGGCACTGCCTAAAAATGAATAATTAAAAAACAATGACTTTTTTAAATTGTGTAAGGACGTAATATTTAGATCAGTAAATAAATCACATATTGAATAAGGCTGCTTAAAAATGTGAAGAAGAAATTTTATTTGAAATTTTCAGTTATTATCTAAAAATTAGATTAAATCCAAATCCAAATATAAAATTGTAAATGTTAAACAGGCTTTATTTCAAAATTATGCACGTAACAATCATAACGGTCTTCTACCGATGGCAACAAACTGAAGACTAAAAGCTTTGTTTGGCTTAAAAAAATCACAATTTTTTGTGGCAAAAAAATTACACACATTGATATTGAAAAATACAAAATAACAACATAAATGCTTTAATTGACGAGATTAAAATGACAGTTAAACAGATATAAGTTTACCTTTCATCATTTTTTTAAATGATATTTACAAAGCTAGACGACTTACTCTTAACACAACATTCTAGTCATTCTATATAGGTAAGTGAGTTTATATATATATATATATATATATATATATATATATATATATATACACACATTTCCATAGAGGTAAGTAAGCTCATGATAAGGTGAGTAATTATTTCTCTTTTATTTTTAGTATACACACAACATTCGAAAATGATGTGAAGTCATATAATGTGTTAATTGTAAAATTGCACTCAAAGGAGAAACGCCTTTGAATCGCCATCTGTAAGTTTTCACTCACCCAGGTGGTCACTTCATTTTCGTAGTGGCGTACTATGGAGCTGTCCTGCCCGGGAGGAACTTAGTTAAAAATGAACAATCTAAAATACCAAGACTTATTTATTACGTTAAATTAATCTTTCGATGTTAGATCATTAAATAAATCACATTTCAACTCATACATCATAGTAATGTGAAAGTGACATTGGATTTAAAACCCTAACCCACTTTATGTACATCATAATTATACGAATAACAATATCATTAGAATAATTACAAGTTGAAATCCCATATTAATTAGACATAGAAGAAGTTGTCAAAAGTTTAAAACTTTCTACATACTTTTTCGTTTTTCTTACATTGTTAAAGTTAAAACAAAACAATAGCAAACTTTTTTACTCGTTAGATTTTGAAAATAAAAAAAAAAATTCGACTCAACAGCTCAGTAAAAGATGCTATAAAGATACTATTTCTGGTACTTGAAGGTTCTTTTATTATAAACTTCCTGAAATCGTACACTTTTAGTAATTTGGAGTTGAATTATAAGAACTTCCCAAATTCTACCAAAGACAGGTGTACTACTTACATATCCTTATTTATATAGCTCTTATAATGAACGTGTGGTACTTGACAATAAAAATTTAAACCACTTGCTAGTTTTTTTTTTGTATTCTACTTGTAAGAGCTTCGTGAATTTTCACCACAACGATTCAACTAGTTGCATGTCATCCGTTTACTAAACTTGACAATAGACAATGGTAATACAAGTCATCAAACATTTTAAAGTTTTATTACAAGAGCTAACTGAGTTAATCTGAATTAATTATATATTTCAAAACTTTCAAAAAAATTTTAATGCTACATTACTTAGACGTAATCAAATCCTTGAAGAAATTTACAAAAGAATATTAAAATGTATTTGAACCCAATTCTATAAACATCCATCTTGACAATAAACATTCATATGTTAAAGTAGAAGTACATTACATTTTTGCAGGGTCGGTCTTAACAGTGTGTGAGAACTTAAAAAAGAGTGTATTATGCATTCATCTTTGTTTTATTATAGATGGCAAAAGATCTAAATTCGCTGGCCTCTTTCTGGCGCTTGGCCTGGATAGTTCCACAGGTCGATTCTTCGAAATACATCGCCACTGGATAGTAACTGTTTAACAGTAACTGGAGGATACTTTTAAAGCAATGCGTGACGGAACTTTAATTGTGCCAGATCCAAATAATCTAACATACAAACAGCGTCTGCATTTGTCATCACCTGTGTGTAAACAGCCACCAGACTTTGGATGTGGATAAACATTGATAAAAGATGGGAGAAAGGGGGGGGGGGGAGAGACAATATAAAAGTAAACCAAAAAAAAAATGGCTGGACGACTCTAAGTTAAGATTGAAGGGCGGCATCGCACTGTGAGTATACTCGGTGTGTATGTCTAGAGGTATTTGACGATGATAATCAAATGGCCTTCCCAGGTGAGAATACAATAGAAATGACAATATAAAGTAGACTGTTTCGTGAAGATGGCGTGGAATTACCTAACATAATAATATCCACCTCGCAACTGCGTTATATCGAAAGAAGAAATCAAAGAGTTCAAAATGGCGTCTTGCCAGCGTCTCGATTCAATAAATGTTTTTTTTTATTTTTTTAAACCGACACTTTTGAATATTTTGTGCTGTTTTCAAACATGAAACCAAAAGGCCAGAATGTGAAATTATTCTATCCAAATATTTCTTTCTTTGTTTTTCTGTATTTCTACAACATATTGCATCTTTAAATTATAATAAAATCATGACAAAAATTGGATCTGTCTGAAACCAAAAATAGCCTGGCCTACTAATCAATATAACTCTATGCAAATGATATCTCATGTGAAATGAATTATCTTAGGAACTTTTATCAGGACCGGAAAAATCACTATCTTATGCATGACCGAAGATTCTTGTCGACAGTCGATAGTCTGGAATGAACGACCATTTTCCATTTTGGATTGTAAATTAGTTTTGGTTTATCCGTGCTCTTAGACGTAATAGGCATGTTTTTTTTTCTGTCACTTAATCTGTGACCATTGCATCGCTCTGTAGACAGTAGCATCCATGGACAGCTGTTGGGCTATAAAACCATAATGCAAATGCTGCAGATCTATTTGTGGCAGTTAAAAAAGATCTAGGTGATTGTTTATGAAAATTACATTTCCCTTTATTTGCGCCCATAATGAAAAAAAAAAAGCTTAAAATAGGGAGAAACAAATACCGAAATTAAAAAAGCTAGAACAAAGAGAGAAAAAGAAACGGTCGAAAAAAGAGACTAGAAGAGAATGATATTGAAATTGTAAAACTTGTGGCGAAAAAAGTGACAGGCAAGAACGCTAATCTTGATTTTTTTCCAAAGAAAGAATTAATTTCGACCAAAGGGACATAAATCCATATAAGACCAGGTCAGGATTAAAAAAAATAATTATTCTCCGTGTTTACACGAAAATGTAATGAACTATTCCCTTGCAGCAAACTGGAATATTCAAACAATATCGGATCGATTTATAACTTTAAACTATATCTGGAAAACTTATTCAACGTCATTCTTGTTGAGAACATTGCAATGTTTGTCCTTAAGTATCGGGACTATATATTGACTGTCGATGCTATTAGTAAGAAAATCTTTTTTCAGGCATCAAAAGTAACATACTTAAACTATTAAGTACGAAGTTTTACAATTTTATTATTTATAAAAATGAGAAAAATACAAAATGATTGATTTTCTTTGAATTCCAAGTACATTACCCTACAAATAATAAGTAATCGATTTCTTAAAGTAAGCAAGTGCGTATCGATGCGCGTAAATTAATAATAATGTTAAACGGCTTTGAATGACTCACAATCTATATTTATGAAAGCAAAACAAACTTAATAGGTTAATAGAAGTAAAAAATAGTTGATCCAAAAACAGCGAATAGCACATAAGAACAGTGATGTTTGATATATATTTCTTTTTCAAACTAGCTGCATCCTGCAGAAAAATACCATAGTTCAACTTTGAGGTTATCATAAATATGCCAATGTAACTATATGACTATTTATTTATTGATGTGAAAATTAAAAAGAAAAACTTTTACGAATATAGACGCAGGCAAAAGGCTATCAATATTTAAACTGGAAACAGTATTCTTACTTTCAATCTACAGCAGACACACGATAGACTGATAATATTTATATAGGGTCATTCCATGTCAACTCAACCAGTTTTTTGACAATCGTTCACCCGACCCTCTCAGATGTTCCTGAAATTTTTATGGTTTGTGGTACATTCAAAGTTGAGTAATTCCTGAAAATTTCAGGCCATTTAGTCAATAACTTTCCGAGATATGATTTTTTAAAGTTTTAAGGGTAGTCGCGAGTTCGCGTGACATTTACATTTTCGCGATATTTGAACGTGAATATTTCAAAAACTTAAAGAGTTATCAGGCTGAAATTTTCAGTATTTACTCATTGTTTTATCGTAAGTAGCATGATGTATTTATCTTAAGTGTAGCTTGCATACAGAATGCCCTAAACAATTCCAAACATTGCACTTCAGACAGTTTTCATCAATATTTCACCCGGTATAGCCAAGAACCTATAAGACATGAAATGATGTTTGTTATACAATTAATAAGTACCATATATGTGTTTATTATTTTGATAGAGAATTCCTGTTAATCAATAATAGTGTACTCATGGTGGGCCCTTTTTAGCATCATGGTCGTCCATTTTTGCACTTATTGCGACCCCCAGATGACAATGCGGACAGTAATTCACACTTTTCATATTTTGCACTCTTGTTAACCTAGGCAAGTACTAGCTATGGTGAAAATTTCATGTTGGTGTCTTATCGCCTTCTTGGTGAAAATCTGCATGAAATTTAATGATTTCTACACTTTGGTGGACCATAGTAATTTTGAATATTTGAACTGACATCTTTGATGGAATGGGTTTTCTTATTGTGAATTATAATTTTACTTGACAAATATTTTCTGATATGTTTCTAAGTGAATAAGTACTTTTAAATGAATTTTTTGTGTAATATTTGCTTGCAAAAACATCATGAATGTAATGCAAAAATGTCAAAAAAATTTTTTTCCATTGTTTCTTAATTATTTCATTTTATATCACTGTATGTTCAGATTTCATGTAATTTAAATAAAAATTATGAAATTTTTTTCAGGAATTACTCAACTTTGAATGTATCACAAGCTATAAAAATTTCAAAACGATCTGAGAGGGTCGGGTGAACACCACTGGTTGAGTTGACATGGAATGACCCTACAGCTTTTATATTATTATAAGCGTATATTCAAGAAAGAAATAGACATCCTCTTATGTGTACTTGGAGGAGTAATAATTTAAATGTGACCTAATTTATTTGAATTTACCGTGGTGTGGCTACAGGAATAATTGACAAATTCACAAACCACACATCTATCTATCTATCTATCTATCTATCTATCTATCTATCTATCTATCTATCTATCTATCTATCTATCTATCTATCTATCTATCTATCTATCTATCTATCTATCTATCAATCTATCTATCTATCTATCTATCTATCTATATGTTTATCTATCTATCTATCTAATCTATCTATCTATCTATCTATCTATCTATCTATCTATCTATCTATCTATCTATCTATCTATCTAATCTATCTATCTATCTATCTATCTATCTATCTATCTATCTAATATACCTATCTATCTATAGATCTATTTATCTATCTATTCTACCTATTTATGCATTTATCTATCTATTTACAGATTTATCTAAATCTAAACTATAGATCTATTATACCTAACTAATTATCTATAGATCTATCTAAACTATTTATCTATCTAAATCTAAACTATATATCTATTATACCTATCTAATTATCTATAGATCTATCTAAACTATTTATCTATCTTTCTATCTATCTATCTATCTATCTATCTTTCCTTCTATCTATAGATCTTTCTATAGATCTATCTATCTATATATGTATATATCTATCTAATCTATTTTTCTATCTATTTAATATACCTATCTATCTGTAGATCTATCTATCTATTTATCTATCTATCTTTCTATCTATCTATCTATCTATCTATCTATCTATCTATCTATCTATGTTTGTAAAATAAATCATTTTTATTTTGCCTTCCTCTCACCCGATCAATATCTAACCTGTCTTGGCATTGGCGTGTTGCATTTATGAAATTTTTTATAAATAGATTTTCGAGGTTCAATCGATTTATAATTTATGTATTCTAAATAAATATGCACTATTTCAAAATGTTCGAGTCAGCTCATCAAAATCTTGTATAAAACTAAGATAATTACTTGTTTTTTATATGTATAAGTGAGTAAACACAAATTATACCTTAATGTACAGCACAGATCTCATATCAAGCAAGGAAATTAATTCAATTAAAAAACGAATATGGAATGAAACGTGGTAAGGAGGAATATTTAAAAGAAGTGCGCACTCCACGTGAGAAAATGACGCCTTTAGTTCTCTATGCGAGTATTTATGTAATGTACATAAGCTGTCAAATTTGAGGTTGTCACATGAATTATTGCTAATATCCGGACTGTAGCAACTGTTTTGCCCTGCCCCCATATTATGAATTTATTCTATACAGCGAATAAATGTAACATACATGTATGGTTAAAAGACAAAAGCGCCCTTAAGCCTCTAAGAGCCCATCGGGGGCAGATGAAGTATATAATTCATATGTGTCTATAACCTCGGTATATGAATGGATTGTGTGGTTAGCACAACGCCCGGCCTCCTGCGATTTAAAGCTGGGTGGAGGACTTTCATCAGAAACTGAAAAGATCCCAAGGTTCTTACTGATGTTTGAACCCGGGAACTTATCTGGTCGACAGTCGAGAGCTCTACACCGCACGACCAGCTGCCGCCCCCCCCATTTAAAATGGTGTGTGTGTGGAAACGAGGGGAACATAATCATTTTTTTCGGTTAACATTCTTTTTACTAAAAAGTATTCATAAATGGAAAATCATAAAACTTGAACTTTGCATTTATGATAGCAACAATAAAAAAAATAGACTTTACAATATTTAAATTCATTAATGATTAATTTGAAAGGAACACATCTGGTTCACAGATGCTAAATCTGGAACAATCTGGATCACAGATGCTAAATCTGGAAAAATCTGGATCACAGATGCTAAATCTGGAAAAATCTGGTTCACAGATGCTAAATCTGGAACAATCTGGATCACAGATGCTAAATCTGGAAAAATCTGGTTCACAAATGGTAAATCTGGAACAATATGGATCACAGATGCTAAATCTGGAAAAATCTGGTTCACTGATGCTAAATCTGGAACAATCTGGATCACAGATGCTAAATCTGGAACAATCTGGATCACAATGGTAAACCCTGCCCCCCTCCCCCCACCATCTCACCTCCAACAGGGAGCAAACCAACTAAAACAATACACACAATTGTGTAGTAATTGTGTAGTAACTGTGTAGTAACTGTGTAGTAACTGTGTAGTAATTGTGTAGTAATTGTGTAGTAACTGTGTAGTAACTGTGTAGTAATTGTGTAGTAATTGTGTAGTAATTGTGTAATTGTGTAGCAATTGTGTAGTAATTGTGTAGTTTCTTTGTTATACAAATTCTTTCTAGTAAATACTTTGAGGAATCTCATTGCTCATTTTCTGAATGTTTGCGTTGTCTCTTATTTCTTCATAGGTGTTATATTCGTTCAGAGTATTGCGTGACTCTAGTTTGTTGATGGTATCAGGCCCGTAGCGTGCGGGGGAGCCAGGGGGGCCCCTGCGTTTTATCTGGCCCTCCCTGCTTATTTGTTCTACTTAGTAAATTGTATTACCTGCCCCCCCTGCTATTGCATTGCCCCTGCTGTAGAATGCCTGGCCCCTGCTGTAGGATTTTCACTCTACGGGGCTGGATGGTATTGACATAAGATCAACTGGGTGCTTGAGGAGCATCACTACGAATGATTGATGGATCTAGCGTAAAATAAAATATACTTGCAAACATAACACCAAGTAACTCAATGGCATATTCAATTAATCTAAATTTATAATTAAAGGTAACGTCTTTTGCAGAGTTCAGCTAGAAATCTAAAAACCTATCTGTCTTTATAGGTTTGTTCCTTTAAGCCATTTAATAAAGACAAATTATTAGTCCCAATTTAACCATATTTCATACTAAATCAAAGAAACATAAATGTAAGTACGACAGAACTGAATGGAATGAACAGATGTGCACATGAAGCATTATGTAAGTCTCATAAAACACACACACACACACACATATATATATATATATATATATATATATATATATATATATATATATATAACGTTTAATTTATTATCGCTAAGTTACAAACCAGAGAAACAAGAGCCATATATAGTATAATAATATTGTTTTGGTAAACATCCGTACAATCCCTGTAGACAAGATAGACAAGATTGTTGTATATAATTGACAAGAGTGTAATATGTTATAGACAACAGTGTAATGTGTAATTGAGTAGCGTTTAATATATAAGAGACAATGGTGCAATATGTAATTGGCAAGAATGTAATATGTAATAGACAAGAGTGTAATGTGTAATGGACAAGACAATAATATGTAATAGGTAAGAGTGTAATGTGTAATTGACAAGAGTGTAATGTGTAATTGATAAGAGTGTAATGTGTAATAGACAAGATGTGTGTGACATGGTGGTAGTTCTGTTGGATTGAATATTCGCACATATATTTAACACATGCCGATCAGATTGCCAACTAACTATAGAATATGTAAGCGGATTTTAGCATTTCGGTTGCCCTGTAAAATAAACTTAATAAATTAAAATTAACTCAATGGTTTATGTTTATGTGAAAAAAAAAGTTCCGAATAACTTCAGACTCCTAACTAATGCAAACATTGTAAAATATAATTAGAAACTAGGATGAATAACGTCACCCCTACCTACTCTTTTTTATTTTTAAAGATAATATTAAGTTTATATACCTACACCTGAAGTTGTTCTGCTTTTGAAATGTTTTTTTCCCCATAATTTTGAATACAAAATTTGAAAAAAAAATGACTTTAAAAAAAAAAAAATGTATAGGTAATTCTTCAGTCAAGATCCACTAGATAAATAATTTATCATAAATTATATCATATTTCACTATTAAACATTGCAATAAAATATCATTTTGTTCGGATATTTAAGACATTGTCTGGCTTCGTTTTATTACTGTAAAGTAAAATTATAATGTGTAGCAAAAGAATCAAACTCATAACTTTATGGTTTTATGAGAAACACATTCTTTTTTAGTTATTCTGGCAATATTGTTGAAAGTTTTTATTTTTAAATCAGGATTAATCTCTTGTGGACTTTTTACACGTTAAAAAATGAATGTAACTATTAATCTTTATATTGAAAATAATTGTCCGCTGGCAAGATTGTTGTGACGTCAAATTCGTACGTTCGTTGAGTTACCAGGGAAGTGACGTAGACATCCCTTGAACTTGTCAAGTTGTAGCCCGTATCGTCACTGTGATTAAGTCTTGGCTTGGTAGATCAACTTGAGGTACAAAAAGTAGGTTGAAGTAATTGAGCCAGGGGACACAATCACGAACAACTCTTTCTGTCTGTTGTTTGAAGAGTTGGCGCGCATACTCTCTATTTTATAGTAAAGTAAAAAATAAATGCAGACCTAATCTGAGAAAAAATGTCACAGTTTATCAAAATGCAATTAAGTATATAAAAAAATGATGAACTACTTGATATTCTTGTATGGATTTTAAAAAAAAAGTTTACTCCAATAATCACAATTATTTTTCTCATAACAATATCATGCAATATGCCTTGTTCATTACTGTGGGCCCTTCTATTGGGGAGGGGAAACAGTTGTCTAGAACCCCCGTCTTTTTTCCCATTTCACGTGATATCTGGTTATGTTTGCTTTTAAATGTTTTTTTTTAATGAATTAACTCCACGTTCATAACTCATATAATTGTTCCCTAAAAAAATTAATTGATGTCCCTGAAAGAGAAAGTGATAGTCAAGAGTAGTAACGAGCATTAAAGAAAACTTAAACAGGAAGTAAACTACGTGCCTACCGTAGCTGCAAATGTTTTTAATTAGATAACACATACTACGCTACGGTGCGTGACCTCAATAAATCAAACATAATATAAATAATTTCGTATGTTTTGAATCCTGATATAGATCTGTCAAAAAACCTATCCACAGTCTAATTTTTTAAGAAACTTGGTTCAGACTGTTGTAGCGTATCGACTCTATGTGAACGTTTCAGGAGTTTTACATGTGCAGCGAATGACTATTGTTGTAATTGGTCCCCGAGAAAATAGACCATTTACATTTCAGTCCTGGGAGTGGCTGTCGAGGGCACCACATACAACCACGAAAAAGTCTGGCCAACGCCTCCCCCCCATAGATCATTACACTTAGAATGTGGAACGTCATTCAATGTGAACGTGCCGGCGACGATAAAAGGAAGTATCGTGGGGAAAGGAATGAGAGATTTCAGTTTCGTCACCAAATAATCGGGACGTTGGAAACGTATGAAAGAAGTTTAATTTCACTGAATGTTTACTAGATACAGTCGTTTCCGCTTAATTTGGAAACATCGGGGCCGAGGCTGTTCGTCCCAATTAAGCGGCTGTCCCAATTAAACATACACATTTACTATTGGCTTCTTGGTTTGGTTTCTTTGAGATTTGTCCCAAATAAGCGGCTGTCCCAATTAAGCGGTGTCCCAATTAAGCGGAATCCACTGTATATCAATGATATTTACCAACTCAATTGAACCTAAACGTTATTGAGTGCACAGTTTTTTTTAAAGAAAATAACCGAACATGTGATGCAGATTATGCATTTACTAGCTCTACCGTGCAAAAACCTTTGCATAGAGTTATATCCCCTTATGCTTGATCGGAAGGCTAGGTTATTTTTGGTTTCGGGCAGATCCGATTTTTTCATAATTGTATTTTAAACTGGAATACTGTTGTATTAATTCTTTACTTTCGATTTAACGCACACTGGAAATGACTATTATTATATATGATAAATAAAGCGTGCATTGAATAGGGAAATTCTCAAGGTTGGCATCACATAAAGGTTTTAAACGATTAGCGAATGGGTTTATTTTTTCATAGGCGGCGATTACTGTTAGTATTGTTGAACGGATCGGAATTTGTAGAATTCCTACTGGGTGCCATTATCGCTAATCACGCTAATGCCTTCAAATTAGTTTTGAAATCTGTCATTTTGATAAAGACGAAATGTTTATAACCTCTATGTTTCATTTTTAAGTATTCAACCTTCCCGCAAAATGCCGGTAAGGCATCTAGTAATAAAGTATGTTACTTAAAGTTTCTTACGCATATAATGTCTCTTTTAGTACTTTTATATAAGAGCCTT
>JAGDYQ010000060.1:2592573-2680073 GCA_021962125.1 Bulinus truncatus | reverse complement strand
ACAACTAGACAATTAAATATTATGCTATGTGTAGCCGCGTAGTCTAAAGCCATTCATCCAGCCATTACAACTTTCAGGCCTTTTTATAAACTTTATCTTGTCTGTTGTAAAGGTATAAGTCCATTTTGCTGTTCATACCAACATAACCACACACCTTGTTCTTGTTTGACGCTCCTGTCAAGTTCCTGCTCGCTGTGGCCCTAAATTAAAAAAATATATATATATATTTGCCAACCTCTGGTCATTTGAGTTTCAATTTATCGATTAAACCAGACATTGCAACATTCAATTTCAAACTTTTTAAACTAACATTCAAAGAAACTTTCCAGTAACTATTTACGTCATTCACGACTGATCGATTCATTGATTGTGGTTAGAGTCACTTAGGAGCCTTTCTTGGTGTTTGTGGCTCAAAGAACTAATTCCAAATTTAATGAATGGTGAACCCTTTTTTTTAAAATATAATACGCCTAGATATATTTAATAAAAAAAGGTATATAAGGATAATTTTTTTCTAAATTATCAAAAGATTAACTTAGTTTATTAGTGTCACACATCTCCAGAATGTTATCAGCTAAACATTTAGTCAAGCTAATCGAGTATTACAATATCCCGGGTAAGTGGTGCAAACACTACTTTGTATTAATATCAATGAACAATAAAAAGGTAGTTATTAATAATTCTGTGAGTTCTTATATGAATCAGAGGATGTTCTGCGATTAGCAATATAATCATTTTAAAAAGTAGATTTATATTGCTAACTATAATTTATGTCCTTTAAATTGTATGCCATTAATTATATAAAATTGTTCTGTCTTGGTCTGGTTTTTGTCAGAAAATGGTGTGAATAAAAAATCAGAGCGTGTATAAATTCTCGCGATGTTCAGCGTATACAGTGATGTCTCTAGTCTTAGAAAAGATAAGGTAGATTGATAAAAGTTGGTATCGGCTTAGGAGAGATAAAGTAGTTAGATAACAGTTGGTATCGGACAGTTACGTCGAGTAGTGGAATTTAGAGTTTATTTTTGAAGTAAATCAAAGAAGGAAAAACTTTTTTTTAGGAAAGAGAGACTCGTTGATTTTGTTATATTAGTCAAAGTAGATTTCAATGATTAGAGGTTAGGGGGCGTAGTTTGAAGTTTTCTATTTAAAGTTTGATTTAGAAAGGGGTGAAGTGTTGATAATATTTTTTTTCGTTTATAAAAGTTTGTATTTTTTAGAAAGGGGTTGGGCCTGGGAAGGGGGTTACAAATTGACTTTATTTTCTGGGGGGGGGGGGTTACAAATTGACTTTATTTTCTAGGGGGGGGTTACAAATTGACTTTATTTTCTAGGAGGGGGGTTTACAAATTGACTTTATTTTCTAGGGAGGGGGATACAAATTGACTTTATTTTCTAGGGAGGGGATACAAATTGACTTTATTTTCAGGGAGGGGGGTTTACAAATTGACTTTATTTTCTAGGGAGGTTGGATACAAATTGACTTTATATTTTCTAGGGGAGGGGGGTTTACAAATTGACTTTATTTTCTAGGGAGGGGGATACAAATTGACTTTATTTTCTAGGGAGGGGGGGTTTACAAATTGACTTTATTTTCTAGGGAGGTTGATACAAATTGACTTTATTTTCTAGGGAGGGGGGGTTTACAAATTGACTTTATTTTCTAGGGAGGGGGATACAAATTGACTTTATTTTCTAGGGAGGGGGGGTTACAAATTTACTTTATGGGTTTTATTTTCTAGGGGGGGGTTACAAATTGACTTTATTTTCTAGGGAGGGGGGTTTACAAATTGACTTTATTCTAGGGAGGGGGGGTTACAAATTGACTTTATTTTCTAGGGAGGGGAGGGGTTTACAAATTGACTTTATTTTCTAGGGAGGGGGATACAAATTGACTTTATTTTCTAGGGAGGGGAGGGGTTTACAAATTGACTTTATTTTCTAGGGAGGGAGGGTTTACACATTGACTATATTTTCTAGGGAGGGGCTTACAAATTGACTTTATTTTCTAGGGAGGGGGGATACAAATTGACTTTATTTTCTAGGGAGGGGGTACAAATTGACTTTATTTTCTAGGGAGGGGGGTTTACAAATTGACTTTATTTTCTAGGGAGGGGGATACAAATTGACTTTATTTTCTAGGGAGGGGAGGGGCTTACAAATTGACTTTATTTTCTAGGGAGGGGGGGTTTACACATTGACGTTATTTTCTAGGGAGGGAAGGGTTTACACATTGACTTTATTTTTTAGGGAGGGGAGGGGGGTGTTATCGATAGTTTCACACTTGTTAACAAACGGGGGGGGGAGGGAAGGGGGGGTCGTCTTAAAAATGTACACATTTGTTAACGTAATTAATGTGCAAGGCCAATAGTGTTCTGGGCAGATTTGTGTAATTATATGTTATGACAAGAGTGGAAACGACATACAAAGCTATTATATTTCACAGATCTATTCACAAAGTTCACTGTTACATAAAGATTATTATTAATACATTGTGCAAAAACAAGAGAAAAAAAAAGTTATATAACCATTGTGCGAGTCATTTCGGCTTATATCAATCATAGTATGTAATACATGTAACTTTATCTACGTCATGTGGGAAAGGAAAATATTTAGAAAAATATATGGGCCAGTAAATGTCGATTGGAGAAGTAGAGCTAATTCAGAACCGTACGAACTGTACGAAGAACCAAATATAACAGACATAAAATGAATAGATTTGTGTTTTTAGGGACGATTTTTTTTCTAAGTAACTTTTTTTTTTTACATCTATCTAAGTTTTGTGTGTATAGGTGCAAAGGAAACAACGCCATAGGGCTGCTATGTCTTCGATGCGTGTTAATACTTAATAGTACATTTTTTAAAAATAAATACCAATAAATCAATAACAATAGATCTTTTTTTTTTATTAAAATGCGGGAAATTATTTCAGCTTAATAAGTGATTTATATTGAATATTGTTAGCAATGATCCTAACTCCAAACTGATCATAATGTAAAACATGTCAATTTTGGAACAAATTTTTGCCTAAAAATAAAAAAGGACAATTTTTTTTTAGGAACTGAAACTACTCCTAAAGAAAATAAGCCAAAGAAGGTTTCGTCAGCACCACCAGACGGAAAATTAAGGACTCAGACGTTTTTGAGAAGAGCGTCATACCGAGCTTCTCTGCCCGAATGGCGTAAACATTTTCAAACGTAAGTAATGATAAATTCTGTTATTTTTTTATGCTCTCATTTGATTGAAAGAAAAATCAATTACTAATACTTTTTAGATTATTATATATAATTTCATAAATAGTACACTAGCTGGAAGATTTATAATATATCACTTTGAATAAACATAATAAATTGACCTTAAGGATATTAAGATCTACCATTGTAAAAATAGTAACTCATCATACCAACCCCCCACCGGAAATAACCCCGATCGGACAAAACCACCCCACGGAAAACAACTGGAAAAAACCACTTTGGATAAAACCATTGGACAAACCCCATGAATTAGACCCCATCGGACAAAAACTGCGGAAAATACCCCCAAAATACACTTTTGGGAGAAGATTAAAATCGAATTTAAGCCGATATTTATACGATCATCTTGACCTTGGGCCAATGGAAACTTCTATCGATTTCCCTCAGAAATCACGTCTGTCAACTGTATATAGTATTAAAAAGCATGTTTCTATGTTGTTTGTTTTACCTAGATAAAGGATTGGCTTTCGACCATTGTGATTCTTATGCGATAAAGAGTGTGTCTGGCGCTGAGCATTAAAAAATAAAAGATAACATATGGTCAGTCTTGATCTTAGGCTAAACAAAAACATTTTTTTTTGTTTAACCTGATCAAAAAAGCTGTCATATTGATGTAAAGCTAACCGAAAACGTTTGACCACTGTAAAGCTAATGCACCTTAGTTCTTTCTACTTTGTAAAAAAAAATCCTTTTAAAAATACTTATATACAAATATTTTTACATGCAGCTATTATACATTACATTTTATAATAAAAAGTTGGCTCTAAATATTAGATTTTATAATTTTTGGGGGTTTTGTCCGCTGGGCATTTTGTTTGGTGGGGTTTTTGTTCGCGGGGTGATTTGTCCTTGGGGGGGGAGGGGGGGGGGGTTGGTCTGGATACCATATAAATCATGAAATTTAAGAAGCTAGAAACGCACTCCCTCCTTTTAGTTTGTTCGCAGACATAGGAGAGACGCTGTCTTTTTTCTAGAATTAATGAGAACACGATTCGGACTACTTTCTCTTGATTCAAGTACTTAAAATATATCTCATTATAATATATATATATATAATCCAAATGTATGATTAACTATATATTTCTTGGATTGCTAAATTAATTATGTATGTTTTCTTTATATATCTAGAGAAATCATTGGTGAAGATCAAGGTCACACTGGTCGGGACCTTCTAGTCAATTTGTCTAATTCTGGAAACGTTTCAAGTGACCATATTAAACTCGATATTTTGGTCAATGTGTTGTCCGCTTTAAATAAACGTTCAAGTGACGAGAGATGTAAAAATGTTTTAAAAGCAATCTACGAAAGTGGTAAAGCAAAAGTCAAATTTAGTGATCAAGAACAGATACAATTAGGTACACTTTTAAACAAAACAATCAAAGAAATTTTCGTTTTTCTTCTAAACTTTGGGTACAACTTTGAGCCTGCTCACGGACCGCTGTTGTTGAAATTTCGCTCAGCTTTACAGTTTATCTTTGACGACTACAAACATTTTAAAACAGAGGACGGGAAAAGTTGGATACAGCGTTACAAGAATTAAAAGCCGAAAGCGACACAATAGATGTGCTGGATGAAGCTATCAGTCTCTGGAAACAGAATATCACAGATGGAGTAGATACAGAAGGCTATTTAAGCGTTGATCTTATGAGACCGGAAGCAATACCAGACTCCCACAAGTGGTGGAACAATTAAGTTTTGTTTTAATTTAAACTGATTTTTTTTAATAATCTAAATGACAAAAAATATATAGGGTAGTGTGTCAAATTATGTTTTTGTATACTTCAGTATGAGTGAGAAAGATACCACAGATAATCACAACATAAACTCTTGGGACAGTGGTCAATACAAACTCTATATACTTGCGTTCATGCAAGATGACAGGTCTGGAATTATCAAAAAATCTAAAGCAAAAAAACGTTTGCAAAGTGACACCGAATCTTGCATGCAAGGACATTTTTTTAGCCAATTACCTACAATGTTTCATATCAATGAACAACTCAAAATTCACCCTAGAGCTTTTGTACAGCTGACGGCAAAAGAAAAAAAAGAAATTCTTCAAGTCACAGAGAAGCTGAAAAATGGAACTGTTTTGATAAAACAAATAAAAAATAATGCAAAAGAAGAATTCAGACCTGTCCAAGACATCTTAAAAAGATACAGAATTGTTTTTGATAATCAAATTATTCATGAATTGATTTATATAGCTGAGAAGCTTCATGTGAAACATTTGGATGATTTTTTAATAAACAAAGTGCCAATACTTGCTAACATCCAGCCATTCCAAATCAATAGATTGTATAGTTTGTTCTTCTGTAATTATAGACAGGAACATTTAATACAATTAGCGATAGAGTTTGCAAAATTTGATGAGGTTGACAATTTCACAGATTTTTGTGCAGCAGGAGAGTTCGCTGTTATTCTTTTAAGAAATGAGGCGAAAAAATGTAATGGACTTAAATCAACTTCAGTTAAACAACAGGAAATAGTCAATGAATTTAACCAAAATGAAGGGAAAAGGGATTATTATATAAACGAGTATAACAAACTAAAAGATCAATGTCCATCTGAAGGTTTGACATTTACAAGTCCAAGGGCTGCAGCGACTCATTTTTATAAACACGGAAAGGAAATCTGTGAAAAGGAAAATATCACCGCATCGGTAAAAACATACGTTGATTTAGTAAGTAAATTGACACAAGAAAAACAACCTGATGTTTATTGGACACAAGAAGGTTCTCACAAGCGATTTATTTATCACTTTCCGAGGAATAGGTCGAAATATTTAATTATCCTTCAACAAAATATATTCACAAAAGACACAAAGATTTTGACGTTCTTTGTTACTGAATAATATTGATATGACGAAAAAGAAAACCAAAGCCTAGACAGTTATATAAAATGTCACATATTTATAAGCGTTAAAAGAATACTTTTCTTTCATTATTCTCATCAAGTATTCTTACATTATCTCAAGAGTGAATAACACAATTTCCTATAACACACACTCACGCACATATGTATATTAAGGTGGAGTGAAAAAAAGTCATTTGAGCTACAAGAACTTTCAACTTATATTGAGAGGGTTTATGACCCTGTTTGGTTTGACATTAAATCAAAACCGTCGTGCAAAGATGGTGACAGGCACTTGCGAAAGACCATCTTTCTGTCACGTTATTTGTCTCCTGCCTTATGAAAAATCGATGATCCTGATTTATTGTAACTTGTTAAATTGTTAATTCATGAACATAATTTAGTTCAGCAGCTCTATTTGCACATTAACATTACAAATATCACTATTGAGATGTTGATTCAAAATTGTTATAATGCTTTAAAGTTTGTATCCTTTAAAATGTGAAGGCCTTTGGGGCACCGGTAAACGTTACACTACATAAAAGATATTTTAGGCCATGACTACTTAGACTATTCGGTAACCATTTTGAGCTATTAGAATAAAAAATAAAAAAAAAACAATTTTTTTCACTCCACCCTAATGTATAAATCATATCTAGGTTTAAAATTTTATATTGCCCTCGTTAAAATAAATGTATTTTTTTTAACTTGATTGAAATATGTAATATACTATTGAAACTATTGGCTAAATTATTGTTTTTAATGTGATTGCGTAACCTCTGGACGAACCAAACAGTTCGACTCTTCCATTTCGACCCGTGCAGTTCGGTTCACGGAAAGCTTAATTAACAGACAGCTTGTCTCACGGACAGCTCTATTTACGGACAGGTCGACTGACAGACTGCTCAATCGACTGACAGGTCGACTCACGGACAGCCCATTTCACGGACAACTTTCCTTACGGACAGCTATATTCACGGGCAGGTAAAATTCACGGACAGCTATATTCATGGACAGCGGAACACCAGGACTATTGGACGGTGTTTGTGATAAAAGAATTATATAAATTATTTCGTGTTTGTTATATATTATGTAGGACTATGTACATTTTGTTTACAAAGCTGGACAATATATATTTTGATTAAAATATATGCATTAAATTTGTTTAATTAGTGTATATTGGTTTTGTTTAAAATACTTGTACATGTGTATTTACTTGTGTACGGGTTTCAATGATGACAACCAGTGCTGGATGGTAGTGTAGCATTGAGGACAAACACACATCAGATGCCTAATGTAGACTTTTTAAACCCTTTATAGTACTAATGTGTAAGGTTCGAACATGAGCTAAGGTTATGATAGCCTGCCAAAAGCTATTCTCCAAGGGACTGTAGAAGGAGGCCATCGCAGAGGGGCGCCAGAGGCAATATTGGATAATATAACAGAACGGACAGGGCTACCAATCTGTTTTTTTTAAACTAAGGACGGATGGTTTTGTGGTTAAATGCTCGACTTTCGGGCCTGTGGGGCCCTGGATCGTTCTTCGGGACGACCAATCGATATCTCAAATCATGATTAAACTTTGCCGTGGTGCCTCCATGGCCAATGCACTATCGGCCATGGTGGAGTTGAAAGAAGGGAAGTGCAAAAACTGTCCCATTAGTGGTTTACAGGAGATTTCATCTCATCCTTACATGGACTTTACACACGCACACACACACACACACACCAAAGAACTAAAGACAGTTGCACAGGATAGACAACTATGAGGAAGTTTGTTGTTGTGTCCATGCATTCCCCCGTCGACCATATCGGTTAAGGGTATGACGATGATGATGATGACGATGATGATGATGACGATGATGATGGTGACGATGATGATGATGACGAAGATGATGGTGACGATGATGATGATGACGATGACGATGATGACGATGATGATGGTGACGATAATGATGATGACGATGATGATGATGACGATGATGATGGTGTCGATGATGATGATGACGATGATGATGATGACGATGATGATGATGACGATGATGATGATGACGATGATGATGATGACGATGATGGTGATGACGATGATGATGATGTGAATACTAATGTGCTCGTAACTTGAATAGATGGACCCAAAATGAGTGCCGCTTGTCTTAACGGTATCCAGTGGTCCATTTTCTGACAGGTCCAAAAAACCAACTTCTAACAAAACATTACAATAAAACTTGCTTACTATTGTTGCTGAGTTCCACACATCGTAGCCTATTGGCTACCTAAATATCTAGAAACACATGTCTTAATATATTGGCACATTATGGTTTTCTGTACTAATCTCGTCCCATTGTTAAAAATACTTTCTATCAGTATACTTCTGAGTACAATTATGACCTGGTCTGATTCTATTTTTGACTTAAGTAAAGTTATTCTGGCTTATGCTGTCCATGTTATGGTTTTCTTAAGTAATAGTTTCTAGCAATAGGAACATTTATGCAAAAAATAACATATTGTTATAACTCTCTTTCACCCCCCCCCTCCAGTCGCACCCCTGCCCCGAGATGAATGATGCAATCACAACTTTTGTACGCCTACACATTTTTAGTTCGGTCGTTCACCCATCGACTTAGTACAAATAATTTAAAATAGTGTTATTTGCCACCTGCACTCCCACGCACTGACCTTCACCCTCCTTTTTGGCGGGAAAACGATGGATTTAGCGTGGGTGAGACTACCTATAAAAGGAACTGTGATTCATAGGAGGAGTAGGTACGGACATGGAAATCTAGATATAGCATCAGGAAGGACGACCTATATTTTAAAAAATACGTTTTAGGCTGACACACAATCAAGTGTTTAGCGTTAGTCTTCATGTTCAATAACAGTTTTGTATATTTGGTACTTTTGTTTTTATGAAATAAACACAAACGCAATTAAAGTTTGAAAACTTTTAATAACAAATTTTTTAATTTAAAATCTTTATTTTGTCAATTTAATTATTTTTCGTATTTTCATTGGTTTTTCCATGAACGGTCTCATTCAATTGCTTAACATAATTTTTAGACGAACAATTAAAAATTTAACATAAATAAGTTCTTTTAAATTATGATTGAAATAAAAAAATAATTTCTTCAATCAGCAATGACTCATCAACAATTTAAACAATTTTTTTTATTTGTTTGTCCTAGAAATAGTTTCAGACTACTTGCTGATCTTTTCAATGAATTGAATACTTTCCAATTTAGTAGGCAAGTAGAGAAGGTGTACTCAGATGGCTCAATAGCCCTCCTCTCGTTGACATTGTTAAAAAAAACATCCAGCTTTTTCAATCTTAATTCGTCAATGTCTTTAAAATTTTTATCGACTAATATTTCTAAAGTTTTTATTTTAAAAATTATGTTATTATAGTATATATATGAAAATGTAGTTAATTGAAAGGGCTTTTTAACAGTATATGTTTCAAAGTGATATTATTATGCAAGCATTTTATTATTTTTAAAAAGTTTAGATGAAAAAAATAAACAAAAATAAATAAATTAAACAATTCACAAACACAAAGAAGAAAAAAAAATCATTATGATTCATTTCAATAAAAGTTACTTTTTATTAAACTACATTCAATTCTCTGTGTGTAGGATATTTTTGAAGACATTATATTCAGAAAAAAAAAAAAATAAATTAAACAATCTACAAACACAAAGAAGAAAAAAATCCTTGCGTCAGCCTAAACCGTACACAGATAGAATGAAATTTTGTTTGGTTGTCTATCCTGGTATCAAGATATCCATGGGTACGGACGAGCAAGGGACGACGAAGAACAAGTCAAACCAGACGGAGTGGACGGACAGAATAAGTGGAGAACCCCAGGTCTGTAGATGCCGCGAGTTCGTTATCACCACATCGCCAGCGATAACACGTAGACTCGTTTCAACTGGATTAGTTGTAGCATAATGGACTTTGTTGTTTTGTTGTAGCCTGGACTATTATAACCTGTACATTGTAGACTACAATGTAGACTGTGAATAAATCTTATTATAACCTGTACATTGTAGACTGTGAATAAATCTTATTATAACCTGTACATTGTAGACTGTGAATAAATCTTATTATAACCTGTACATTGTAGACTGTGAATAAATCTTATTATAACCTGTACATTGTAGACTGTGAATAAATCTTATTATAACCTGTACATTGTAGACTGTGAATAAATCTTATTATAACCTGTACATTGTAGACTGTGAATAAATCTTATTATAACCTGTACATTGTAGACTGTGAATAAATCTTATTATAAACTGTACATTGTAGACTGTGAATAAATCTTATTATAAGCTGTACATTGTACACTGTGAATAAATACCAAACCCCCCAACCCCCCCATAGGGGTCCCTGCTGGGTTTCCAGTTCCGGCCTTTTATAGGAAGACCACCCGAGCTAATAGCGTCAGCTATTTCCAAGCCAAAACTGAATGTGTAGGTCATTGCGTGAGTGTGCAAATGAAAAATGTGTACAAAAGTCGCGATCTAATTACTCATCTCGGGAGTTTGTATACGACGGAGAGGGGGTGGGGGTGAGGGGGGGGGGTGAAGTAAATTTATATCAGAATGTTAATTGCGATCAATTTTTTTCAAAATCAATGAAAATGTCTAACCTTTATGAGATGTCAGACTAAATCTTGAAATTTAATGATAGCTTTTGAAGTTTTTTAACGGCTTGACTCAAAGTGTTATCTTCTCGATTGCAATGTACTTTTATAGTATGCCCTTGGACACATTATAGGTTATTGGTTTATTTTCAATTGTTAAGCACATTTCTGTCTGAGTAGATCTGCTACGGTTTCCATCGACAGTTATGAATCGTCATGATATCATTTGATTAAACAAGTCATATTATATTGACTCGAACATAATTCTCGATTTTTTTTTATTTTCTAAATTGCGATACAACATCAGACTACTTAAAAGAGACGGGCGATAATGAACAAATCAAATTAGGCTATTTCGGTTCAATATAATAGTTTGATATATGGGCCATTAGATAATATATCATGCACAGTTTTAAACAGTCTTTGGCATATGGCATGAGGCACAATCACTTACAAAGTTTGTTCACCTAACCAGTGGTCGGCAAACTTATTAGCCAAAGAGCCAAATATGAACATTACAACAATTTAAACAAAAAATTGGGAGCCAACTCTGCTTGTTTAGTAAACTAGGTAGTACATTAAATAAAACTAAATGCCAGAGCCGCACTTAAGGAGCCAAAGAGCCACATGCGGCTCCGGAGCCGCACTTTGCCGACCACTAACCTAACCGATGAGTTTGGTAAGATAAATTCAAGTCGTAGATTTACATGCAGCAACTTTTATTGCGTGTCGATGTCTGTCTGTGTCTGTCTGTGTGTATAATATTTTTCAGGACATTTTGCTTTGTTTCTCAGTAATAATTTAAACACAATGGGGCAGTGTCGGCAGTATAACTTCTTGTGGCACACAGGGAAAACTTATTTATCAACCACCATCATTCCTTTTTAAATTGAGACAATCTTAAACAATATAATTTTGATAGCTAGAAGAGCAAGTCTATCAGATGAAGAATTTAAGTTTGTATTTTAAATTGACTAAACATATTTTCCCGATCATTCGACTCTTGACGGCAGCTGAAGTAATACAGTTTCACACGGGATTATATTTGTTTTTATATTTATATATAAATATCTATTTGTTTTTTTTTATACTGTACCGATACATGATACTACTGGAGCTTCACAATCAGTTGTTTACAGCTTTAAAAAGGTCAGTGAGCGAGCTATTATTAAAAGTTGTTGTTTTTTGTTTTAATTAGAAGTTTTATTGTTAGAAGAACGTTTAATTATTCCGTTCCATCATTATTGAATTAGTATTCGTCGCATGACTGAAATATCATCATAACGTAATAGTCTATGTACCTATCATCACTAAGTAAAATACTACCACACGTGTCAACAGAAAGTCAAGTCTGTAAGTAAATACCCGTCTACATGGCTAACATAAAATACACAAGTGTTTCCTATTTGTACTACCTATTGAACATCTGTGGCTGTACATGTAAACTATTTGTACGACCTATTGAACATCTGTGGCTGTACATGTAAACTAATTGTACTACCTATTGAACATCTGTGGCTGTACATGTAAACTATTTGTACTACCTATTGAACATCTGTGGCTGTACATGTAAACTCAAAATATTGTTAACCGTTTTTTTTTAATTTAAGAGGATCACAAGTTTGTAAAAGAACAGCCAACTGATTATTAAACAATATTCTTTTCACATGTAGTCATGAGCTATAAAAACACGTTAGCCCACAATTATCTGTTTTAGTATAAATCTCCAAAGAAAAGAACTTCTCTAGGGGTGGGGAGGATACGGGACAGAAACTTTCACTGAAGTCATCAGGCTATAGCGCCGACACCGATTCCGGCTCCCCAGCCTTGGTTAGTACAAAGCCCAGCCGCCTTTTCTCACCTAACTAATATTAAATACCAATTTTAGGCTGGGTGTCATAATTTACACCACAATTTATCTGGAAAAATTCCCTTGAGCCTCACCAATGATAAAAACCGGGACTCTCAAGTTGACAGTCAAGCTCTCTATACATCCAACCACTGCTAAGGATGTATGTCATACATAGCTTTTGGAAAGTCTAAGACTACTTTGCATGACCTTTTGGTTCCTTGTGTATTATCTTATGTTATAATGAAATTGTTGTTATAATAAATTTACTGTGTCTTTATAGTAAAGTTAATTATTTATTTCATTTATATATAAAATGTTTCTTTCAAATGTTATATTTACATATAAAATCACTGAGTAAGATACTTATAATTTTTTCATATTTTTCTTACATTGAAAAGTTCATTCTTACTCAGTTTGTTTACGACATATTTACACAATCTGTCCTAGACTAGCATGATGATTATCAGAATCAATAACTCTTTGATTCATGAATGTAATTTCTTTTTTTTTTTTTATAAAATATTATGTACATTTGCTGGTATTTATATAACTTTCCTGGGGTACTATTTGATTTATTTTCTGTTATTATTATTTCTTTTAGTGGCCAACTATTACTGTTTAAAAACAAAATTAAAACCAGATATAAATTACCGTTAAAAGAATTATCACACTGTATTCCTTTAAATTATTCAAATTATTGTTTGCAGATTTCATTGTTTAGCAATTATACCTGAGAACTAAATGTGTATTTATTATTTAAAGGTTCTGCATATTTGAAAAAAATTCTGTCAATATTTTAAAAAAAAAATTTTTATTTTATATAAAATAAATGCATTTGACCAAAAAAAAAATCCAAATGACCATTATGGTTCAAAAAGTTTTAAATATTGACGAAATTTGTATTCAAATAATTAATGTAAAAATGTGTTGATAATTATCTATGGTCGAAAGAGAATCGGAACATATGAGAGAGAGAGAGAGAGAGAGAGAGAGAGAGAGAGAGAGAGAGAGAGAGAGGGAGAGAGAGAGAGAGAGAAATTTATTTACCCTGGCATAATATTTAAAATTAAGTTTTTTTAATTGTTAAGCCTTTGAAAAAAAAATTTATAAGGTTAGAAATATGCGCTGATTCAGTATGGCTCCAATGTAGGTCATTTTTATAATAAGGGAACAAACTGCGAAACCACTTCATAAAGTTGAACGTATTGACTACATTCCCTTTGATACGTGTCAATCCAACAGCTCAATAGGAAATAAGATCGTGTTTTATAAAGCAAAAATATTTTAAACTCTGAAGGGTTCTAATTTGATGTCATTAGAAATCTAATTAACAAAGTCAGAGTTCAAATCTTACACCCAATTTAAAAATAGTTTTTGCCTATTATCTTTCAAGAAAAATAAAGTCACACACACACACACACACACACACACACACACACATATATATATATATATATATATACATTACAATAAAAAAGAAAAAGAAAAATTTTTAAATTAAAACTAGAAAAAAAAATAACAATCTCTATGCTTATATCACAGTGATATTTATAGAACTTAAATTGATACAGAGCTATCGAAGCGCCAAATGGTATCTTTTGTTAAATGAAATGACGTCTGTGTGTGTATTGATAATTTATTTATTTTATACCGGAAACATTTTGTAATCAATTTTTGAGGCACTTTTTAGGGACAGAATTTCTGAACATTTTTCATACATGTTCTTGGTCCACTACAATGCATGAATCAATAATTAATTTTTCAATAAATTATTTTTTTTTATCAAGTAAAAAGTAAAATAAAAAATAAAAATTCTCTTTATATTAATCAAGGGATGTAGCCATGTTTAACTATGACGAACGACAGTAATAAATGGGCTACTTCCCTTGCACTAATGATTCTAATAGCACTAGCCTAAACTCAGTTTTTATCATGTGGGCTATAAATTGAACTTTAAAAAAAACTATTTGCAGCCTAACCAATTATAATCAAAAATACTAATTAGAGGCCGCTCACATATTATGTAACGCATTATGTCAATTTTTTTACCCATGTAACATTATTTAACAAAAAAAAAACCACAATATAACTAAATTAACAAAATTGCAACCACTCCCTCCCCCTTCTGCGTTATATAACATGTGCACGACCTTTAATGAATTTATAGTTCATCACAAATATATTTACCATCAGTTCTTTCACACTTTTGTTTTTGTTGGGTTAAGGCACACGCCATTATTATCACTTGATATATTGAACACTTTGGTTCTCTATGAATACAAAAGGGTAACATGTTGTCTTTATTTGTTTTTATTATATTCACAAATCGTGATTTTAAAAAAAAATATTGTTTTCAATAGAGTTTTGATGACGCAATGTAGACTGATTTGTAATAAATCATTTAAAATGAGTGTGTGTTCACAAAGCACATTTTACCATAACATGAAAAGTATTTAGTAATTAGAGTTGTATTATCTGTTTATCTCTAGGAATGTTGAACACCTTTTTATCATAAAATAATATTTTTAACATATATTAATGGTGATTACACAAACGTCAGATTTCTCGATGTTATTTTTTCTAATTCTAACCGTTTTCTTTACTGGAAACTTCTGTTACAATATTTTTTTATGGGAACAATTTTGTAATCGATTCTTAATGCACTTTGTAGTGAAAGATTCTCCTAAAGATCTGCATCCATGTTCAAGTTCCATGACAATGCATAATTTAATCAATAATTATGCAATGAATCGATTGCTTTTATCGATTTTGATTTATAAAAATGTCTTTTGGTGCAAAGCTAAAGTGTTCGGCTTATTACACAGCGTGTTAGTATTGTAGTGTATGTGTGTGTATGTATGTAAGTTTATATGTAACCTTCCGTGTGAATGTTGTAAGTTTTGTTATCATTAAATTTGTGGGGGGGGGGCGGGGTCGGTGCAGTTCCATCAAATTATTGCAGATAACATACATGCATTGAGACGATAGCAGTCCTAACTGAAGTTTTATTGGAGTACACGTCTCTTGGTATATATATGTATGTTTGTAAAATATTAGTTACATTGTTATACTCATTATTTACTTTGTTTTGATCTTGTTGATCCGGAAATGACAGAACTGGTATCAATAACTAGTTCAATACACATAGCCTATATGGTAATGCTTAATAACTCTGTTACAATTAATTATACCTCTTTCGTTAATAAATCTGACTTGTTTATTATGTCAATGTTATGATATTGTTGTAACTCTCTCGAAAAAAGCTATATGACCTTGAAACAATATGATTGTTATTTCTTAATAATAGTTTATGACCTTGAATACAATTAGTGAACATCTGCTGGGACAGAGGGGTAGGGTGGTTGGTAAGCAATGAGCAAGTCATCTAAGGGGAGAGACTGCAAGTGAGTCAAAAATGTAACTGGGTTGGGCAAGTAGTTAAAAATAAAAAAAACGCGTCAATAATAAGGGGGCGAGTACTTTCTGGCTATACGTGTGTATTTTTTTTTTGAGATGGGAAGTGGAGGGAGTTTGTACGACAGTGGAGGGCAGGGTAAACAAGACTCACGTAATGCGAAGTGTTACAAAATATGACAGGGAAAAGGGGAACAGGGGTTGACAGACGCCATTAGTTCCGAAACTACGGTACGAGAAAAAACACATGTTTGTCATTGTTGTTGATTAAAAAGAAAACAATTCGCATCACTTGACGTGATTGAAACTTGTCAATAAATTGGTCTCAATAACTCATTCAATATATATAGCCTATAAGTTAATGCTTAATAAATGTGTTAGAATTAATTATACCTGTTTCGTAAATTAATCTGACTTGTTTATTATGCCAATGTAATGCTATAATATTATGACATACAAACAAATGATCTGCTCATGGTCCGGCCCTTCAATCAAATTTAAGAACCTATTTTGGTTCTTCAGTTGTTAAAAATTTACATCTGTAATCTTGCAGCATGTCCATTTCGACGAAAAATAAAGTTATCAGTTGTGTGTGTAGCATTGAAAGGTCACAAAAACACTAGACATAGACATCAAGAGTAGCTGCAGTGAATACATTGAAGTAAAAAAAAGTGTATGGTCTACTTCAAGATATGCCAAAGTATGCTACTTTTGTATTAAATCTGCAGCGGCCCATTAGATATCTTTAAATTTAATTAATTTCTCATTTATGTGCTGTCTTATGCTGAAATCTTGGTCAAGATTATTGTCAACGATTGCAAGTCACTGAAAAGTACAGACATATCTAACAACTCTGGAGCTATGATGCTTGGCAGTTTATAAGTGTTTATTCAGAGTATGCACGATTCTCAAGGTCTACATACAATAATACAATATGAATATCCCAGGGCTATTTTAGAGAATAGCGAAAGACCTATGAAGACACTACATACTTAACAGTTAATAGATGAAAGAATCGTTATTTTACACCCGAAATAAGCCTGCAATATGTATTTTTAAATGTAATAAATTGTTTAAGGTTGCACACATTTATGAACGGTGGAGGGGGGGGCGCCAAAAAACACGAACATGGCGCCTCAATAGCTAGCTACGGACTGGGCTTTCATGTAGTGTCATTGTGACGTAGATTATGAAATGTTTTAGTCAGATTGAGAAAAATTAAGCTGCGGTGGGGTGGGGGTGTTTATGGCAGACCCGTAGCGTGAAAATTCTACACCAGGCGCCAGGCAATCTACAGCAGGGGCCAGGCAATAGCGGGGGGGGCAAGCAATACATTTTACTAAGTAGAACAAATAAGCAGAGGGGGCCAGACAAAACGCAGGGGGCCCCTATCCCCCGCATGCTACGGGCCTGGTTAGTGGCGAGTTAACTTTGATTGTAGAAACATTTGAAACAGGTCAGTTGTTGAGGTTCTAAAAGACTGGATAATGTGTGTGTGAGTGTTTTCGTACATTGTACAAATTGGATAAAAATGTATTTTTTTTTATTTTGTTTTATTTATTATTTGAAGATTGCATTATTATTTATTTCAAGTCAACTATTTACGGTGTTTATTACAGTATTACAGTTGTTATGACTTTAGGTATCACGTCGTACAACTATTTAATAAAGGGGGGCTATTTTTTATTATTAATATATGTTTTAGTTTGAGAGTCAAGCGAATAAATCAAAGTAATGCAAATAAAAGTGGCTAGCTATCTTTAAGATGGCAACAAGAATAATACAAATTTGTCACAACATCGATGCGTTCTTTATAGAAAAGAAATATGTGTTTGATATTTTTACACTCAGATTTACATTTCGTAATATGTAAGAATATCATAGATATGGGGGTTCCATATTCTTGAAAAATCCTGATAAAAGTTTCCTGCAGTACACTCCCCTTCCGTTCATTTACATTGATAACGTTTATATTTAATTTATGTTCGTTCATATTAAGTATTATAGGGTGGACTTTCGCACACCGGACGACCTAATAAGAAAGGCTATTATACGTTTGAAACGTAACATGCATGATATATTTTAACTGATTCGTAATTGCTATCCATTTCTCTTTCTAAAATGTTCAAACTTTTGTGTTAAAGCAATCATTTTCTATTTTTAAAAAAATTTTTAAAACATCACCTTTTCAGTGTTTTTTTTACCGATATTTCTTGCGATTTTGTTATAAATAATGACCCTGTATTAATACGCCAAGTAAACAAAATTTACATAATCATTAAAAAGTACATTAACCTTTTCGATTTATTTTAACACATTTGAAATATTTAAAAATGTTTATAATTAAAAAAAAAAGCCTCCGTTTTTACAATTAAGCACATTTACGTAAAAAAGCTTAGACTATAAAGAAATGGGCTCCCTCCTTTGGCAAAGTGCCTTTTAATTTTTCCAGTAAGGATTGTAAATGTTATGGGGCCCCAAAGAAGAAAGAAAGTTAGAAACTAAATTACAAAGGATATAGTGTAAAAAACTATACCCCATTTCAAAAAGGGCCCAGGCATGAACAAGGGTAGCCCCGATAATGTGACTCTCAGAAACTATACAGAAATGGGCTCCCTTGTTTGGCAAAGTGCCTTTTAATTTTTCCATTAAGGATTGTAGATGTTATGGGGCCCCAAAGTGGCAGAAAGGTTAGAAAATAAACTACAAAGGATATATAGTAAAAAACTATTCCCCATTTTAAAAAGGGCCCAGGCTTTAACAAGGGAAACCATGATAGTGTGACTCTCAGAAACTATACAAAGATGGGCCCCCTATTGTGTCAAAGTACCTTTTAATTTTTTTAATAAGGTTTCTAAAAGTTATGGGGCCCCAAAGAAGAAAGTTAGAAAATAAATTACAGAGGATATATAGTAGAAAACTATACCCCATTTCAAAAAAGGCCCAAGCATGAACAAGGGAGGCCCCGATAATGTGACTCACAGAAACTATACAGAAATGGACCTCCTATTGTCCCAAAGTGCCGTTTAATTTTTCTAATAAGGGTTCTAAAAGTTATGGGGCCCCAAAGAAGAAAGAAAGTTAGAAAATAAATTACAGAGGATATTTAGTAAAAAAACTATACCCCATTTCAAAAAGGGCCCAGGCATGAACCAGGGAGGCCCCGATAATATGACTCTCAGAAACTATACAGAAATGGGCCTCCTATTGTGTTAAAGTACCTTTTAATTTTTCTAATAAGGGTTCTAAAAGTTATGGGGCCCCAAAGAAGAAAGAAAGTTAGAAAATAAATTACAAAGGATATAAAGTAGAAAACTATACCCCATTTCAAAAAGAGCCCTGGCATGAACAAGGGAGGCCCCGATAATGTGACTCTCAGAAACTAAATAGAAATAGACCTCCTATTATGTCAAAGTGCCTTTTAATTTTTCTAAATAGGGTTCTAAAAGTTATGGGGCCCCAAAGAAGAAAGAAAGTTAGAAAATAAAATTACAGAGGATATTGAGTAAAAAACTATACCCCATTTCAAAAAACGGCCCAGGCATGAACCAGGGAGGCCCCGATAATATGACTCTCAGAAACTATACAAAAATGGGCCTCCTCTTGTGCCAAAGTACCTTTTAATTTTTCTAATTAGGGTTCTAAAAGTTATGGGGCCCCAAAGAAGAAAGAAAGTTAGAAAATAAATTACACAGGATATTTAGTAGAAAACTATGTCCCATTTCAAAAAGGGCTCAGGCATGAACAAGGGAGGCCCCGATAATGTGATTCCCAGAAGCTATACAGAAATGGGCCTCCTATTGTGTCAAAGTGCTTTTTAATTTATCTAATAAGGGTTCTAAAAGTTATGAAGCTCCAAATTGGCAGAAAGGTTAGAAAATAAACTATATAGGATGTATTGTAAAAAACTATGCCCCATTTCAAAAGGGCCCAGGCATGAACAAGGGAGGCCCTGATAATGTGACTCTCAGAAACTATACAGAAATGAGCTCCCTCCTTTGGCAAAGTGCCTTTTAATTTTTCCAGTACGGATTGTAAATGTTATGGGGCCCCAAAGTAGAAAGAAAGTTATAAAATAAATTTCAAAGGGTATATAGTAAAAAAACTATACCCCATTTCAAAAAAGGCCCAGGCATGAACAAGGGAGGCCCTGATAATTAGGCTCTCAGAAGCTATACAGAAATGGGTCCCCTATTTTGGCCAAAGTGCATTTTAATTTTACCAATAAGGAATGTAAAAGTTATTGGGCCTCAAAAAAATGAAAAAGTTACAAAATAATTACAAATAATATATTGTAAAAAAACTATACCCCATTTAAAAGAGGCCCATGCATGAAAAAGGGGGTCCATTATACTGTAACTCTCAGAAACTATACAGAATTGGGTCCCTTCTTTTTGCTAAGTGATTTTTAATTTTTCCAATAAGGATTGTAAGAGTTACGGGGCCCCAAAGAAGAATAAAACTTAAAAAATAAATTACATAGGAAATATAGTAAAAATAAGGTACATTCAAAAACATTGATCCCTAGCACTCGAAATTTATGTTAGGGGGATAGCTACTCTTAGGGCCCCTAGAGCCGTTTATGTTGTACCGCTACGTATAAAGTTTAGAACGGGGCCTTGAAAATGACATACTTATTAATATAGCTTATATAATATAAAACGGTACCCTTACAAACACTTATGCTCAGCCCTCAGAGGGCATGACAAAAATTATTTAAGCCAAATTTATGTTACCATGCAGAGCAGTAACACAGGGTGCCACCATGCAGAGTGTCTGGAGCTTAGGTAAATGAATACAATTCTTGAGATGCTGAGTCATATGACTCAGTGTTATTAGAGCACCAAATGAGATTAAAGAGAAAAATATACATGGACAAAAAAAGCTTCCCTATCTTATCTATCACCTGAAAGTGAAACTCAAAATGAATTTATAAATGTCTTGGCACATCATTAGAAAGATATTCCTTCCAAAGGCTGAGAAGCATTTTGGAATTATGTTTGACAGCACATCTGACATATCACACTGAACAGATTTTTGATAGCTCTCATTTTTCTTTGATGAGTTATTCGAAGTTGAGCTTTTAAAAGAGATAAGAAGGCCGATGAGTGGTCAGTACTTGTGTTACGAAGTAGGTTTTTTAAAAAAGTTTTAGTAACAAAATCGGCGGTCAGCTAGGGAAGTGGGCGTGTCATAGTGACCAGGAAGTGGAATCATTTAAGCAACAGACGACCGTCTCAGATCACCGGGAGAGGGCATTGATTTATAGAGGGCAATAGGTGGGACTCAGGGGATTCAAATACCTGTAGAAAAAGGACTTTAGTACGTGTGGGCAGGTTTGGTTTCAATAGACCCATCAGTAAATTGTAGGCGAGGTTACATTTATTTAGAAGGGCCGTTACGGCGGAATTTACACGGTTGGGGGGGGATATTAAACTAGAAAGTTTTATAGGTCCCCAGTTAACGTATCAATCTCTTTCCCATCTATCAGAGCTATCATATAAATTGTCCCGAGGGTAGAGTTAGTTGGGTTAGCAGTATTTATGGCTAATAAATAACTAATGCAAAGCCAATCGTTTAGAGTATATAAGCTGTACAATTTGGTAAGTTAGAGAGAGAAGATGAGAGGAAGAGAGAGTGCGAGAGTTGGACGTAAGCTGAGTAGTGTATTTGAGAACAACTGGCATCAATATCTGTATGTTATCTCAGCAAAGAATCGGTATTGTTTGACTTTATTGGCGGAGACTAAACGTGAGCTGTGAAATATACATATACTCATCAGACCGCAAGCATAAACCTTTCTCATACTTAAGATAACGACCTGTTCATGGAAAGGAATCACAATAGTTCTTACACCATGTAACAACTTGATGTTTAAAATTCATATCTGAATGGGACGTCATAGAATCTCTGCCAACACTTAGACTATGTCTGCAATTATTTATCAATATTTGTGTGTCTGTAGCTTCATGTGAGAGGAGCTTTTCAAAACTAAAACTGATGAAAAAAATTACCTGCCATCCCTTTTGTTATCTTGCTATATTTTCTGTTGAAAATGATGTTGTGAAAAATATTGATATTGATTGACAGATTTGCAAATTTCAAGACCAGGAAAGGAAAATTTAAAATAAAATTCATTGTCAGAATAACAATAATTTGACTTCCCTGATTGTTGCAGTTCTTAAATGCTTTCACGTTAATTATATTGTGTAATTATTGCTTTTTCTTATATTATTAAAACTCATCAAATTTTGGATCCATTGGACGTATTTTACAAACATAACAGTTTTGGCGACTACAGACAGTGGCACCGAGAGCCAACGTGGGCCTTAGGGCAGGACATCATTGCCGGCCCCTTAATAAACAATAAAAAGTAAAGTTCCCTTAACCCTAACGGGCCATCGGGGCAGATGAAGTGTAGAATTCATCTGTTTCTATAACCTCGGCATATGAAGGGGTTATGTGGTTAGCACAACGCCCAGCCGCCTTTACTCCCCCAACTTAAAGTCAGGTACCCATTTAAAGCTGGGTGGACTTGGGGGACTATCACCAGGACCTGAAAAAATCCCAAGGTTCTCATTGAGATTCGAACCCGGGACCCTCCGGTCGACAGTCGAGCGCTCTACACCGCACGACCACCCGTCCCCTTAATAAACAATGAGTCGTCAAAAAAATTGACATGGTCGGGGCGGCCGGGCCCCCTTTATGCCCCCTTACAGATGCGGGCCCCCTGGCAATGACCCCCTTGCCCCCTCTCGGCGGCCCTGACTACAGGTAAGGGAAATTCGAAATATGCTCCATTCCTCATTGTGGAAGTCTTGGGGAGTCGCATTATCATGGCTTCCCTTGTTCAAGCCTGGGCCCTTTTTGAAATGGGGTATAGTTTTTTACTATATATCCTATGTAATTTATTTTCTGACCTTTCCCGCCAGTTTGGGGCCTCATAACTTTTAGAACTCTTATTAGAAAAACTAAAAGATACTTTGACACAATAGGAGATCCATTTCTGTATAGTTCTGAGAGTCACATTATCGGGGCCTCCCTTGTTCATGCCTGGGCCCTTTTTGAAATGGGGTATAGTTTTTTACTATATATCCTATATATTTTATTTTCTAACCTTTCTGCCACTTTGGGGCCTCATAACTTTTAGAACTCTTATTAGAAAAACTAAAAGATACTTTGACACAATAGGAGGTCAATTTCTGTATAGTTTCTGAGAGTCACATTATCGGGGCCTCCCTTGTTCATGCCTGGGCTCTTTTTGAAATGGGGTATAGTTTTTACTATATATCCTATATATTTTATTTTCTAACCTTTCTGCCACTTTGGGGCCTCATAACTTTTAGAACTCTTATTAGAAAAACTAAAAGATACTTTGACACAATAGGAGGTCAATTTCTGTATAGTTTCTGAGAGTCACATTATCGGGGCCTCCCTTGTTCAAGCCTGGGCTCTTTTTGAAATAGGGTATAGTTTTTACTATATATGCTATGCAATTTATTTCTAACCTTTCTGCCGTTTTTGGGCCTCATAACATTTAGAACCCTTATTAGAAAAATTAAAAGGCACTTTGCCAAAAGAGGAGGCCCATTTCTGTATAGTTTCTGAGAGTCACATTATCGGGGCCTCCCTTGTTCATGCCTGGGCCTTTTTTGACATGGGGTATAGTTTTTACTATATATCCTATGTAATTTATTTTCTAACTTTCTTTCTTTTTTGGGGCCCCATAACATTTTCAATCCTTACTGAAAAATTAAAAGGCACTTTGCCAAAAGATGACACCCATTTCTGTATAGCTTCTGAGAGTGACACTATCAGGGCCTCCCTTGTTCATGCCTGGGCTCTTTTTGAACTGGGGCATAGTTTTTTACTATATATCTTTTGTAGATTATTTTCTAACCTTTCTGCCAATTTGGGGCCCCATAACTTTTAGAACCCTTATTAGAAAAATTAAAAGGCACTTTGCCAAATAAGGAAGCTCATTTCTGTATAGTTTCTGAGAGTCACATTATCGGGGCCTCCCTTGTTCATGCCTGGGCCCTTTTTGAAATGGGGCATAGTTTTTTTACTATATATCCTTTATATTTTATTTTCTAACCTTTCTGCCACTTTGGGGCCTCATAACATTTAGAACCCTTATTAGCAAAATTAAAAGGCACTTTGGCACAATAGGGGGCCCATTTCTGTATAGTTTCTGAGAGTCACACTATCATGGCTCCCCTTGTTTTAGCCTGGGCCCTTTTTGAAATGGGGTATAGTTTTTTTACTATATATCCTATATATTTTATTTTCTAACCTTTCTTCCACTTTGGGGCCCCATAACTTTTAGAACCCTTACTGGAAAAATTAAAAGACACTGCCAAAGGAGGGAGCCCATTTCTGTATAGTTTCTGAGAGTCACATTATTGGGGCCTCCCTTGTTCATGCCTGGGCCCTTTTTGAAATGGGGTATAGTTTTCTACTATATATCCTATGTAATTTATTTTCTAACCTTTCTGACACTTTGGGGCCTCATAACTTTTAGAACCCTTATGAGTAAAATTAAAAGATACTTTGACACAATAGGAGGCCCATTTCTGTACAGTTTCTGAGAGTAACATTATCGGGGCCTCCCTTGTTCATGCCTGGGCCCTTTTTGAAATGGGGTATAGTTTTTTACTATATATCCTATATAGTTTATTTTCTAACTTTTCTGCCACTTTGGGGCCCCATAACATTTAGAACCCTTATTAGAAAAATTAAAAGGCACTTTGGCACAATAGGGGGCCCATTTTTGTATAGTTTCTGAGAGTGACACTATCATGGTTCTCATTGTTCAAGCCTGGGCCCCTTTTTGAAATGGGGCATAGTTTTTTTACTATATATCCTATGTAGTTTATTTTCTAACCTTTCGGCCACTTTGGGGCCCCATAGCTTTTAGAATCCTTTTTGGAAAAATAAAAAGGGACTATGCCTGAATAGGGGGCTCATTTTTGTATAGTTTCTGAGAGTCACATTATCATGGCTTCCTTTGTTCAAGCATGGGCCCTTTTTGAAATGGGGTATAGTTTTTACTATATATCATGTGTAATATTTTTCTAACTTTTATTCTTCTTTGGGGCCCCATAACTTTTGGAATCCTTATTAGAAAAATTAAAAGGCTCTATGCCAAAAGGGGTCTATTGATTAATAGTTTTTATGTTAAGTTTAACGCTGTCCTGTTATTTTTCTTTATGTAAGGCATCTTATATAAATAATGAACAGTTTTATTTTTATATCAATCTTTATAATAATTTAATAAATCGATAAATTGAATGTATGTTTTCATGCATTGTTTAATTTATTCATTTTGCGTATTGATGTTGAGTTAATTAACAAAAAGTAGATCGTTATTTCAAATGCTTTATTGAGTTTAAATTTTGCAGAATAAAATAATATTTCCTAATAGTTTTATTTATTTAGTTTGGTTATATTTATTCCGTACGTGTAAGTACAAGTTTGAGTAAAAAAAAAATGTTAAATTATTTAACTTAAATATCTTTTATTCCAGCTAAAAATCGTATTTTTTATAAAACTCCATAGCAACGGGAGGGGGTTGTCTTCTTAAAAAAATTATTTCTCGCTAAATACTTAATTTATTGTAGCGAAAATAACTGAATACTACGCAAAAATGAACATTCTTTTAATAACAGTCAAAAAAATTTCCTTTAAAAACATTTTATACTTCGAATTTAGCTCTAAATGGCTCTGTCTGCTCATCCACTGGTCATCCGTATTATAAACACTCCATTTATCTGCCCTTGGTTCAGCTCTTTAATCAAATTTAAGAGCCCGTTTTGGCCCTACTGAGATTATAAATCTACATCTCTGATCATTCGTCACATATTTCAGACTGCTCTACAAAACCAAAACAACAATTTATGTTTATCTATTTCAGCTATCATCATAAAAATAACCGAAGAAGAATTTTTCCAATTGGGCACAATAAACGGCCGCATAAAACAATTTTATTCCCGATCCCAGTTCAGTGTCTACGAACAAAAATTAATTATAATCGAAGAAGTCCCGGATGTAGAAATATCGTTCCGGTGGGTGGCTACAGCTCAAAGTTTAGGTACTGGTTATGGATTTAAAAAAAAAAATGTTCTTGTAAAACCCAGTGTGTCAACAAAAAATGCTTTTGTTTTAGAAATAATGTTCTTTGTAATTCCAAGTGTCATTTTAGTAATCCTTGTTGTAACAAATGATTTTATGGCACATTTCCATAAATACTATTTATACGCCGCATAAATTAGATAAATTGTTTATTTTTTTATTTTAACTGTCTATCAATGGTTTACTTATAGAATACCTAGTTATTTAATTTTAGATACATTGACTATTTTAAACTTTAACTGTCTCTCATTAGTTAATGTATAGAATACCTAATTATTTCATGTAATAACTAGTCAAACTGTCAAATTAATAACATATTACACACTTTAACGGGCACGATCTGTTATTTCATAGAACAACTAGGTATTCTATGAAATAACTGCATTCCATACTTTAACGGTAACAATGATACTTTCATTTTATTTTTGGACATATAATTAAACACCTTTTTTAAGTCAAAGTAAGTCCGAGGCAAACAACACAGATAACACTAAGCATAAATATCGAGAGGAATGACCCCACCCCCCTCTGCCACCCAGGCATGCGAACCCTGACAAGTGTTCAGGTTCTCCCCCCCCCCCCCCACACACACACCCTTTATGTCAGCCCTGGTACAAATGAATCAATTTATATTCTTTCAAGTTAATCAATTATAAAAGAAAGTAAAATTTAAATGCTACAAAGTTTCGTTTCGAAGAGAGAGATATTCACCCGGTCTCGTCTTCTGTCACAGAAAATAAATTACGCATTTTTAAAAATAAAACAGTTTAGTAAGATTCCTATTTTTAATCAAACATTAAATTATTGGAAATATTTTAATTAAAAATCGCCTAAATTTGAAAAAAAAAAACACACACACCTCATATAACAAAAGACAATAACTTTAAAACATACTTGATAGCACATCATTTTTATTGAACAAACCCATTCTAATGAAGGTTCGCTGTCAAAATGTTCATGTATTATTTATTTCTCTTGGGGTGGTTACATTGATTATTAATGTGATCTAAATCAATACAAAGGAATATTTCATTATTCACACACCAGCTTAAATTTGAGTTATAGAATCACCTGTAATTTCACTTAAAATTAGACATAAAAGATAATTAGAGAAAAAAATAATGGATTATATTAAGAAACTGATATAAGGGTTAAATAACGGTCATAATCGGATAAAGACAGAGAGAGAGAGAGAGAGAGAGAGAGAGAAAGAGAGAGATGAGAGTGAGAGAGAAATAGAGGTGAAAATGATAGAGATAACGGCTGGGGGGAATACAATGATATATTTACTTAAGATAATACATTACAATGTATAGCCGACCTAATGTTTTTTTTTTAATTTATCAAATACTTAGCAACTGCTACATAAATGAAGATATAGAAACTGTGTGAATATTTCAGTTTTTTTTATACTCTCATTCACAAAATACAGATACATTTTCTTTTTCATTAATTTAAAGAAAAAATTAGATTCTTAAAAAAATAAGTAAAATGTTCGAAAAAGAATTTTTTTAAAAATTTTTTAATTTTTCTGGGTGACGTTTATTAAGCGGTAAAATTCTATTATCTCTTCCCCTCCCACTACACCCCATGTACTTTTTTATCACACTTTTCAATACTCTATCTCTCTCTCCTACTGTCTATTTCTCTTACTCCTACAGATTTATGAGTTGATTCCAATTTATACGAGTTGATTCGAGGTAAACGAATTTGATTAACACCATCGTTTCTGATATATTTCACACTCTCTAAAAGTGATCATCTTATCATAACGAAGTGCTTATTTAAAAAAAAAATCATTTATCATTAGATATTAGTAATTTAATATGAATATTCGTTGAATCAAATGCTAGATTAAAAAGAAAAAACCTTGCTTAAAAAAAATTAAAACTAAATGTCCGTCAACTAAACTTCAGCTGTCTCTATGGTTGCCACTCAGAATGCTAGTCGAAAAAGGGGGAGAACCAGCACTGTAATTACTGAGGTCATGAGGTTTGCGGCCCCTGTAAAATTAAAAAAAACAAAAGAAAGTCAATGAGAGAGAGAAACGAAAACAGGAAAAAAAAAACAGCAGTTCTAATCAATAAAATACACTGTACATTGATACAATGTAATATCGCACTATTATACTCCTAAATAAAGGCTAAGACAGAATAAAGTCAACAATAAAACACTGTATATATCATACATGTTTATACGTATTGTTCGTCTTCAACTCAATTTTATCACATTCAAAAGAAATTACGAAAATTCTTTAATACACGCGGCATGAAATCTAATAATTCACAGTACAACTTGGGCGTGAACATAGAGTTGTAGCTTTTTTTTTCGGACTGAATGTATTTGGCGCATTACTTAGTTTTACCGAGAATTTAATTTGTATTATACTTTGCAAAATGCACAGGGTTCAATTTCTGGTAAAGCCTAAAATATTTGCGTCTGACTTGGAGAGGAGATGGGCGCCACAAAGTCTATAAGCCCCACAGAGAGGACGTTGGAAAGAACTTATGTTTATTTGTCCATTTGTTCCCCCCCCACCATTGACCACATCGGTTAAGGAAATTTAAAATAAATAAATATAAACGCGCGTTTGCCTTTTTTTGAGAATTTTGAAACACGATTTAATAGACGCTTTTAAAAAAAACAACTAAAAACAACAACAACGAAAAAAAGAAACATGAAACTTTAGAAGTGTGGTGGGAAATGGGGCGTATATGAATATCTTTACCTGAGCATTTTAAGTTGGACATCTCAGCTTGAGTGGTAGCTTTATTATCAGTCGCTTTATTTATTTCCGTATCAGTACAGTGATTGGCTGTTGTCACATTTCCCAAACAGTTTAGGTATGCAGAATAAACACTGGTTGTGATACAAATATAATACATTTGTAGGTGGCATATATATATATATATATATATATATATATATATATATATATATATATAAGAGATCAATCGATTAATGATGAGGTATATAATTCACGGCGTATTGAGGGATTATGTGGCCAGCATTTAGTGTAATGGTCACCAACTCCCGGGCCATGGTACCGGTACAGGTCAGTGGATCGAATGGTACTGGGCCGCCCAAGAAACATTGCATTATTTCCAAACTATTTATTGTGGTGTATTTCTCTTGGGCTAGTTGCGCCTTTCAATAGACGAGAGGTTTACCGTGAGCTGAGCGGCAGTAGCTTTGTATATGAATATAAAAAATACCCCCCCCGCCCCCAAGTGCACTGTGAAATTATCAAACGTCGACCGGTCCGAGGCGAGACAAAAGGTTGGGGACCACTTATCTAGAGCTGAAAAAAAAATCCTGACCGAGGTTTAAATTCGGAGCCCATTCGGTCGACAGTTGTGCGCTCCCACCGCACTACCACCCGCCCTCTATCAAAGACCAACAGAAATAGGAAATATGTCACCTTTTGCCGATAACTGTTTCCATCTTCCGAACAATTCCTATAATTCTGTTTATGTAGTGTCCCATCTATAGTAAACATCTAAATACAGCACATTCTATAGATAAACATACCAATAAAATGTATTCCAGAAAGATTAAAGGTATCCACAAACCAAAGCGAATTTCACGTATATATGCAGCTCGCGAAATTCGCCTCTCTTTCGCGGATATGTATTTATATGGAGATGCTCAAACCGCGGAGAATATCCGCAGCGGTGCAGGGAAATTTCGCGGCATCGCTTCTTGCAGAGTTTGTTCGCGTTTCGCGAGTGTAAACAATCGAAAATGGCTGCATAGAAACATCGAATCAAATAAAAATCAAGGTTAAAATTGATATAAATGTCTTGAAATAAACAAATAAGACTTACATTTATATATAGAAGCATGAATTATATCATGTTATTCCAAAAAGTAAGTGTTTTTTTCACTTTTTACTTGTAAAATACAATAACTGTAGAAAATGTATAATAAGAAGAAAATGTCTGCCGACGTCTTCAAACAAAAAAAAAAGAAAATTAAAAACATCATTATATCCGGTCGGCTGACGCCCACTTTCGCTTCGCTTAAGTGTAGCGAGGGTTTTTCGCGCTTAGAAAAATCTCACGTGAGAAATAGCGCAGCGGAAAGTTTCGCTTTTGGTTTGTGGATACCTTAAAACGTTTTTATAAATAATATAACAGAGCCCCAAAACCCTTTTCACGGGAAGTCCCACGCAGTAAAGAAATAAAATTAATTCAACGTTGGTCAATGAACGGCTTTGGGGACTATGACATGTGTCCGGGTTGACCCCCAACCCATCACCTTCGCAGGGGGGTACTGGGTAGTACACAATTGTCTAGCAATGTAGTTCAGTGCATTTAAATCGACCCAGATACAAAAAAAAATTGCTAAGCTCGTTAAAAGGGAAAGAATTAAGACATGCCACAATTACAACATTTCTGTGATTAAGTACCTTTACATTAAATTGGTATGAAACTGAAATGGGCTACACTACGTCTCTCTAAATTAGTGGTTTATAGGATCTAAGAGATTTCATCTCATCCTTACAGGGACTTCACACACACGTACACTCACGTCTTTAACGATATTTGTAATTGTTAAAAATTAAATTTAAAATGCAGATTGGACGTGAAATTTAACACATTATCGCTATTAACAAAGAAACTTTTAAAATCAAAGCCTAACGTTTAAAACATTTCATAATGGACCCCTGAGAAAACTGGGGGGGGGGGAGGGGCGCAAGGCGGCATAAATTATCAAATACCGTTGCTCTATTTAGACTAGAAAGATACATCTGCTGAATAGTTCATCAGCGTTACGTCGACTGATTATCATTTTAAATTTAAAAATCATGTCACACTACTGGGCTCCCTCCCTCATCCTTTCCGGGCCCGTATCTGCTTTTTGGAAACATGTTGGTTTTGAAAAAAAGAAAAAACAAAAAAAAAAAAAACAAAATAAAAAAATGAAAAGTTGGGAAATTCAGCAAACCCTTTTTGGGCAAAGCTGTTTTCACAAATCGACAAACTAGGCAGCTGGTTAAAAGTCACGATATTCAGATTTTTTTTCTGTCGTAGCCTTATACAACGTCTGAAATTATTTCAAAAGTATTTCAAAAGAAAAATTCTGGACAGGTGAGTGTCACAGTTATGCATTATTAAATTGCTCACTGTAACAAAATGACTTAGCAGCTGCAGAAGCGTTTTCAAAGTTTTATCAGGGGTGCAATAATTGCACGCGACGGCCTATACAGAGTTCCTTTTGGGGTTTCCTAATGGCGACGTTCAGATATTGCACAACGCCTTTTTTTTTTAATTTTGATTACAACCCCCCTCCCCCTTCCCCCTTGTTACATTTTGTCTTACTTCACAACCTTCCCCCTCCCTACACAAATAAAATAACATTTGGCTTACCAGTATTTCCTTATTAAAAAAAATGGATGCATAACACAGCTGTTAAAAACAAAAAGTTAATACAGTATGGCGGAGGTACTCAAATTTTGCGATTCACGACCCACGAGCAAACCTATTGGGTTTTAGCAGCCCATTTGTAAGGAAAAAAAAGAATAAAAGACGGAAAAGCTGAAATTAATTTTATGTCTCTCTATTTTTTTTATTAAGCAATTTTAACAACAAAAAAATCTGCGACTCACTTAAAATAAAGGCCCGAGCCCTCTTCACAATTTGAGAATCACTGCAATCAGATGCTTACAAACAATATGACCTGGCATAGTTAAATATATAAAAAAAAACAACACACGTAGATTGTGTTAATTATAGTTTGTAAAGACGCCGTCTTTGCTAGAGTATACAACAGAGATGAGCGGACAGCGGACGCGTCCGCTTGCGGACGCAGATCCGCAGACTTTTCCGAATCCACGGACTAACAGCCGACGCTTCGTATGGTTAAGTTGCGGACTCGCGGACTGACGCGGATCTTCTTTAGCATTACCATAAAAAATTTCAAGTAATTTAAACAGCTAAATTTCAGCAATGCGGACGCGCGGACTGACTGCAAACCAATGTTGTAAGATTCTGCGGACGCGGATCATTGATAGAAATCCATGGACGGACGCGGACGCTAAATTTCAAGATCCGCACACCTCTGGTACACAAGTTTAATAGACATGGACAGTTGTCCATACAGTTTTCTTTTACCTGGTAGCATTTAAATGTGCCAAGCAATGTTTCCTCACACTTTCTGAAGGCTGCGTGCGGCGAAAGATGTTTCCTCGGGGCAACTTTTGAAATTTTTTTGCTCAACATAGCGGTTTTAGGGACTACTAATCAAAACAGTTGTGCGCTCTTTGTAATGTGCACAGCTCAATGAGGTATACTGGTTACTAATAGAATAATCGTTCTAAAGCTAAATTTTATATCGTAATGTACATTAGCATAGGCCCCGTAAATTTTCTTCTGCCTGGGGGGGGGTCCCACAAAAACGTAAGAACGGTTCTGCTTTTGGGTGTCATTGCACTGCAAAACTGTATGAAGGTAAATCTAAAATGTCAACTGTGTCATATATCAAGGTAGCTGGTTCATCCCCTTCTTCAATGCCATTGAACAAACTTTTAGTTTTGATGCAGTTAAGTAACAGACAATTTCCCCAATAGCTTCTCTTTCTCTCCCCCACCCCCACCCCCCTCCCCCATAGCCACCCCCTAAGACCGTCAGTGCTCTTCTTAACATTAAGATATAGCTGGTGCGATCAACATTGCTATCTTTGAAATTAATAATTTGTGTTTCATTTTATTTAAATAGTGACCAGTAGCTTATTATAAACTGATCTTTAATATGTATAAAAAAAGCGTGGGCATAGAGTATATTTTTCTTAACAGCTATTACAGTTGTACTCTGTAACATTTAGATGCAATGATATGTTTTAAAAATAGAGATGTGTCTTACAATCTTCTCAAGCCAAGTACATATTACTCCCTAGCGCAGCAACAACCCCCCCCCTCACCCTACCCTCCTTACCCCACCCCAGGTGCCAGGCCTGATTAGGAGCGATATTCTAAAGCCATAGTCTATATGGTTCAAAATGGTTTAGCATTTTATACTTAAACCACAAATAATGAGATTCAACGGTGGGTGGGGGGAAGCGGCCATTTGAAATAGGGGAGTGTGATCTTTTTTTTTAGCCAAGATGGGTTCCTTAGGTTTGATAGTGTGGTGGCACCAACAGTAGAAATGAAAGAAAGTTTATTATGATTTCATATGATTCAAATTTAAAATTCGATGATGTGCATGACTGGAGAGAAGTAGCGAAGCCATTCTGGACTCGTTATGCCAGGTCGCTTAAGTCTAGTCTATAACATAAAAGACAAATTCCAGCGAGAAAAATCTTTCAAAGTCGGCACCGAGTGAGGATAGGTTTAGAATAAGACTCTATATGAATACAAATAAACATCATGTCATGGATTACAGAAAAAAAATAATGTAAAGTAATGAACGAAATCATGAAATGTTATCAAATTAAATGACGTGTGTGTACTCACCTGCAAGTCGGTGTCTGACCAATAGTACAGGTTGGGCAATTACCTTTTGATTGTTAAAAAAAACAATATTTAATATTTAAAAAGTTAAATATACGAGCAAAACTAAAGGTGATTTTAAAATAAATTATTTAAATATGGAATGCCATTGATGGAGTTTGTGAAGTCTCCGTAAGGATGAGATAAGAACGGACTTTACATGGTGCTATCCTTTACTCAACACTATATACAATTGCCTTGAGGGTACCATGGGAGATATAGTGGGGAACCTGAAATAAATTGTTCCTCACTGGGGGAATCGAACAATTTTCTTATGTACAATATTGTTTTATTTTCTCATTTTCTTTACCAAAGGCACAATTTATTCAATTATTTTTAAAATCATTTTTTTTACTGATCGGTGCGTGTGCGTGTGTTTGTTTTTGTCACTCAAACTGTTTACCTGGACATGTAGATGTCATTTCAGTTAGAGCAGTTGCCTTTTCAGAAGCTGCTGCGTCTACCTCTGTCTGATGACAACTATTTGCAAGTGTCACTCCTTCAAGGCATGTGATGTAAGTACTATAGTCACTGTGTTGGAGAATCGAATAACACAACTTGACAAAAGACCTTGGATACAATGTGTTGTATTTTTTTAATCCAAAAAGCCCCCCCCCCCCCACGCATCCCCGTTAATAAAAATGCGTAGTTTTATTTAGCTATGTCACTTTGCCCCAACAGGTTAGGTAACAAGAATCGAACATTTATTTTGGTTAAAAAATATTTTTTAAAGAACTATATTTATATTAAAAACAAGATTTTCGTTTAATATTTTTCAAATAAATTTCATAATTTCTCAGCTATCTAAGAATATTAATATAACGTTGTTTGATTTATCTTTACATTTAGAGCTGACATAAAAACAAAAATTTAAATTTATTTAGAGTACAAATGTTATAGTGTTTTTGTGTTTCTATTACTACCGCACACATATTTTTTTTTTAGAATTAAATTTTTTTCCCTTAATTTTTTGTGTTCAAATGTTTATAATAATTTGTATTTAAAAAAAAAAACAATGTAATTACCACTAAAACAAAAAAGGGGGCGAAACACTTTAAAATAAAAAAAAATTAATACAGCTTCGTTAGTTCACAGCTTTAAAAATTAAATAATTGAATAATGTATAGCTCGATATTAATTTTATATCATGTGTAATATTTGCATAAGCTTAACATTTAGCGTCTTAGACTTGTTCAAAACGCTGATAGAAAAGTAGGCCATGACCGTTAAGTTGTAAATAAAGGGGAATTATTGCTTCGTGATCCTTAACGGAGAAAAAGGTAAACATTTCACTATACAAGTAGATTCATATAATGAGAGAAAAGCGACAGACTATAACTAAATCAGACAAACGTTTGAGCCACTATGGGTACTTACTGTTTGCATATTCCTGAATTTAAAAAAAAAAGCTAATATAGTACCAGAGATTTCAGATTTTTTTTAAAATTACGACTTCATTTTTCTCAATGCCTCTAGTAGTCGATTTACTTTAATTAAGACGTTAATCTCCTTTTTCTAATCGATATAAAATTACAATTTTAATTGCCTGTGACATAGCTTGTTCTCCATTCTTCTGTTACTTCATTGAAACAAATGAAATGTTTAAAAAAGTAAAAAAAAAGTCTTCCTTAATTGCAATGTTTAAAAAAAAAAGTAGGCCAAACCAATTTACTAGTGTCATTTAACTTAGGCCGACCATGTCAGGTCTAAAAACAAAAGACAAAATCCGGCCAAGTTGGCACATAATAGGGAATGCGTTTAAAAGTAAAGGCTGTAAGAATACAAAAAATCATTTCATATATTAAAAATACAAGCTTAATGTACACAGTTGAACGAATTTATCAAAAGTTATATTTTTTTTTTGTGTATACTCACCTACAAGTTGGTTTCTGACCAATAGTACAGGCTCGACAATTACCTTGGGCTTGTTAAGAATTTTATTGGATGAAAATACAAACATTACTCTCTTCCTTATGTCACATAGTCATATTAAAATAAGTAAATTAATAAAAAAACGTGTGTCATTAATTAGGTAGCGATAACCATTAATCAATCGTGAAACAGATATATTTTTCTATATTTAAAATCATTTTGAAAAGTACAATATTATATTATTTTCTCATTTTTCTTTTATAAAAGGCAAATTTTTCTGGACTAATTTGTTGTCACTCAAACTGTTTACCTGGACATGTAGACGTCATTTCAGTTTGCGCAGTTGCCTTTTCAGAAGATGCTGCGTCTACCTCTGTCTGACGACAACTATTTGCAAGTGTCACTCCTTCAAGGCATGTGATGTAAGTACTATAGTCACTGTGTTGGAGAATCGAATAACACAACTTGACAAAAGACCTTGGATACAATGTGTTGTATTTTGTTTTATCCAAAAAGACTTTATCAAAAGTTATACATCAAATTATGTATACTTACCTACACGATGGTGTCTGAACATTAGTACAGGTTGGACACGTGCCATGGGCTTGTTATGAGACAAAAATTTTTTTTTAGATAGATAAATTTATAGTCATATTAAGATAAATTAAACTATAAAATAGTGAAAGTCATAGACAGGCTTGCGGAGCCACCAAATTTTTTTCCGGCTCCGGCTCCCACAGATTTGACGGCTCCGGCTCCGGCTCCCTATTAAGATAGTATCACACGAGACAAATTTTTTTGTAATTGCGCCACGCAAACATGTCGCTGATAAAAAGTTATGCAAATTTTGTCGCGTTCACCCCCCATAGCAGGCCCGTAGTGTGCGGGGGGCCAGGGGGCCGGTGCCCCCCTGCGTTTTGTCTGGCCCCCCTCTGCTTATTTGTTCTACTTAGTAAAATGTATTACCTGCCCCTCCCCGCGCTATTGCCTGGCCCCTGCGTATATTTTTCAAGTTCCTGACTATGGGGCAGCCCCGTAGCGTGAAAATTCTACTGCAGGGGCCAGGCATTCTACAACAGGGGCCAGGAAATAGCAGGGGGGGGAGGGCCAGGTAATACATTTTACTAAGTAGAGCAAATAAGCATATGGGGGCCAGACAAAACGCAGGGGGGCACCGGCCCCACTGGCCCCCACACACGCTACGGGCCTGATTCGCGGTCAAATAACAATACGAAATGACGCGTTCTATTTGTCGTCTTAGTAAAAATTTATTTTAAATGATTGATACAATTATTCTATGAAATAAAACTGTTTTAACTTTATATATAACAAAATAACATGTCATTAAAATAATTTCGGAGGGTAAACAAGAATTAAGACGAACACAAAACGATTCCCCGTTAAAGATTTCTTGTGGTAATTTGCGTGCACGCTATCATTTTAAAGCTAAAAAAAAAATTCTGCTGGAAAAAAAAAGCATTTGGGAGCCGTGGAGCCGCCAGTTTTTTTCGGCTCCGGCTCCAGCAAAAGGTAGCGGCTCCCGGCTCCTCGGCTCCGGCTCCGGCTCTGCAAGCCTGGTCATAGATTAAGTGTTTGGGTGAGTTACTTTATGGATCAGATGAGATCTCTTAGATCCCAAATATTACTAACGGGACGGTTTTCGCAGTGCCCTTTTTTTCATCAACACCATGACCGATAGTGCAATGGTCATTGAGGCACCACGAGAGATATAGCGGAGACTTTAACTATGACTTGAAAAATCAATGGGTGCGCACCAAAGATCGCACTAGGGACCCCCAGGTTGACAAGTAAATAATTCTATATTCAATAACTTTTAAACAATGTAATCAGGGACGAGATGCTATGTTGCATTTGTTGCCTGCGGAAACAATCTTATACGCAATTGAAAAAAACAAAACAAAATCAAAACAACATTTAAAGCACTTTAAATTGCTCATAAGTATGTCTATTAAATATAAATACTAATTAGAATACTTTTTGCACCTCTTCTCAATGAACGAATTAATAACTGTCCTCTAAGCAAAACTATTTTCGATCTAAATACAGGTTACACCCGTAAATACACGTAAGCCATTCGTCATCTAAAATAAGGGGATTAAACAACATATAAGAGACCTGCGTCTTTCTAACCGACGAATTCTTTTAACAAAAAGATTTTAAAAAATTCAGAATCATATCAAAATAATGAACAATTTTCTGACTGAACAAGTAAAATGTATTGTCTAAATATCATTTTAGATTGATCAAAATAATATAGAACTTAAAAAAAAATATATATCACAGATGACATGTTTGCAGTCAGAGACAGTACACAAGCACATTGACTTCAGCGATCGAGAATGCTAACTTATTTCCCCCCCCCCCCTTTCTCCCCAGCCTTTTCTTTCTGGGAAGTCGTCGTTTTTTTTCAGCGACTTAACAATGGTAGTTAACTCGTATTTTTAACTGCTGTCTACAGAAACAGATTTTTTTTCGTTTTTAAAGGGTTCAATATAGGAATATACTATTTTCTTTTATTATTGTAAATCTATGTGCGCTTTAAATGTATTGGGTGCATTGAAAACATGAAAGCAACAAAAAAAAAAAAACACATTTAAATATTCCAGATGTATCAAGATTACAAATCTTTTTTCCCTTTTCATTTTAAATCTTCACTTTATATTGCCCCTCTTATTTATATAAACAAAGCTACTTCTCAATTTTGTTCATTTCATTTTTCAAATAAAATATATAAAAAAAAAATTTAATCACCGTAGTAGTTTGGTTACATTAAATCTTGATGATTTTATGTGGCGTTTGTTTTTCATTTTTACTGTTTTGCTCACCAACGATTCATAGATTTTGGCCTGTTTCGCTACACCCCCCTCTCCCCCCTTTCCCAAATACATTAGACAACGACAGTATGGGTCCAAGTTTACAGCGTTTAATTACATCAAACTTTTTCGAAAATTAAAATCTACGTGACCTATACATAAAACGTGTGTTTCATTCAAAATATGTGTGTTATGGAGTTATTCAAGAATTGTATAGTGACCTGCATCAAACGAGTATTGTGACAGAAAACTAGTCATTTAAAAACGAAATGCCTCCTTTATTATCTTTAACGATATCGTTAACGGATTCATGTTTCTTTCATGGGGATGATTTCGTATTTATGTTGGACACATTACTAACTGAGACTATTTCAGAATCTTCTTTGAGTGAACGTAAGTGTGATATGATTAAATTATATAATCATCAAATTTATGAAAAATAGTAAAGCCAAAAAATAATTAGCATATAAGGAAACATTTATTTACGTCTGATTAAAAAATTAGCTCGGTGCAGTTGAAATTTTCTCTACGTCTTTACAATAATACCTTATCATTCATTTAACTTTATTGATATGGAAATTTACCGATTCAGGATATGCTAGATGGGTATTACATGGAAATATCATTCGTGAGAGGTTTTTTTTAAGCATTTGTGTCTATGAAATCAGAGAAAGTGTTGAAAATTGTTTGTATTACCAACGGCCATCATGACAGCCAACACAAAATACAGGCCAGTAGTCATCATCAACTTCCTCTAAAAAAAAAATAAAAAAAAATTATAAATGAAATTGTTTCTAATCAAGTAATATTTAAAAGATTTTTTTTTAAAACTAAATCATCGGTTCATTATTTCCATAATGATTTGCGATAAAAGAAAAAGTGTATGCCTAATAAGAAAACAGGATCAATATAAAAATATATAGTTCACATGGGTAGTAGTTTTTTTTTTATTAAATATCACAGTCAATGTGTTTAATACATTTCTCCCCCCCGAGGAAGAAAAAAACAACAACAAGCTAATGGCATATAAAATATGTGAAGAGTACATTTTAGACTCACGAAGAATCGCAAATGATTCTACAAATTATTGCAACGTTTTTTGTTGGTTTTTTTTTTGGTAAAAAAAGCAATTTTTAAAATCTCACTCATTTAGTGTCTTTAACATTTTTTTTTATCAAAAAAATATTTTTCAAGAAATAGTGGCATTAAAATGTATTAAATTCACAATATGGTCTAATTTAAGCTTTTTCTTAACAATAATCGCCACCCGCTCCCTCCACACACAAATACATACACACACACACAGACACACACACAAAATACCCCCATTCCCTCAACGTTAAAAGGATGAACACTCCTAAAAAAAAAAGGTTTCTTTTGAAGTGTCGTGAGTGGAAGTGGTTTAAGGACAGGTAGACTGACTTTGATCACGTCTGTATGTATAGTCCCTGTAAGGACGATATGTTCATCCCTTAAATCCTAACGCTTTTCTTTCATCACCGCCATAGCCAATAGTGCAGTGGCCGTAGCAGATTTAACGACTAGAAAATTTCTTTGCTGCCGCCGGAGATCGCACATATGATTTACACGGCTCGACCCTCTGTCCCCCCCCCCCCCCCCCCCCCCAACTTTGATGAAAACATGCTGAACTCATCGTTTTGGCGAAAAAAAGCTACGGCGCGTGGTTAATTGTTCAGTGTGTTTCAGTGTGTGGGAGCGTGTGCAACGGTACTGTTTGAAACAGCGCCTGATATTTGGACCTCTATCGAATACGAAATATGGTGCTAAGCTATGTTACGTTGTTTTGGTCGTAAAATAAAACTCAGTAATCCCAAACCAGCCTCTAAGAAAATTAATAAATTAATATATTAAAAATGTTCATAGACAGATTGATTCATTTATAGGCTATTTTATAGTCAGTTTTTATCATACACACACACACACATATATAAGACATCCTCCAGGCGCAACTTGAGTCCGCCTATGACTGGGGAGTATTTCGGTAAAGAGAACGGGGTCGACAGACAGAAAGATAAAATAAAATGGATAAATATATATTTAAATAGATGGATACATCAATAGACAGATGAATTGTTAATTTAAATAGATATTATAGATAAAAAGATATTATATATGTATATATATGTGTATATATATATATATATATATAAAGAGAGAGTGAGAGAGATGGATAGATAGATAGATAGATAGATAGATGGATAGATGGATAGATAGATAGATAATATATATAAAGACATATAGAAAGTAGATAGATAATAGATGTTATAGATAGAAAGATAAACAAATAAATGATAGATAGATGATATATAGATAGATATATAGATAGATAAATATAGATAAGTAAATAGATAGATAGATAAATGAATAGATAGTCAGATATATATTTAAATAGATGGATACATTGATGGGCAGATTAATTGTTAATTTAAATATATATTATAGATAAATGGATTATTATATATATATATATATATATATATATATATATATATATATATATATATATATATATATATATATATATATATATATATATAAATATAAATCTTATGAGCTCCATCATAAGCAAATACACTAAATATATGTTGAAATGAATTCTATTAGCTCACCAGGTATACAGGATAGATGCTTATCTGGAACTTTTGTTCTCATTATTTTTGTCATATTGTTGAACACACTTATATAGTATTACCGTTGCTACCCATGCATTCTGAGTTAAAAACAACCCTCATTTGTTAGCCATGGTGACATCGATCGTAGCTTCTGTTGTCTCATAAAATAATTAAACTGACATTCAAAGTCTAAAATAAATTTAAAAAAAACCTGTTTGACAAAACCAGAACGTGCCAAATTATTAAATTCGTGATCTTCTGAAGGGTTTTGAATCACGTAACTAGCTTTAACTGTGCTCAGTTTTTAATATCCTCGATAGTTATTGTACTGAAGTGGGTTAATGCTTGTTGGGTTGTATTCTATCGTGCGCATGTTATAGCATGATAATCATTGTAGTTCTGGAAACCAGGGCCGCAGAGACAAAATACCCCCCTCCCCTCTCCAACACCTCCTTTTCGGTTAGAAATAAAAAGATTATTTAACACGATACATTTTACAGTTTGAGATGAATTGATTCCTAATTAGCAGGTTACTTATAACCTTTTTATTTGTAGGTTACTTCCTTATTAAATTTCGCCAGATTAGTGGATATTACTTTTATGTGTAGACATTTTACATGTTAATTCTAATTAACAGCAATGAACTTTATGTACAATGGCAGAAAAGTAGATCTTCGAAGTCGGCGATCCGGATTTATTTACTAAAGATGGAAGTATAATTCATTTTTTTTTATTATTTGGTTTTTAAAAGACTTAATACATTTTTAGATCAAGTATACACCAACCTAGTCTATCTACCTATTTCTTTGTTGATCAATAAATCAGCCAGCGTTTCTATCTATCTATCTATTTATCTATCTATCTATCTATCTATCTATCTATCTATCTATCTATCTATCTATCTATCTATCTATCTATCTATCTATCTATCTATCTATCTATCTATCTATCTATCTATCTATCTATCTGTCTATCTATCTATCTAACTATCTAACTATCTATCTATCTATCTATCTATCTATCTATTTGTCTGTCTTTCTACGTACCTATCTATATTCATCTATATCTATTTCTCTATGTCTATATGTATGCATATCCATCTATATTTATCTACATAGTTACATCTATCTGTCGTCTGTATTCCTCTTCATATCTCTATCTGTCTATAAATCCTTCTATTGAAAAAAGAAACTCCATTAAAACATACAGCAAATTATTATTTCTAACTCATGAAAAATTCCACTTCCCCCAACCCCCCCCCCCCTAAAAATCTAACCTGGCAATGCTTACATAAATAAATAAATAATTTAAAACTAGCCATGTATACCATTAACCAAAAATCATTTCCAATAAACCTCCTGTTCTCATTTAAGTATTTCGTCTCTCGTCAGTACAAAAAAAACATGTTCTTACTCAAAGACATCTCATATATTTTGAACGTAACATTGAATGTATCCAACAATTATGAGAATTGTTGTGTGTAAAAAAAAATGAATACAATTTTCAAGAATGAAAGTACACCGAGTAGAGATATGAAGAGAGAAAAATATTTGTGTGTCGCTCAGTTTGATGGAACATATTCCAAACCTGTTTAATACATTTCTATGTATATAAATGTTCCACCATCAGGTATATTAGTTGTTGACTTCCTCAAAAATTTTGTGATGCACTCGAAAAAAAAAACAATTACATTTTTGACAGGGTTAGATCATCTGACCGATTGCTTATGCTTTTTTTTTCTTCTTTTTTTTTTTATTTTTTTTTAACGCCGCAATTGCCAGCATGGTAGGGTGTAGTGTGCCTACCACACCAACATTGTTGGCGGCGCTGATGCACGTCTGCCATGCCTACAGAGCGGCGGGGTGAGTGTACCCGCTATCATCTGCAGGGGCGGCAGAAGGATGAGTTTTAATCCTTGCTCCAACTGGCCAGACCAGCAGGGTGTGTGTACTGCCGATCGGCCAGAATGGCAAGGAAAGGGGTTTTTCCTGCCACTCGGACAGAGGGGAGGGTGTAGTGTGCCTGTACCCTCAGCCCACAATGGCAGGCTGCGCAGGTGGGCTTGAGTGTGACGGAGTGGAAGGGTGTTGTGTGCCGACCACATCCGTCACCACCGCCAGCTGTGAATACTGCGGTCTCGGATAGTCCTCATTGACCACAGTACCACCACCCTCGCAAGTAATTGTTTTTTTTTTCCTGACTAGAGAACCCCTATGATCCATCCCCCGTGGATCATGGTATGACTCTCAGACCAGGAAGGAGAATTCATGCCACAGTATTTTATGATACTCTCCGAAACATACTCGTCCAAAACCGATTGCTTATGCTTTATATGCAGTCGCGGCGCAGTTTCATGAAAAATAAATATTCACATTTTATTTGATAGCAAACTTAATGTTGTTATGGTATACACATAAAACCACACGTATAGATAGTAATAAACGTTATATTAAATTCAATATTGTTATGGTGTATATATCCAATTTTAGAAACTCATCTATAGGGCGACTATTGTAGGATGACCTATTTTTTTTTTCTTATTTAGGATTCATTGTTCTCTCTGACTCTCTATTTCTTTTTTTAATAACAAAGATTGTTTCCCTTAAAGAAGAGGCTGAATACTGACAACAAGATTAAAGATAATGTATTGTACAAGTATAGTGAAAATATGTTTTTAAATTACTTGTATCTTGAGTAAGTGTATTTATACATAATGGTCAATACTTGGAACTTCTATGTTTTAATAAAAATATATATTAATTCATTTGTAAACATATTCTTTGTAATAGCACTGTAAAATTTTTTTTAACAAATGTAATAAATCAATTACACAAAAAATCGACTCAATATAATAAATAAGTAAAATTCTAGTCTTGAGTGCATGAAATTTGTATGAAATGTCAAAAATAATGTCAGTGAAAGATATAATTCTAAAAAAAATATTTTTTGTTTAAATATAAAAAATATGTGATCTATATTCAAGCTCTTTAAAAATCAGTTTATACAAAACATAGCGATGTCTATGTACTCCACGTGGCTCCAAAGGACATAAACAGATAATTGTAGCCAAACCACAATCAAGGGACACTTAATAATGCATCAAATAAAGTTCATTTTTATATAGTTCATCCCAAAGAAAATAATCCTCATTATGGGCATAGAATCTTAACCAAAACAACCCCCGACTATTAAAATTTGAATCTAACATCCATTTATACATAATTGGCGCTCACAGCACCATATCATTGACTAATCTTAATTCATTCATAATATTTTAAAGGACTCTTTCCGAACAGTTCTTTTTTTTTATTATTATTATTTATCATGTTCACCAAGACGTATTTTTAAAAAAAAAGAGAGACGTGAGGATTAAAAAATAGCGGTGCTGCTGATTATTCCGTCTCGACATTGTATAGAACCATATGTGAATCGTCTGCTTGACTCCCCCCCCCCCTCCCCTTTCTATCCCTTTCCCACCCTTCTCGGTTTGTCGATGACGCGCGCTGTTTTGTTTTTTTAACTCTGCGAACGTGTGACGTAAAACCTCTCTTCGTCCCAATACTATTTTTTAGCGATGTACTATTTCATCTCGTGCGGTGTCTTTTGTTGTAACGTACAGACATTTGACTTTTTTTTTTGCCATGAACATCCTACACACCACACAGTATGAAAAGTACAAAGGGATACACACGGTCGACTACGTTAGAGGATTATGTATTAGACTAGATATTAAGTAAGGCGTTGCCCGGGAAATCTAAGTGTAGTGTGAAACCCCCTTCCTAATCAATTTAACTACTGAATTTTGAAATACGATTAATTAGGTGCTGATTTATGCCACCTTCCAAATGTGCAGAAATAATATACATTTCATACGTCACAAATTACGTTTTACCCGTCAACGCTAACCAGCCTAACCAAACCAAACAACCAACAAACCAAAACAACCAAACCAACCAATCAAACCAACCAAACCCAAACAACAAACCAAACCAACTAACCAAACGAGCTAACTAATCAACCAAACAAACCAACTGAGCCAACCAATCCAACCAACCAAGCCAAATTCCGCCACAAATTACGTTTCACCCGTCAACGCTAACCAACCAAACCTAACAGCCAAACCAGCAAATCGATCAACCAACATAACAAACCAACCAAGCCAACCCAACAAACAAACCAAACGAAACACCATTAGGTAAAGAAGTGGGTGCTAATTTATGTCACCCGTTACGTTTTACCCTTAATTCTCTCAATGTTAAAATCAAAACGAAGTATTAAAAAAAAAACTTTTATATAAATGAACTGAAAAGTAAAAAATAAATACTTTATTATGTCATTCTGTAACACAAAGGCACGTTGGTATGGCACGATACAGCACCCGCGCGAAAGTTCAATTTGGCTTTATTAGTAGGAAAATTAAAAAAATTGTCCCATCGGGAAATGATATCATAGATTATTTATAGCGACTTCTTCCCCTCACGCCGCCCGCACGCCGGACGACAAGATAGCTGTTTTATAAGTAGGATGATGTGAAAATAATTTTATAATTTCAGTTTGGAAAAAAAAATAATGCGACATATGGGGCGCAAAAATGAATCAATAAAAACAACTTCAAAATGGAGAGCATGATGATAAAATGTGGATCATGATGGTAAAATGTGGATCATGATGGTAAAATGTGGGTCATGATGGTAAAATGTGGATCATGATGGTAAAATGTGGGTCATGATGGTAAAATGTGGATCATGATGATAAAATGTGGGTCATGATGATAAAATGTGGATCATGATGGTAAAATGTGGATCATGATGATAAAATGTGGGTCATGATGGTAAAATGTTGATCATGATGGTAAAATGTGGATCATGATGGTAAAATGTGGATCATGATAGTAAAATAGCAACATTATAAATACAACGTTATAGTTTAATACATTCAATATAATCATTTACAAATGTACATTGATTAATAAGATACACAGAAAAAAAGTTGTTCCTCAAATAATATCTACAGACTTCGTATTGTAAGATAATCACTAGAAACAAATTGTTTGGTTATTATACCGGAAACAATTAATGTACATTTAATAAATTATGTACAAAATTATGTTTTAAAAAATATGGTGAACTGCAATGTATTAAATGTATTTTTAAACCTGAAACACATTAATAATACAGTCTTATTGAATATTTGCATAGAGATTGGTTGATATGTAATTCAACACAGACTATTAAAACTATTAAGAAATTCAATTTATTTTAAACCAATAGCCCACCACCATTTCTTGATACGAATGTTATGCGACGTTTGGCTATGTGTCCCACTCATTAAACGGTTATACCGAGCGATCAGTTTTTGCATATGAATTTGAACATGTTTTTTCTGCTGCTGACCACCTCTGGACTTTAACCAGTGGATGGACTCCAAAACAGTTAGATAGAAGATAATAGCAATGCGACTGCATTTTTATCTTTTTTTCCAAGAACTGCTAACATCCCTGACTTTCTGTCAAATCGAAGGTCAGATGTGCCACGTGCATCTTTCTTCGACATGTATACTTCTATCAGTGGACACTTCTCCATCATGTTTGCTCTCACAGTACCAGTCGCAGATATATTCATTGTCTTCAATTGATCGAGCAGTCGTGTTATTGTAAAAAAAAGTCTATATACAATATGTATGGAAGACCAGGTGTTCACTAGCTGCATCACTACAGAGCCACCAATTCCCACATATACATTGAACGAGTCACTTGATTCTATATTTGCTCACATTTGGCCAAGTAACCCAAACTGCTGTTCAGGCACCAGACTTTGAACCCAAAGCGTATAGTACGACACAATGGATTCATCAATGGAAATGTCCTGTTTGGTAGGCCAATTCGGAACAAAACGTTCAGTTAACATCACGATAGTGGACAATGTTTGAAAAGTTTGTCCTGAACATTAAGATAAGTATTATCACACACATGAATATATATATTGCACCAACTCCTGAAATCGGTTCACATCATTGTGAACATCTTCAGCGTTTTCCCAATATATCCGTCTGTTAGCTAAAGGAACAAACCGGAGATGGGAAGAATAGCTACAGCTTAGTGGATTTCAGAAGTTGTTGCATTTAACTCCTTTAGGTTTTACATAGCATATAAATAAGACATTTTGGTTATGTGGTCAAGAACGACATCATCATAAAATAATTCAAACAGGGAAGCGGTGTGCAATCATTGATTTGAGTACTATTCCATGTGTTCTCTGCCTTAAATCGCATTTAACACACTGCCTTGGTGGTGTTGCAGTTCTTTTCCTTGATGATGGTTGTGGTGATGTTTTACATGCTGAGCTGTTGTTGGTGCTTGAAGTAGAATATCTTCGCCGCTTTGATGTACTAGCGTTATTTTTATTTTATCCCCTTTGTTTTCGTAGACTTAAGCTAATGGCAGGTCAACATCTAAGTCAGTTTGGATGTCAATCTCAATATTATTGCCATCAACTAACTTGGGTTTTTCTAATTGTTGCCTATCAAAACCAGGAACGGTACTGAAGCTAATTTCCAGACAGGTTGTCAATGACACCATCATAATCTTCTGTCCTGGTCAGATTTAGTTAAATCGTCAGGTGGTAAAATGAAAACATCAGCAGTTTGAAAATCAGATTCTTCCAGAATGCTGATAAATTCAGCCCAATTGTAATGCCAAAAATTATTTTAATATTTGTTTGTCTTTATAATTTTTTTATAGGAAATACATATTTTCACTTATTAAGCCACAAATATGAAATTCAAAGCACTGATTATTCAAAAACACTACTGAGCTACCCTGCAGACTGAACCTCTCCGAAGTCAAAACCATGCACCTTGTAATGCATGGCGTCCTTTTTAAAGGGCACTCATATAACATGTTCTGTAGCTATAATGGCAGCATCGTGGGTTCAATTTTTTATTGTAAAGTAAAAGTGATAATTTTATAACATTATTAGAACATTTTTTTATAAATATAAAAAAAAATGAATATTACTTACTATTTAGGCCCAGACATAGTGAAAATGATATTTTTGAGAAACTTTAATTACAATCTATAAAAAGATATGTAAAAGTTCAGCAGACGCGTAAATGTTCGGTTTCATCTATTAGACAAATATCTTAGGGGTGTACAGAATAAATAATTATTATTAAAATCTAAGAGGTGTTCGGGTAGCACTCGAATTACAAAGTATCCTTTTAAAAGGACATTATGCGCTAATGGGTTAATGGCATTTGTTATATACTATTCGTAAGTTTGTTTGTGAAGTCAATGTAATGATGAGATAAAATCTCTTAAACTCTACACACGACTAATTGGGCGGTTCTTCTGGTACCCTTCTTTCATCCCCACCATAGCCGATAGTGCAGTGGCCATGTAGATACCACGTAAGACAGCGAGGACTTAAACCATAACCTGAAATATAAATTGGTCCTCACATGAGATCGAACCAGGTACCTTCAGGTCGACAGTCGAGCGCTTTACCGAACGACCATCCGTTCCCTTTATAGACTCTTCGTCGAGCCATGCATATTTATTTTTCACTTTTTTTTGTTTTTGGTAAAATGTTACAATGTTAAATTGTTCCCAAGGAGAAAAACAAGACAAAATCAGTTTACACGTGTGCTCTATCTTCTTATTTTTAGTCTTACATTCCTTGGTTATTATCTTTTTATAGTATCTAAAAAGCATGTTTCCATCTTGAGACCAGAAGTCAGCAACGTTAGATTCTTTGGTCATTTCATTAGCTATATATATATAATTTTCTATAGATATCTGGGTCACATTAAATATTTGACACATTTTTTCCCCATGTTTGACATAATGAGTAGCAGCCGACCATAAACTGCTAAATTTTATAAAATCGTCTTCCTGATTTTTTTCCAATCTGCTATCTATCCTTTTTTGTGATTTATTCGGTAATCTCTTATTTTAGCGGCAGAAATTTTTTTGATAATATTATTGATACTTTACCTTATTAAACATTCCCAAATCATAGTATTGATTGTTATTTATTAAAAGAATAAGAAAAAAAAATTTGTTTAAATGCATTAAATAAATTTTAAAAAAAGGTCCTCTATATTCTATATAAAATACTGCCAGCCATGTTAAGAGATGACCTGAATTGTTTACAAAAAAAGGCAGCTGCCAACTACAAGATTATTAAAAAAAAACTGAAAGATAAGACGGTACCTTCGGAAAATTTATGCCCATCACTTAAAAGGGTATGACAAAAATTATTTAAACCAAATTTATGTTAGGGGGATAGCTACTCTTGGGGCCCCTAGGGCCGTTAATCTTGTACCGCTACGTATAAGGTGTAGAACGGGGCCCTAAAAATGACATACTTATTAATATAGCTTATATAGTAGAAAACGGTACCCTTACAAACACAGACGCTTAGCCCTCAAAAGGCATGACAAAAATTATTTAAACTAATTTTCTGTTAGGGGGATAGCTACTCTTGGGGTCCCTAGGGCCGTCTATCCTTTATCGCTACGTATAAGGTGTGGAACAGGGCCCTAAAAATGACATACTTATTAATATAGCTTATATAGTAGAAAACGGTACCCTTACAAACACAGACGCTTAGCCCTCAAAAGGCATGACAAAAATTATTTAAACTAATTTTCTGTTAGGGGGATAGCTACTCTTGGGGCCCCTAGGGCCGTTAATCTTGTACCGCTACGTATAAGGTGTAGAACGGGGCCCTAAAAATGACATACTTATTAATATAGCTTATATAGTAGAAAACGGTACCCTTACAAACACAGACGCTTAGCCCTCAAAAGGCATGACAAAAATTATTTAAACCCAATTTATATTAGGGGGATAGCTACTCTTGGGGTCCCTAGGGCCGTCTATCCTTTACCGCTACGTATAAGGTGTGGAACAGGGCCCTAAAAATGACATAATTTCTAATATAGGCTATATAAGAAAAAACGGAGCCATCAGATACGCTGTTGCCCAGCCCTCAGAGGGCATGACCAAAATAAATCAAACCTATCATATTAGCCTCCCATCAGTTTCACCTTCATTGGCCTGTCTGTTATGACCACTTCAGTATGAAGTGTAAGCCTATTGGACGAATACCACCTCTATCACCTTTTATCCACACTGGTACAATTGTCATCGCTAATCACTCATGGTCAGCTAGCCCGCCCTTTTGGGAGGTGAGTGTGAAATGGCGAAGGGGTGGTGGTGGAATGGACCTTCAGATAAGGTAGACTAAGTAAGATTTCTTTTCAGTCTAGCAATTCGTTTGTTGTCGGTCGGTTTCTTAACAGGAATTTCACGTTTTGATGTGAAAGTTCTTAGATCTGTTGACCAGCTCTCGAGTGGTCGAACTGCCTGGGCAGAGGAGATAGCGTCTGAATTGGAGGAACAAAGGCTAAGTGGGATTATTTTCGTTAAACGTTTCGAATAACCTGTTTAATCCAATACACCTCCCCCCTCTTTTCTGTGAGTAACAGGTGAAATTAGGCAGGGGGTGGGGGCTAGGTCTTGGGACTTTTTACATAAAATTATGCAACGTGACGTCATTGTGACATCTGGAACATCCCATGATAGATCAGTTTAAAACTTTGTTATAAATATAAGCAGTATGTAAAGTTTCACTTCAGTATTTCATACTAATTTGAACAGAGAGTTTGATTTTCTTTGGATTTTCATTCTTCATCTTGGAAATAGTGATTGCTTTGTTATTGAATTTCCTTGTTATAGCTGCTAATTCAGATAAGTACACTTCCACTGTGTTCTTAATTTATTTAACCTCATCCTTGTTTTTTTTCTTTGATAGACAGACCATCCGATATAAAAAAAGCTTTTGTAGTTTCAATCTTAACACTTTTTGTCAATACAATTTCAATTAAGTAAATCTTTTTAGTACATAGCAACTTGTTATCACAACACGAGTGATCAGAACTTAATTGAAGTTAGCTCATTTATTTGACATAAAACAAGATTTATTGCAGTGTCGAATTTAACTTTGTAATGGCAGGTAGACCTAGAAATCTTCGTTTCAATATAGTAGATCCACTAAATATTATGGATCATGCAGCCATTTTACAACAAAATTGTAATCTGGAAGATATAGCTTTAGAAATGCATAACCAAGAAGCGACTATTCAGTGGTTAGCTGTTAGGCGTATATTGAGAAATAATATGCAGTGCACCACGTGCAATGTGTTATGTTATCTTGGAAATCATAATACCGGTATCGATGGGTTTCGCTGGGTTTGTCCGACATGTCACTTAAAAAAGAGCATTAGATTTAATTCTTTTTTTACGAGAAGCCATTTGTCTCTTAAAACGATAACGCAAATTATTTATTGCTTTGCAAACAACTTTTCCCAAAAATCCACCAAACGTGAAACGAAAATAGCCAATGAGAACACTTTGGTCGACTGGTTTAACTTGATTAGGGAGGAAATGTCCACTTATATGAACCGCCGGCCGATAGAAATTGGTGGGGTAAATGAAAACTTTGAGCCTATTGTTGTGGAAATAGATGAATCAAAGTACTTTCATCGTAAATATCACAGGGGTACTTGGAGGGAAGGCCATTGGGTATTTGGTGGCGTAGAAAGGGGAACAGGGAAATGCTTTTTAGTTGAAGTTCCCGATAGAAGGGCAGAAACCTTATAAGCCCTGATATTGCAACATCTAATGCCAGGCACCCATATCATATCCTATGGATGGGCCGCGTATAGGGGGATAGAAGGACTTGGTGGCGGAGTTTATTCACACTCTGTAATTATACATGAACAACATTTTGTTGACCCCCATGACCCTGAAGTCCATACTCAAAATATCGAAAATCTGTGGATGAGGGCAAAACGAAAATTAAGAAGTCAATTTGGGACAAGCGAGGGTCTCTTTCATTCATATTTGCAAGAGTTTGTGTTTCGAAATCAATTTAAACACCAAAATGAATTTTCCACTATTCTTTGCGTAATTAGTGAAAACTACAATATTTAGACAAAAATATTTTACATGGCTTCTATCCCCATAAAATATAATGAATTTGTTTCAATTTTCTTTAACCGTTTGGCACTGCTTTATTTTTCTAATAAGTCTAATATTACATATAAATCATTATGTCATGGTTGAGTCATTTTCAGGGCCCCGTTCTACACCTTATACGTAGCGGTACAAGATTAACGGCCCTAGGGGCCCCAAGAGTAGCTATCCCCCTAACATAAATTTGGTTTAAATAATTTTGGTCATGCCTTTTGAGGGCTAAGTGTCTGTGTTTGTAAGGGTACCGATTTTTACTATATAAGCTATATTAATAAGTAGGCCATTTTCAGGGCCCTGTTCCACACATTATACGTAGCGGTAAAGGATAGACGGCCCTAGGGGCCCCAAGAGTAGCTATCCCCCTAACAGAAAATTAGTTTAAATAATTTTTGTCATGCCTTTTGAGGGCTAAGCGTCTGTGTTTGTAAGGGTACCGTTTTCTACTATATAAGCTATATTAATAAGTAGGCCATATTCAGGGCCCCATCCCACACCTTATACGGACCGGTACAAGATAAACGGCCCTAGGGACCCCAAGAGTAGCTATCCCCCTAACAGAAAATTAGTTTAAATAATTTTTGTCATGCCTTTTGAGGGCTAAGCGTCTGTGTTTGTAAGGGTACCGTTTTCTACTATATAAGCTATATTAATAAGTATGTCATTTTTAGGGCCCCGTTCTACACCTTATACGTAGCGGTACAAGATTAACGGCCCTAGGGGCCCCAAGAGTAGCTATCCCCCTAACATAAATTTGGTTTAAATAATTTTGGTCATGCCTTTTGAGGGCTAAGTGTCTGTGTTTGTAAGGGTACCGATTTTTACTATATAAGCTATATTAATAAGTAGGCCATTTTCAGGGCCCCATCCCACACCTTATACGGACCGGTACAAGATAAACGGCCCTAGGAGCCCCAAGAGTAGCTATCCCCCTAACAGAAAATTAGTTTAAATAATTTTTGTCATGCCTTTTGAGGGCTAAGCGTCTGTGTTTGTAAGGGTACCGTTTTCTACTATATAAGCTATATTAATAAGTATGTCATTTTTAGGGCCCTGTTCCACACCTTATACGTAGCGGTAAAGGATAGACGGCCCTAGGGGCCCCAAGAGTAGCTATCCCCCTAATATAAATTGGGTTTAAATAATTTTTGTCATGCCTTTTGAGGGCTAAGCGTCTGTGTTTGAAAGGGTACCGTTTTCTACTATATAAGCTATATTAATAAGTAGGCCATTTTCAGGGCCCCATCGCACACCTTATACGGACCGGTACAAGATAAACGGCCCTAGGGGCCCCAAGAGTAGCTATCCCCCTAACATAAATTGGGTTTAAATAATTTTTGTCATGCCTTTTGAGGGCTAAGCGTCTGTGTTTGTAAGGGTACCGTTTTCTACTATATAAGCTATATTAATAAGTATGTCATTTTTAGGGCCCCGTTCTACACCTTATACGTAGCGGTATAAGATTAACGGCCCTAAGGGCCCCAAGAGTAGCTATCCCCCTAACATAAATTTGGTTTAAATAATTTTTGTCATGCCTTTTGAGGGCTAAGCGTCTGTGTTTGTAAGGGTACCGTTTTTTGCTATATAAGCTATATTAATTATGTCTTTTTCAGGGCCCCATTCTACACCTAAGATATAGTGATAAAAAATAAATGGCCCATTGGGACATTAAGGGCGTCTATCCTACTAACATAAAATGTGTTTAATGATTTTCTTCATGCCCTATGGGAGTCAGGCCTTACTGCTTCTCATGGTACTGTTTTTCCTATATTATCCTTTGTTAAGTTTGCCCCATTAGTTTCTTCATTGTAAAATGCTAAATTGGCAGCAACATCACTGGAATTCGGAAGTGTTTTTTAAAATTGTTAAACAGAAAATATACGGAACGAAAGAAAATAGTACAGAAAAGTGTTATAAGTTGCAATATTTTTGCGATAAAGTAATAAAAATGAACAAAATTGTGTCTAAAATGGATAATATTGATGTGAAATCATTAATACTATGATTTGGGAATGTTTAATAAGGTAAAGTATCAATAATATTATCAAAAAAATTTCTGCCGCTAAAATAAGAGATTACCATTTATTCTTTGCAATCTGCCAACCGTCTTGATTTACGTCTGCAGCACCTTTGGATGTCAATCCAGAATATTCCGTAGCCAAGGGGGGGAGGCTAGGGGGCTACAACCCCCCCTCCCCAAATTAGTTCTAAAAATTAAATTCTATTATAAAATTACTTCTTTGTCATTGCGTTCCAATTTTTTCTTATATAAAACTCCCCGCACAGCCCCCCCCCGGCCAAACGGCACAGCCCCCCCCCCCACCCCCCCCCAAAAAAAAAATTCTGGCTACGGTCTTGTATACGAGTTGCTAAAGAAATTGGTTCACTTCCATACTAGCTCTAAATTTTTTTTTTAACTTTTCGTCTGCTATCTTGGGACTTTTTATAAAAATGCACATGGCAAGTAGCTTGACATGAATAAACTCACACACACACTTTCTCGTACAACAGTAATAGAGAAAATAGAAAAAAAAAGCCATTGGTTTCTCAGAAAATGAAATAATAACGAAAATTATGTATTCATTATTAACAGCTATTCACATCATAACTAATTTAATAGCCACAACAAGTAATGTCATAATTTGATTATGAATACAAATGTCAACATTTTTCATGTACAAGCTCAGATGATAAAATCCACACATCACGTGAGCCCGCTCTTTTGGATAGATTTAAAAAAAGCTCGGAAGGTAAGGTAAGGAAAATTCCTTGAACCTTTTTAACATTATTCAACTAAAAAGAAGATTTTGGTTGATTTCAAGACTAAATGCATTTCTTTTAAAAGAAAAAAATCAAGACACATACAAACTTGTCTCATATCTAATATTTTTTTTTAAAAGGAAAATCTTTCTAAAAGCTACAAATGCTTTTAGGTAGCCCTGATAGCTGTCGATTTTTTTTTACCATTTTCCGATGTGGTTGTTTGAGGGAAATGGATGAACACATCATCAGACATATATATGTTCTGTTTTCATACGTCCTTTCTTTTGTCTTATTAACTTGATGGCGCCCATCTCCTCTCCAAGTCAGAGGCGAATTTTCGACTTTACCAGGGATTGAATCCTCCACACTTTGCATGCTAGTCTATTTCGCTCTGCAGCCGCCGATTAAAAAAAAATATATATAAAATTTAGCGGCCTCTAAAATCTATTTTATAAAGGAAACTTCGGAATTATATTAAAAATCTTATTTTGCGCGAAATACTGCAACGTTCACAATTGAGCTTATTTCGCTTTACCTAATCAATATAAATATATTACGTCAAAGATCTTTTTGTACACGACGCTGTCGTTTCGTCCCTTCAGTTCATTTATACACACCCCAGCCCTGATCCACTCCCCAGCGGCCATGAGTACAGATAAAGTCCCGTTGAACAATCCACTTAACTCTGACTCCCACCCCCTCCAGATTACTTTCCAATCCTCTCCTAATCCCCAATCATCCGTTTTACCATTCATTCCTTCTACGGAACCCTAACCCCCCAGTCCAAACCTCTCCTTCCCCCAATGCCCCAATATTTGGCTTAATGTACGAACTTTAATTTTATATCATTAACTTAAACATTAACTTTATATCAGTATAACTCATACTAAAAAATCAGATTCGGTTTGAAATAAAACTATTATTTGAATACGCCAGCTGTACAGTGGTCGAGTACACTATACTTGATAGCCCGAAAGTCAATTTCTTTTGGAGTACTAAATAAAAAAAAAACTGTCAGATCTGACTGAGGTATTAACACTTCCACTTAAAGATTTAAAAAAAAAATAATTAAATATACTATAAATTTAATAAATAAAATACGAAAAGTGAGCTTACATTACTTTTGATTTTTTTTCTATATTGTTATAATTCTACTTCACCTCCCATCACCCGGGTCGCACCCCTACCCTCAACATGAAAAATGAGAACAAAACTTTTTTTTTTATAACGCCTACACATAGTTAATTCTATTCGTTCACCCACGTATTAATACGAGTCAAGTTCTTTGCCACTTGAACTCCTACGTAATGACCTCCACCTTCTGTTTTGGCTAAAATGCTGACGCAATCAACTGTTTGGTCTGTCTTTTAAAAAGCACAGTGCTACTATTCATGAGACTTTCATAATAATTATTGTAGCAGTTAGTTACAGACCGGCCGGCTACACGCAGAGAAGACACAGGGTGAGACGAGTACCAGAGAGCTACGAATGCACACCTAGAGAGGACACAGACGCGCAGATGAGTTCAAGAACAGTCTGTTTGGTCGCCGGAGAAGTACCAGGTCTTTTGCTGAACATATCAGGTCAGTTTTTTTTTTTTCGTCATGTATTCGTAAAAATCAAAATTGTAGATATTTACAAAAATTGCTGTAAGTGATATTATATATTTTTTTTCAAAATGTAGAACAAATTTCCATTTAACCCTTTGTCCTAAGCCTATCCCTGTAAACAATGGTATGTCTCTCATACTATGGTATGATCATGGTACCTCTTGTGCCATCCCTCATACACACACACACACCAATACACAGATTTAATTTGATTTAAAAGCTTTTAACTGGATTCTTTAACTGTGGGTTTGTCTGTAAATGTTGTAGCCCAATGTTTGATCTAATAAGTAAATGAATCATATTTCAATGAATTATTTTTTTTATTTTGAAAAAAAAAAACCAAACAAACTAAGAACAAATGACCAACATTACATTGAACTTAATTTATATCTGAATTAAATGGTTATAATTACACTAAAACCATTTTCTACAATTATTTATATCAATCAAGCAAAAGTTTCATTATGTTTTGATTATGTTTAATCAGCGCTTTTTTGTGCCGGTACGTACCGGTACGGAGTACCGGCAGCTTTTTCAATGTGGGGAAAAATTATATTATTACTTTTCTTGTATCTTATCGTTTATTATTAATTTATTATATTATTAATTTGTTAAAATTGAATTATTTTAAACTTTAGCGCAATAAGAACTAAACTAGACGCTAGGATTTAGCTAAAATTTAGACAATCCATCACTGAATACCGGCACCTATTTTTTTTTACAAAAAAAGCACTGTGTTTAATATTCAAGATTAAAATGTCTAATTACACTGGAGGCACTATGAACCCGACATCATTAAGAGATATTTTATAACTGGTATACTTGTTATCAGGGACCTCCTTAAACGTAATATCTCAACTTTTCTAAAAATCGAATATTTGTGTATCAGCCTACATAGCCTATATTACAAAAAAAAAAATCAACATATGATTTTTACTTTCATCTACAATGGATCTTTATTGAACTGCATACCTTTAGCATTCCGGTGTTTATAACAACCTTAAGATTTTTGGTTTCAGTAAAAAAGAATTTTATTTAACATTGTTACTTTTTGTATACTGCAGTTTGATATTTATCTATTGGTAACTATAACGATAACTTGAATTCTATCCCTACAACAGTGATGGCGAATCTTTTTGTTGCCGCGTCCACAAAAATAAACCAAAAAATTCCAATTAAAATTAAAAGAAGTGATATTTAAGTCGTATGTCGACTGATAAGACTTTGCGTGTGCCGACTGTGGTACGCGTGCCACCACTGTCACAGGATATGCATATGAAGCGGGCCAAGATACTTTAATTTTTAACATCGACTTAAAATTTTCTTGTGTTATTCTTCAGCCTTTTTTTTTTGTAAAATTTAAAGTTTCGTAACGTTTTCAATACACACTCAAATTTACAAATTGAATGAAATTAACCTAATATGACCTCTTAAAAGTTAAATATGTGTCTTTAAAATTTGAAAAGGAAAATATTTTTAATGAAGGCAAAGATATTTTTCTCACACAACTTATCGGGCTATTTCACCCCTTTTTCATTTTTTAAGCCATCACAGAAAATAAAGACAAGGTGTGTTTTTTTTTGCAAATAATTTGGGCTAAAGTCTTCAATATCACGATACTTTTATGACTCCGCCACCCCCCCCCCCCGCCCAATGGCCTAAAAAAATCTCGGGGTGATATTACAAAGTTTAATAATGACCCTATTAGGTTACTTATCCTTCTTAAGTGTTATAAGGAAGGGCGCAGAAACTTTTAATACAAAGGTTGGTTAAAAGCTTTTTAGAATGTGTATAACCATTCCTACCAATAGGAAAATAAGGCAGTTGCAAGCCCCGACTACCTTGTTGGAAAATGTTTTATGTTTTTTTTTTTTGCAAGGCTAAGAGACGACAATCTTAGCATGTGTGAGGGTTCAAAATGTGAAGGATTTCATGGGGGAGCGTTGGGGTTCAAAGATTATTTTAGGTTCACCACTTCGACCCTAGACAGTTCGACCTCCACCACTTCGACCCCAGACAGTTCGACCTCCAACATTTCGACCCCGGGACAGTTCGACCCTGTTTACTGATTAAAATAATATTTGCATTTCTTTGTATGTTTATTAACTTAGTTCATATTATATGCCATTATGTTTAAAATATGTGTATTAGTATTTGTGATGTCTTAGCAAAAGACACAAATTGTGTAAATATGTGACGTAATTTTTCTACTCAACCAATCTTTTGGTTCCCCTTCCCCTCTTTTAAATATAGCCAAGCTCCGGGGAAGGGGGTGGGATCAAAGAATAAGACTCAAAAATATACAGTCAAAACGCAATCATCTGGGAATTGAAATAAATTTAATAATAAAATTTGATGACGTTAGTGGATCACAAAATTACAGCACATATCTCAAACAATTAAACGCATAATTAGAACCACGTGAATAAACATATTTAAAACTAAGGGTTGCATTGTCCGGGTTTGAAATTTCCTGTGGTTGAAGTGTCACAGGGTCGTAGTCACTGGTTGGCCAAGTGTCAAAGATGGGGTCCAATAGTCCGGGGTCGAGGTTAAGAGTTCGAAAAATCTGGCAATCTGAGGACCTTGGGATGGCGAAGGGGCTAATTGCCTTACTTCAAGACCGGCGCGGACTTGTGTACATTTTCACTTAGACACTCTGCTACCGTCCTACAACACTACACATTGGCGATCCTGTTTGGAGACGCGTGCCCTAAATTCAACCAAAACACCACTTATTTATATCAAAGTACCTATACATAAATTAAAATTACAGCATGTGTTATTGCGGTCGCGTTCCGATTGATGAGGCTTTGCGTGTCACCCGTGACGCGCGTGTTATAGGTTTACCACCAATGCTCTACAACTTAAGAGGTACTGATATGTTGGAAAATTTCTTCAAAGTAGTCATGTTTAAAAAAATCATACGGCCAAGGCCACATTTCTACACATGTGTTTTGTGAAATTAAACGTTTATGTTTAGATCTTTAGTTAGTAGAAACAGGTAAAGGAACAAGTCAGATTCTATGCTGAGATCTAGGGTGATGACGGACAGACAGACAGGCAGACAAAACGGGGACGCTCGAGCATTTTTTTTCGAAAATGCTCTAAAAATACAAACAGAGATAATGAAAAAGGTGTCATAATAATTTAGATAATTTAGAAGAAAAAACATTAGCCTTTCTTGTTAATTGTCAGCTGCAGTGGCGCAACCAGGGGGGGGGTATGAAACAGTACAAAGACACCCCTTACGAAGAAAGAGTACCTGACTCGGTAAATAACGTGGCAGGAGTGGTAATTGCGGTAATATAAGTGACGATTGGTAAGATAATGGGGAGGTGTGGATGCCTGGGGTAGACCAGAAACCAATAAAGATGTCATACTGCCCCCAAATTAACTGTAACTCAAGTTTAAGCAGTTTCTATCAGGACGTACTCACAGGTGACAAAGAAAGATTGGGCCACCAAGGAGTGAGACAATGTTGGGTTAAGAACTATGTAATGAACTTTTTTTCATGCTCATTTACGATGTTTGATTTATGTTCTTATCAATTTTATTTTGAAAAATTGTTTTCTTTGGCTTTCTTAGTAGGCTAGGAGGGTCACCACCCTAGTCTTGGTGTATTTCAGTGCCATGCGGGGATTTCTGGTCATGGTACTCCTGCGCGCATCCCTATTGCCTTCCCATCCCCAATGTTTCGATTGTCGGGGTGTATTGTCACAAATTGTGCGTGTCTGACCCCCCCCCCCCATACCAAATCTTAATATATATTTTACTATATAAAGTTACTAAAAAGATTGTCAAACTTTCTTTTTTCTATATGTGAGCCCCCCCCCCCCAGCATTTTTTTTGCTATATGTGAGCCCCCCCCCCCCGCAGCATTTTTAGCTGGTTGCGCCACTGGTCAGGAGGTGGGATATTACATATCTTCTTACAACTGTCTCTTAATCCAAAACAGGACAACAAACTACCTTTGTATCAAGTTATACAAGTCAGTAACCTTAGCCGAAGGTAGCAGTAAACTTATTTGGGATGCTAACCTTAGAATGCACCAATCACTTGAATGGAGAAAGCGTCAGAATTATGAAAAATATTTTGAAGGAAGGGGGGGGGTAGAAGGGCCAATTAGAAGAGTTGGGGACTAAGAATCATGGGACCCGCCTAATAAAAAATATAATTAGCACGCTTTTCAGTTTTTGTAAGACCGACTGAATACATGCTAGAGACCGGACAAACAACAAGAATCCTAAGTAGCCTATATCTACCTATAGCCTTTGGGAGGTAGTATACTATAAGAGAAAACATAGTTGCACGTCATATTGTGTGCGTGGCGAGAGTGACATATTTTATTCAATTGATTGATATTGTGTACGACATTAAAAACGTATTTTGATCAAGTATTTCTACCTCAATCCTTTGGTATGGCTAAATATATTGATATATTATTCAGAATAATAAGAAACAGTCGATGTTACCTTAACATTCACAGCGATAGACAAATGGTAAGTCTAATTAAGTACTATAATAGAAATATTTTTTAGTGAATTAGATACTTACTTGTTTTATTTTATATTATAGAATTTAATTTATACAACCAGACCGTATTTCACTTTTCTATTCTATTCACTACTCTGTTCTACTCTTACAGTTTTATTCGATTTGTGCAGCGATCGTCAAGTCTCGGCTAGAGAAATCAGTTCGTGGTAGCTTAGGCTCAGTCTTTTTATCAACATATTGTACCTTTTTTTTTCAAGATTCAATTACCAATTTGATTCACTGGCTAAGTCATGCTTATACATGTAGCAATCATATGTCGATGTTTATTTTCTTAAAAAAAGAGTTTTCGCTATAATTTGAAATTATTCTAACTATTGATTTGAATCAAGAGATATTAAATTGGTTTTATGGCTCCAGAATATTAGTTAGAGTGGCTTGACCTAAGCAAATTGTAACCTGAAGGAGAGGTTCAAGGAATTTGCTGGAGTTTTATTGATGCAGCCACATTTCCCAACCTAAAAAAACTTAGCTGCTAAACTTATGTCACTATTTGGGTCCAAATACATTTGTGAACAAGCGTTTTCTTGTAAGAATATAAAGAAGTCTAAGAAAAGATCGATGTTGGCTGACTCCAATTTAAATGCAGTGATGCGAGTCACGGCCAGTAAACTGGTTCCATAGTTCAAGAACATTATCCAAAATTGTGAACAGTTACATACTTCTCAATAATTCAAGGAGCAAACCAAAAAACTCCACATCGGCCGCTTGTATACACCCAACCCACTCTCATCTCCACGCTCTCTCGTTCAGTGCGAGATGTTTCGCGCTTTACACTCAATGAGGCCACATATATATACACACACACAATAGGGTCAGACACGCACAATTTGTGACAATACACCCCGACAATCGAAACATTGGGGATGGGAAGGCAATAGGGATGCGCGCAGGAGTACCATGACCAGAAATCCCCGCATGGCACTGAAATACACCAAGACTAGGGTGGTGACCCTCCTAGCCTACTAAGAAAGCCAAAGAAAACAATTTTTCAAAATAAAATTGATAAGAACATAAATCAAACATCGTAAATGAGCATGAAAAAAAGTTCATTACATAGTTCTTAACCCAACATTCTCTCACTCCTTGGTGGCTCAATCTTTCTTTGTCACCTGTGAATTCGTCCTGATAGAAACTGCTTAAACTTGAGTTACAGTTAATTTGGGGGCAGTATCACATCTTTATTGGTTTCTGGTCCCTCCCCAGGCATCCACACCTCCCCATTATCTGACCAATCGTCACTTATATTACCGCAATTACCACTCCTGCCACGTTATTTACCGAGTCAGGTACTCTTTCTTCGTGAGGGGTGTCTTTGTACTGTTTCATCCCCCCCTCCCCTTTATCCTCGCCCACTTTATCTCCCCGACTGGGTGGGGTCAAGAAGTCGGGTAACAAAGTCCTTTATCCGGTTACCATGAAATATGTTCGACGATTTGGCGAGCTTAATTTTGTAATCTAAAAGACCGATTCTCTTTATTACCTCGTAGGGATCTTTACACTGCATTAGAAGCTAATTGGTCTCCTCAGACATTAGTATCAACACCTTATCACGGGAGGGGTGGGGGTGAACTCGCGGAGTTTGGCTTCTTGTTAAAATACCTCATGGCTCTGTCACTTGCTTGATGGCTAAACTACAGAATTCGCCCAGTCGATTACGGAGGTCAATCACATATTGATATGTCGTTCCTACTTTAGGTTGCTACTGCTCCTTAGACCACAATGTGACATGTTTTCTAAATTTTCGTCCGTATAATAACTCGAACGGAGAAACTCCTAGGCTTTCCTGCGGAGCCTCCCTATATGCAAACAATAATGCCGGGACATAACGATCCCAGGGCTCTCAAAACACATTTTTCCTTAGCCTAATCTTTAGGGTCTCATTGAATCTTTCAACTAACCCGTTACTTTGTGGGTGGTAGGGGTTAAGAACCAGCTGGTGCCTAGATATAGGTCTAGAAACTTCTTTCATTTGTTTAGATGTAAACTGACTTCCCCTGTTCGAGAGGTTGTCGTCTGGAACCCCTATCCGAGTGAACATCTCCAACCGGGCCTCTTCTACTCTGTCCCTGTCGAAAAAAAAAATGGTAAGTGACGATATGTCGCAATGTCACGGTTGTGAGTTGATGGGCAAAAGTAACCCCACTTTAATCCTTCAACTCTAGATTCATTAATAGTTATATGTTTCACTCACCCATCTCTACCCCCGTAATTACGTCAAACGAGCAGGTGGCCAGCGATCACGGATCGAATGACCATACCATCCGATGGCGGGATGCTGGCTAGGAATCTGGCAAGAGTATGTTATTTCGCACCTCTAGTCACTAGGCTACCGGGCATACAACCGACAAAAAGTTCTGATCAGTTACTCCAGACTTTGAAGTTTGAACGTACCCCCATTTCTTAGCTTTGGAAACTACGGGCTGTCAAGATATCAGAGAGTAGGTAAACTGATTAGCGGTGCATGAGTTTGCGAATAGACAATTGGTAAGAATGGGGGGGGGGTCACGTGTGCTAGTCTGGAAGCTTCGGTGGAATAGTAAGAAAGGGATTCATTATGCACATGGCAATGTTAGGACCATGGGGTGAAATTCCTGGCCTGCTCACATATCAAGCACACATAAGAGCTGCAAATCTTTGTACTATTAGCTGCATACTTACTGGACTTAGTATTTGTGTATGGTGCTTCTGTAACATTTACAACAGTTACAGAAACACACGAGGGACGGATGACCAAAAAAAAAGTAAAGCACTCGACAGTCGGCTTGAGAGTCCCTGTCTGAAACCTCAGAAAGAATCGAGAGATTTTTTTCAGGTCCTGGTGAAAGTTGGTTTAAAAAATTTCTAAAGTTTGGAAATCCACCCACCTATAAACGGGTACCTAAATTTAGTTCTGGGAGTAAAGGCAGCTGCCTGTAATGCTAACTACACAATCCCTTTATTTTCATTTGTTACAGAAATATAAGAATAATACAATTTAGATAAACTTCGATTTTTTAAAAATCCCCATATAGCAATCAGCGTTAATTTTATGATGATATATAATTATTATGTGTTACAAACTAGCTATAATTAGTTTTCTTTTACTTTTATTTTGTAAAAATGAAAAAAAAAATATTGTTCGGTTGATTTTTTTAATATTTTGCAGTATGTCCATTACGATGAAAAAAAGTACGTTTAGTAGTACATGTAACATTAAAAGGACTCATATATACATCAAGAACAGAAACAGTGAATACACTGCAAATTGAAGTAAGTGATATAGAAACATTTAGGTTCACTTTGGATTTTCTTTACCACTAGATGTACCCTGCTAAACCTTTGCATAGAGTTATATCCCATTATGTTTGATCGGTAGGCTAGGTTATTTTTGGTTTCGGGCAAATCCGATTTTGTATGAGTGCATTTTAAAATGGAATACTGTTGTATTAATTCTTTATATTCGATTTAACGCCCAAATCGCTTATATATATATATTATTGTTGTCACTGCATGTAAATAAAGACCTTTTGTTGTAGTTACATATGTGTCAGTTCTGATTTCTTGTGTTATGTGCGTCCCGTGGATCCACGTGGCTGGGGCAAATACTAATACACGCCTAAACTTAGTAGGTGATTACACACCAAAGACAATGGCCGCCACATATTGCCTATGATCGTGACACACATTGTTGACAAACACCCTGGTTAAAATAAATTGTTTGAAAACAACTCATGACACAGAATATTAAAAATAAACAATATTAGCCATTAGAGACCCACAGTATGTTTTGATTACTGGCAAATTTATTTCTATTTGTATTTTGAATTTATATACATGTCATAAAAACATAATCAATCATTTGTTTTTCTCTGTGACCACTGGGAAATTGAGGCCCAATGCTAATTTACAATCAAATTAAGTATATGTTTTAGTTTTTCTTCATATGATTACCAATATTCATGCAACATTTTTCATTAGATACAATATTTGAATACTTTTTTTTAATATAACTTTGATGTTTACCCCTTACACATACTAATTTGATGTTCATTATACTAATGAATCACCAGTGGATTGCAACTCACACAAGTCCCACAACTCAAGGGGGGGGGGGCTGGTCAATGGAGATTTTAACACACTCTAACCCCCCATAATAATTATGGTTGATTGACTGTAAACGTGTTGAAAAATTTTTCTTTTTAAATTTTTACTGGCTAAAGGTTATAGTTAATCCTCAATCTTATAACAATTGTTTTACTGTTTGCTTGTATATGTGTTTGTGTGGGTGTGTGTGGGGGGGCGGGTTCCATGAGAAAATTTCAGATACTGATCGAATATGGGAACGAATGGTCATTCGGTAAAACTCTCTGCTGTTGACCTGTAGGTCCCTGGCTCTATCTCTGGTGACGGCGAATGGATATTTCAGGTCATGGTGAATGTTTCAGCTATATCTCTCTTAGTACCTGTATGACAGTTGTACTATCGCTATGGTTGGGATGTAGGAAAGGGTATACAAAAAACATTCCCGTCAGTGGTAAATAGGATCTAACGTTTTATTTCATTATTACAGGAACTTCACACACACACCTTAAACTCAATATTTTTCCATGCTTAATTTATACAGATAACGTGACATTGTGATTTTAAGATTTTTAAACCACGGTTTACATATTCCTTTTAGAAATATATATATATATATATATATATATATATATATATATATATATATATATATATATATATGGGTTTTTTTGGGGTCGGGAAGCAATTTCCCTTCCACTGCTTTTCAAATGACACTCCAGACGCAATGTATTTTTGTACTTACACTAATGATTATACAACTAATGAAACATAATGAATATAATTGTTTTATAATACTGTTTCATTAAGACCGTATCCTTATATCAAACCATTCAATTTTTTCCCCTCTAAATAGAAACTAGTTTAAACTTATTACAATATGTTTAAGTATGATAAACCAATAGATTCCCACCTAATTGTAAAAGATCATCTGAAATTTAAGAAAAATGACGGAATGTTAGCACTAAGAAAATTAAATATTTTCTTTAAACATAGTAAAATAATATTATCTAGTTTGAAGATCTCATACATTTTAATAAAACTGTTATGGATGTTTAAACTTTTCTTCAATAATTGTCCACGTTTACCAGCGATTGCTGATGAACATAATATAATTGGTTGGGAAATCCATGGCATCGACGATACTATTTAAAGATTGCCTCTCAAAAAACAGTTCATAAAACTGTTTTTTTTTGCATGTCTCCACCTGTACTACACACTGGACCAAGCCCAGCCCCGCCCATCTCAACCCCCTCAGATCATTGCAATACAACCGTGGTTACCTTAAATTATCCACACATTACTATAAATGCTAATTAGCTAAGAAGACGAAAAATCCCAGTTTGGTTCGCATTGGAGCTATTAATTTTTTATCTTTCGCATTGTTACCAACTTGATTAGCAGCATGGTCGAAACAAGAGAGGAAGTACTACCCGAATACATGTACTGGGGCATTTCAAATGATTTTGTAATTCAATGTTGTGTGTGTGTGTGTATGTGTATGTGTGTGTGTGTGTGTGAGAGAAAGAGAGAGAGAGAGAGAGAGAGAGAGAGAGGGAGGGGGAGAGAGAGAGAGGGAGAGAGAGAGATTTGGTATGTCCCAGTTTGCGATAATTGTATGTGACTCAATATTTCCTTCGAAACCACTGTTTACAGCGATATTCCAAATCTTATTTATTTTATGTTTTTTTTTTCAATACACATGTGCCTCCGACTTGACAGGTGCACGTTATAACACGTTTGACAGACCAGCTATTCTCAACCTTTTTATTCGCTTTACCCCAAAGGGTGCGAAAGTATGCCCCCTTTACTCGCACGTAATTTCGCAAATAAATGTAATTATTTTAATAATTGTATGTGCTTACCTTTATATGCGACAATTAGGTGTAAGGTTAGGTGATGATTCACTTAGCAAACTGGCGACCTTCATCTAACTTAAGGGGGATTTAAATGAAAATTAAATGTCTCTGCGTATCCCTACATAACCTTTTCCGTACCCCTTAGGGTACACGTATTACCGGTTCAGAACCGCGATGCTAGACGGGCGGAAGAGATCTCCTGATTATTAATGCATTCCCAACACAAACTGTGACAAGCATGAATCAGTTATAAAGAAATTTATTGATTTTGTATGTATATTTGTTAATAAGATTACTCCAAACAAAAACCAATAAAAGAAGTACACATAAAAAGACAAGCTAAAAGGTAGAAAATTTGGGTCTAAAACGTACATAAATAAAGCGTATTCACTAAGTGCTAACAAATAAACCATACAAAAACTGTGCCCTATATAAAAACACGTTTTCATTTTCTAAGAATATTCCTTTTTTAAGAAAGAGGATCTGGAATAATTATATGGTTACTAGCAGTGTAACATATAAACATATGTTACCTTGCCCGGTAAGTCAAGTCGGAGTTCAAACGTGACACTTCAAACATTTCTAACACACTATTATGTATATATTTGGTTGCTAATTTATGTCATTTACCTAATGGGCAGAAATGACCGACATAATTTCATACCTTGCAAAATAAGTTTGACCTGTCAAAGCTAACCAATTAAACCAACCAACCAAACCAGCTTACCAAACCAACCGAACAAACCAATCGAACCAACTAATCTGACTAACCAAACCAAATCAACCAACCAAACCAATCCAAACACAACCAAACACCATAAGTTAAATGTTGTTTATGTTCCACTACAATGATCAGTCTTTTTAAGTATTGTGTTGAAGCACTTCACCGTATTTTTTGCAGCACAGAGGTATTGGTGTGGCACGATACAGCACCAGAGCAAGGGTTCAATTCTGCTACTTTCTTTCTTTTTTACTTACTTACACGCTGTCCTTATATAAATGGATTTTTTATATGTTTTTTGTTTCATTTTCTTTTTGTGGATTTGTTAGTTTATCCTTAAAAATGTAACTCAATTTTAAAACTTTTCTCGTTTTGTTAGATTGCCCAGATTAGGCACACGAGCATTGTCTACAAGACAATATATTATTTTAAAATTCTATTATTCAATATCGTATAGAAAACCGAAGCTAAATTTCTTAAATTATTTTTTATAATGAGGGAAAATACGTGAGAAGACTATTAATGATACGATACATCAATTCCTGCTCTGTTTGCCACACAAGATGCCTGGCTATATTTACTGTTTAAGTATTCTGTACTGAAGGAGCAGGTAATCGACATTCAATATTTCTTTTTAGTAGTTTTAGTGTACCAATCTTTTATCCCCACAGACGGTCAGCACTGACCGCGGAAGTACTATGAGAGTCTTGCGGCAATTTTCGCCAGATCAGAGAAGATCCAGATGTTCTAGTTTAAGAACACGGAATTGTCAGATGAACTGAGTGTTGCAGCACACAACCATACGTACCATCTACGTTAAATCTTTAAGCAGATTTATATATAGATTTACTTACCTTTTTTATTTCTAATATTTATTTTTTTAAATATTTTTTGTACGCCACTATGATAGGATGTAGTGTGCCTACCACATTAGAAATACTTGCGGCGCAGATGCATGTCTGCCACCCATGCCTAAAGAGCGGCGGGGTGAGTGTGCCCACTATCATATGCCGGGAAGGCAGAAAAGAGGGCTATAAGACTTTCCCAAACTTGCCAGACCAGCAGTGTGTGTACTGCTGATCCTCCAGAATGGCAAGGCAAGGGGTTTTCCCGCCACTCGGACAGAGGGGTGGGTGTAATGTGCCCGTAACCTCGGCCGGAAATGGCAGGCTGCGCCGGTGTGCTTAAGTAGGACCGAGTGGAATGGTGTTGTGTGCCGATCACATCCGTCACCACCACAGCCAGCTGTGAATACTAAGTTCTCGGATAGTCCTCATTGACCGCAGCACCACCACCCTCACAAGAAGTTTTTTTAATGACTAGAGAACCCCAATGGTCTTATCCCTGTACTGTAGACCATGGTATGTCTCAAAGACCAGGACTAGCAATAATCACGTTACGGTAAAAACCTCATTGACTATGGTACCGCCATCGGTATCAGATATGACACTATCCAAGTCGAATGTCTTTACTACTCTTTCACACATGCTTCCAGACGCACGCGCTTCTCTGACCAATCATTCTCCTATGCTATAGACACCTCCAATCAGTGGCCAGTAGCCCCCCCCCATTAGAGGGGTTTTGGAAAAAAGGGGTACGTCTATACTTAAAAGTCCATTTTCTTCTCCAGAGTAGCTGACCAGGGAACGAAGTATTTCTTTTGTGTCGGTTGTAACAGACACGAATCCGGCTACAGAGAACCCCAAGGTGCGAAAGGCATCATCCTGCCAGATTCCTGGCCAGCGTCACCCATCCCCCACCCCCATCGGATCGTACGTTCTTTGATCCAAGGCTCGCTGACCACCTGCCCGTATGACGTAATTACGGGGATAGAGGATATGAATGGGTGGATGGAACCTATTAATGTTAAGGAGGTAGAAGTGAGACTCAAGGGTTGAAGGGCTGAAGGAGGGATGTTTTCACCCAACTACTCACAACCTTGACAGGATCAAGATTTTGAATGCATTGTTTCCTTACAGGTAATTGAAACAGCAAAGCGTTTGATCGTTGACCGTAGAGTCCTCAGTTTGATCCTAAATGAAAACCAAGTAGAATTTTTCCAGGGTAAATTTGGGAACTAAAGGTGACTAGGTTTTGTCCTTCAAATGATTTGATTACATAAACAGATGAAATCTACCACCTACCTTATCTGCTCAGAAAACCTAAAGAAACTTTTGAATTGTAGTAATGATAAATATGTGAATTATTTGTTAATTTTTAGTGTGTTTCAAAATAAAGTCATTTTGTTAAATTTAATTTTTGCTTGTTTTGATCTTTGGAGATAATCAAATTTTTTTTTCCGATTAGTGTGTTATTCGAATGGATAGTTATTATTGATTACAGTTGACCTATTAAAATGTTTTTTTACTTTAATTTGTAACTTTTTCGTTGGAAAGGGTGCACCGGTGACCTGGTAGCCTGCTGAGGCTGTATGAATTTTAAAATGTTGTGTTGTTTTTAAAGTTTGTGTGAAAATATATACCTTTGAAAGAAGTTGTCAAAGCCTTTTTTTAAATTAGGATAAAGTTATGGAGGAATGTGAACGGACGGAGTGGAGAGGTATGGTGTTCCTAAAGAACGGGAATGCTGGACGAGGTGTGTGTGTCCGGAGAGGAATGATTATAAAAAAGAGGAATGAGTCTTATATATTTTTTTTTAAATAATGAGTGTGAGATGTATCTTAGGGGCAGAGTTTGGATTTTTTAAAATCATTTTCGTCTGCTTTAGCAAACTATGTAGCTAGTATGTAATAACTAAAGTTTATTTAAACCAGTAAGTATCAAAAAAGGACACAGCGAAAAACAATTGATTGATTATGTTTTTATGACATGTATATAAAGCCAAAAAAGAAATAAATTTGCCAATAATCAAAACATACTGTGGGTCTCTAATGGCTAATATGACTATTCAGCTAGTATGTAATAGCTTACGTTTATGTAAACCAGTTAGTATCATAAAAGGACACTAGCGCTCCGTGTGACGCTGAAATGGGTATGTGTATATGTGTGTGTGTGAATCGCGGGATGGGGAGGGTCCTTGAATACTTATAGAAAAAGTTGTAAGAAAATGTATTTTACTAAGGGTTAAGTGAAGTTTTGGCACCTGTTGACAAACAGGTGAGCTGGGTAGTGAGAATGTAAAAATGTGACATATTAAACAGAAGGGTCCGAAAAAAAAATCAATTTAGTATTTTTTTTATAAGAATACATTTAAAAACATTATGCGGCTTTAACGACTTAAATATACATACTTGTTTTTTAAAATGAAATTTATATGTTACTAGCTGTACCATGCAAAGCTATTGCATAAATATATACTATTGTGAAACCAGTGCCAAACTTAAGGACGCAGCCCGGGGGCTTTGGCTCTTTTGGTGCCCCTGCATTTTGACGTTTGATCCTCACTTTTGGGGGTTCCCCTCAAGCTAGGGCCAGGCGGGAATTTAAATTTTGGACCCCCTTCCCCCACCCTACGTACGCTTCTGTGTTTAGATTTGACACATATTTTCAAGAAAGTTTTTTTTAAAGTAATGAAATACCTAATTAGTTGTTGTTTCTCTTTCTTACAGATTATGTACTTAATATTTAATGTCAAAAATAATTTGAGGGGCTCCCCTCAAGCTGGGCCTGGGGTAATTTGCAAAGCTTTTGCATGAAGATAGACAATTTTAAAGCCAGTGCCAAACCTAGAGATTTGTGGGCCCAGGGGCTTAGCCTGCATATGTATGGGGGCTCCCCTCAAGCTAGGCCCGGCGGGACTTTATATTTTAGACCCCTCTCCCCCATCCCAGGCACGCCTCTGTGTTCAGCTTTGATACATATTTTCAAAGTAATTCTTTTTAAGTTATGAAATAATTAAAAATCTCATTAGTTGTGGTTTCTTTTTTTTACAACATCCTTAAAAATAAATTGTTAAAAAAAATCAAAGAGATCTAATTAGTTACTTTTCATAAAAACAACTAAAAGGATACATTCTGGAAAAAAATTAAAAATGTCCCTAAGAAGAATCGATCCTGGATAGTCAGCATTAAAAAAAGATAATCCCAAACAGCTTATCCATTCAGCCACCACGTCACACAAACGAATTGAAAATTTCAATTTACTATTAAAAAGAATTGCTCGATTATTTTTTCACTTCGGTTTATTACTATTGTTTACGTTTAACAATGTTAAAATGCTCTGTTGTAATAAAAACTACAATAATTTGAATGATATTATATATTATTACCTTTTAATATTTGGGACTTGTAAATTTCATAATAAAAACCACAGAAACTATTTAAAACTGTAGATTTTTCAAAAAGAAATATCGAATCGAGACGCGGGGAAGTCGACATTTTGAATTCTTGTTTTCCGCTTTCGATTTAACGCAGACATTAAAATGAATAATATGACTATAGATTATATTTTTAAATAAAGATCTAATACTTACAATTAATCTATTATTAAAGACTCTTCTGTCTCAGTTAGGAAATTTGAAAGAAAAAACAATCAACTTGTTTAGGATATATGGAGAGTGATATTTGTATGAGAATTGAGTTGTACTTTACGATCTCGGTTTTTACATTGATTACGTCACTGTTATGATAACGATTTCTCGCTTCAGTTCTTTTTTTTTTTACTTACAGGCTATTTAGAACTCTGTATCTATTGAACCGTTCGGTAAGTGGGTCGGTTTGTGAATTGTAGAAACTGTTTCTGTAACCTGGGCATATAAAGAGATTGTGTGGTTAGCACAACGCCCAGCCGCCGTTAAATTCCCCGACTTTTAGTCAGGTATTCATTTAAAAAGCAGGGTGGACTTGCGGGACCTGGAAAAAGGCCTTCGTTCTCACCTAGGATCGAACCAAGGCCTCTCAGGAAAAAATCGAACATTGACACCTCTATGCCACCTATATGACCTATGGTTTGACAAGACCATGCAGTCCAAATAAATACACTTGATGTAAAAAAAAATAGAGGATACGATATATTTAATAATGTACATTTACTAGTTAATTAATAAATTAGATATACGTTGATTTGAATAATAAAGAAATATACATGTAATGGCAATAAGTTATAGAAGGAAATCTAAAATATTTAAAATTATATTTACTCATTAAAAAAGAGTTTTACAAGTTAAACTGTCCTTGAAATACTACAATGGTTGTTTTTAATGACACATGTCAATGATAAACTGTGGCGAAACAATATTGTTTCATAATGGGGAAAAATACAATATTAATAAAATACAAATATAATAGCAGAGGAAAAAAAAGAAGTTATATAGCCTAGAAAATATAAAATTTTGCACAAATTGTATACAGTAAATGCATTGCTATTTGAACATTTTTCAACCAAGGTAAAAAAAAAGAAAGCAAAGCAACACAAATGGCGACCAGGCGCAGTGAATATTTTGAGCATAAGTTTTTATATCAATAGCATTTGTACATTTGTATTACAATATAGTATAAGACTATTAGGACATGTGACAAATTGATTAATACACAAGCCGCGATTAAAACAGATTTTTATAAAACAAACCGTTTTCGAAAGAAATATTTTTTTTGAATTTTGCAATAAATTTGCATCGTTTTATGTTTAAGAAGCAGAAATTATGGGGCAATTAAATTCATCATGATGTCAGTTTAACCGACATGTTTCCGTTCCCAATTTCCTGTAGTTGATGGTAGAATGTCTCAGCTTTATTAAAACGCATATTTGAAGCATTATAAATGCAAGGGAAGTAACCTATTCATTAGTGTCATTCGTCAAAGTTAATCACGGCTATATCGCTTGATTAGTATAATGAGATTTTTTTTTCTCTTATTTGTTAAAAATAAGAAAAAATAATTAATAAAGTGGAAAATAATTTACTGAATCATGCATTGTCATGGAGGAAGAACAAATATGTAAAATAACAAAAAAATCAACTATCCCTATTAAGTGCCTCAAAAATCGATTATTAAAAAAATAATAAATAAACAGAAGTTTCGAGTGGAGAAAACAGAAAATAAAATGAATTCTGAAACAACAATTTCCTAAATTTAAACAATATAAATATACATTTAAATATTGAATGATAGATTGATTCTAAAAATGTCGGTCAGGCTCATGGAAACTAAAATAAATTATTTTTTTTGTATGAAAATGTTAGGAGATGCTCAATGTACAAGCATCCAGTAATTTATAACAATGAATTTTAACATACAAGGAAAATATGGCGACTTTTTGAAATAATGATAAAAAAAGAGATGTACATTCTATTAATTAAAATTCTGTGAGATATTGTACATTTAAAAAAAAAACATGTTTTAGTGAATAATTTTAATCGTCTTGCTTACACGTACAGATAAATGTTTATTTGTTTTACAGTTTGCACCATTTTTGTACAATATCATAAGAGAAATAGGCTTATTGATTTTAAAGTGTATAAAATGACCAAGTAGTCTTTGTAATGATACAAATTGTACCATACTTTCTATTATTGACAATTATAATTTTTTGAATAGAAAAGAAAAAAAAAACAACTTTTCTTGTCAATTTTTTACGTTTTATTTTCTGTACTGACACTCGGTTTTTAACTGTAACATAAATGTAAGTATCACAGTTTTTTTCCATCTTCAATCACAATCAATTTAACTTTTTGATTTTCATGATTATATGTGATTATTTTTTTCTGCCCACCTCCCATAAGAGGGATAGTTTCTTCAGGGATTTCTGTTGATGCATATTTTCTAGCCAGTTGTACATACTTCTTTACACTGTTACCAAGTCCCTTGCCGTAATTGAAAGAATGAGTCGCAGCCGTTCTCACACTAAAGAACATTACCTCATCCGATGGATTTGGGCTTTGTTGTTTTAAATCATTATATCATTTCTTATGATCCTTTAGTTTTGTATCGTCTCGAACGAAATCTGTCACAATTTCTTTTCCCACCATTGCTTCTGTTATCCCACTAGATCGCTCGGTATTCCTTCTTTCGTCTGCTAATTTAAGTACAGCAAAATCACAAGCAGCGCAAAAATCGACAAAAGTCTCAACTTGGTCATATATTGCAAATTTTATTCCCAGTCTGATTCTGTCAGGTTCTCTAAATTCTTGAAATAAATTGTACAGTCTATCATACTGAAAAGGTTGTAAATTATTAAATATTGCGTTTGGAAAGTAATAATTTAATTCTTCAAAGTGTTCTATGTTTAAAGTGTTTGAATTCTTTGCTCTTCCAGGTACTTTTGATCCAACTTGTGAGCTTTTCTGACTTTCAGATAAAATGTATGTTTTAAACACATCATTAATGTATTTTGTTTCATCTTGTAGCTGGCTGTAAAACGTTAGAGAATATTTTCTAATTATATTTCTTGCCTTTTCCTCTAAACTTCCTTAAAAATTTCCGACTAACACACTTTTGATGGCATCTTTATTTTTCTTAAGTTTTTGCATTAAGGAGATCAATGTTTTCTTTTCTTCATCATCCAACTGACTGATGGATATAATAGGAGCCATCATCTCTTCATTCAGTTTTATTGAATTTGAATGACACGACTGGTTGGCGTAGTTTTTGATTCATCAAGACTAGAGATCCCTTGCAAACATTTATATAAATATATTGTGGAATGTTATTATTATCTAGTACTTCCACAAAATTGCCTGCTTTATCGCCTGGGCGTTTTATGATTTTTTTGATAGGGATATTCCAAAGTATGTTTTCGCAAGCCTCAATGTATACATAGTTGGCATTTCCTTTATTATCTGGATAACGTTCAAGATATGTTTTGGGTACAAGTATAAGATTTTTACTTGATGCCTTAGGAAGAGCCATATTTCTTTTCAATAGTGTTTGTCAAAAGTTTGTCGAAAATCTTAAGGATATTATAAAAAAATAAATACTATAAAAACGTGCAGACTGTTTTACTTTTTTATCTCTGAATTACAAAATAAATAAGCAATGAGTAGCCTAGAGATTCCACTTTCCCACAACCGTATCTGCTTCAGAATACTTTAACTTATCTCACTGTCCCATTAGGTGCTTGTTTACGTCTTATTTCAAAATATTAACACGCATTTTGTGTCAAAGAAAGACTAAATCGTGTAGCTGTACTATAAAGCAAGGGCAGATAAAAAGGTCTGTACTTCTTTAGTACTGCTGTGTTTATCGCATTCACAGACGACTTTTAAGCAATATTACAGTTTCTGACTCTCTTTTAAAATACTCTGTTAAAAATGTGAAAAAGCAAGCAATCAAATTTAGTTATTGTACTAAAACATAAAAAAACGTTTTTAAAATTTTGTTAACTTAATCATATTTTATATAAAAGGATTATATTTTACAGCATTACCCACACTTTTGCATAAATGAGCATTGCACGTATGGCAGATTTCGGAGATGTAATCATAAATGAGCATTGTACGTATGGCTGATTTCGGAGATGTAATCATAAATGAGTATCGTACGTATGGGTCATTTCGGAGATGTAATCCTAAATGAGTATTGTACTTATGTCTGATCTCTGATATGCAATCATAAATGAGTATTGTACGTATGGCTGATTTCGGAGAAGTAAACATTAGACATCTAAATTATAATTTTCTTGAACAGGTGAGTGTGATATCTTATTAAGCATTTTAAAAAAATAATACTTGGTGTGAACTCTGCGTTTTAGGAAACATCCGAAATTAAAAAAAAACAGAGATTATGACAATACCTGGCTAGGTCTCCGAAAGAAAAACAATATCGGACATATTATGCTTACTGTGGAGAATGGTCAAACTCAGAAACTAATAGTCCACAAAATATTTCTATAACTATTAGTTGACAGACTCTGTGGAGGACCAAATCTGGACACATTCTTTTGTATTTAACTGGACAAGCAGACGATACTAGCACAGGTGTGTTGTCGGGAACCATAACTAAAAAAAAAGACAGCGCCATGTTTCCTGAAGAAATTTGTGGATAGCTTGAGACAAGGCAAGGATTTAATGAATAGTTAGTACAGAGAGCGTAATGACGGGAATCGGACTAGGACAGACGTTGAGAGTGAGCGTAGTAGTATGAAAAAGTGTACTATAGTGGACGTAGAGTGTTGTCTTAAAGTGAGTTGAGATTTGGACACAGAATAATTTAGATAGAGTGTTCACAAGTAGCTTATAATAAATTTATTGACTTGGTGACAGCACATGAATTGGTAGCTATCATTGCTATTAAATTATATTTGATTACGATTGAGTTTATTGTATAATAAGCATTGCCATCATCGCGGTAGCCTAAGTGGTTTTATTTATATAGGTAACTGTAGTGTGTGTTAAGACGTCTATATGTAACTGCAGTGTGTGTGAAGACGTCTTTATGTAACTGTACTTTGTGTGTGAAAACGTCTATATGTAACTGTATTGTGTGTGAAGACGTCTATATGTAACTGTATTCTGTATGTGAAAACGTCTATATGTAATTGTATTCTGTGTGAAGACGTCTTACTATAACTGTATTCTGTGTGAAGACGTCTTTATTTAACTGTACTGTGTGTGAAGACGTCTACTTGTGTAACTGTACTGTGTGTGAATACGTCAATATGTCAACAAAATGGAATGAGGCTACAGCACTGTTAAATATAAGAATCGCGAGACAAACAACGCCCACCAGAGATATACATGCTATAATAAATCGATTTCAAAATTTAAAAAAAAACACACACACAATTTATCAAGTCTTTGTTTCGAATCAATATCCTAAGAAAGAATTATGTCTCCGTCGATTGAGCTGGTTGATTTTTGAGTTCTATAGAGTATTTAACATTATTAAGAAGAATATATGTACATTCTTTCCTATGATATTGATAATTATTTAAAGAAAACAGCAGTTAAAATATCGCTAGCTCTCAAATGTAAAACAAAGTAATAATACCTACACGACACCGTGCATAGCGATGTAAACAGCCTTTGATATGTTCTTTGTACGTTTTGTTTATTTTCATGTTCACGCACTCACCAGTGTTATCAATAACCGATTATGCAAGGTTTGCAGGTTACACATAGTAGATCATATAAGATATTGATATGTCTATATGCTTTAATTGTCTAGTAATAATATGCTAATGATGAAAAAAATGTTTACCTTTAAAAAGTTTTCGCCTTTGTGGCAGCCACAGCGAAATATGATTAAATGTGTAAAGTAAACATAGATTTATACTCGTACAGAGTGGATGTAGTAGTATGAAGAATTCCCCAATAGTGAACTTTGTTCACTGCTGCTTAGCAAGCAATAGACAACGTCGACATTTAATTACTAATGACAGTATTAATCATGACTTTAAAGGCTAATAAAACTCAATATAACCTCGCTAATTATTTTAAATGGACATTGTTTGGTCGTGGATGCTATGGGAATAGAAGTTTTGGGGATCCTATGTAGAAATGTCCATATCTCTGAATTTCATTGGTAGAGATGTTGTCCGTAAGTTGCTCTATTTAAAAAAAACGTCATTTTTTGGTTTTTAGACTTTTGAAGTATTTTTTTTAAAATTGAGATGTGGTAGCGAAGAAGAGTTGCTGCGGGTTTTAGGCATAGTGCATTTGGAGACATAGGTAGATGTGTCATGTTTTGAATACACTATACAGAGATGATACAAGTCTATAGGTTTGAGAGCATTAATGGAAAGTATGACACTGGTAACTACATTTTGAAAATATTGTAATCAAATTGTTTTATGCGTCACTTACCCTAAGAAAGTCTCAGGATGACTAACGGTACTCTTTAAAGATCATGTAGTACAGTATATTGCTATTTTTTTCTTGAATTTATTTATTTTCATCTATCAGAAATACAATTTACAATATACACTGCCTAAAACAGCAACAACATTATTGTCATTAATATAACGATTTATGTGAACGGATGGCTGATCTGTGATTGTAGACCAGAGAGTCCCAGGTTCGATTCATGATGAGATCTAAGTGAATCTTTCTATGTGAAATGTGTGAGGGGACGGATGGTCGTGCGTTAAAGCGCTAGAATGTCGACCTAAGGGTCAGTGGTTCAATGTCAGGTGAGGAACAAAGGATAAAAAACAGTTTCATGACCAAACTTCCCTCTATATCTCCCGTGGTGTCTCCTTGGCCTTTGCACTATCGGCTGTGATAGGGGATGCCGGACGGGCACAACAAAACCGTCCCATTAATGGTTAATGGAAAATAATAGATTTCATCTCATCCTCACAGGGACTTCACGCATGTGATTGTTTGTCACTAATTATTAAATAACACAATTCTAAAAGAATATAAGATGTCTCAAGTCTGCGATAGATCGAAAGTAAGAATCAAAAATACCGTTTGCTGTTTAAATATTAACCACTAGCCATCCCGCGTCGTAACATACGCCGCCTTACCAACCAATATAATTACTGTAATTATATTTTTTAAAAAGCAATCAAACAAAATAACAGTCTGACATCTTCGGAAAAAATACATGGTATGCAAAGTTGAAATTTGATTTAACATGTGCAGACTTTATGGTCACTATCTGGCAGCCCTGTAGCGTGAAAATTTTACAGCAGGGGCCAGGCATTCTATAGTATAGGTCAGGTAATAATAGCAGGGGGCCAGGTAATACATTTTACTAAGTAGAACAAATAAGCAGGGGGGCAGAAAAAAACGCAGGGGAGCGCCCCCCCGCACGCTACAGACCTGCTATCTGGTACCATCCAGCAACTTGTTTTTAGAGCATTTTCGAAAAAAAATGCTCTATTGTCCCCGTTTTGTCTGTCTGTCTGTCTGTCTGTCTGTCATCACCCTAGATCTCAACAACCATAAGTCCTAGACCCATGATGTATATATCATTTTTTAGGTCTTGGCCTGCCATGTGTGCAGCAAAAGTTCATTTCGCAATCTAACCTCTGAGGGCCGTAAAAGGAGGCTTATAAAGTACCGTTTTTTACTATATAAGCTATATTAATAAAGGAGCGCCCTATATCTCAGCAACCATAAGTCCTAGACGCATGATGCATATATCATTTTGTAGGTCTTGGCCCGCCATGTGTACATCAAAAGTTCATTTCGCGATAGGACCTCTGAGGGCCGGGCTTCAGGGCTCCGAAGGGGCTTATATATTATATATATAGCCCCATTCTACACCTTGTACGTTCAATAACCCATTCATTTGGTGCGAAATACTGCAGCACGTAGTTTCACCAAGATTTATTAAGAAACTCATTAAATGAAATAGTAAGCTTGTGTTCTGAGTTTAATTGAAAGTATCAGAGCTATGCAACAATTGACGGAGTTTTCGGACGATTAAATGACTACAATTTCGAATGTTTTCAATTATGAGTCCTATTTCAGTAACCACAAACCACTTGTAGTTAGATTTAATAGACAATAATTTTTTTTCAAATATAAAGAAACGCCTTTATAATTTTTTTTACAGATATATGCATTACACAATTGAATTTATAAACATTTCCAAAATTTACAAATATTTACTGAAAGCTAACAAACGTACTGATACATAACACGAAAATGCGCTAACACGTCCTGCGTCCAGAATGGAACAGGCTTAATTGCTTGTTTTTTTGTACTTTATATTTATGTTTACATTAATCAAAAGCATCCGTATACTGGGATATAATATATCCATTAAAAGTGTTCGATCAGTCTTAAAGGAACCTCTGGGCAGACAAATTCAATTGTTTTCTGTAGGCACTGCATATTTTAGGGAATTATATATACATTGTCTGATTTTACTTTTTGAAAAAAAAAGTCAGGTATATGAAATTGAAGGGCTTGGTTCCAATAATTTCTAAATCAAGTACAAGTAATTGAAGGGCTTGGTTCCAATAGCTGCTAAATCAAGTATAAGTAATTGAATGGCTTGGTTCCAATAATTACTAAATCAAGTATAAGTAATTGAATGGTTTGGTTCCAATAGCTGCTAAATCAAGTATAAGTAATTGAAGGGCTTGGTTCCAATAACTACTAAATTAAGTAAAAGTAATTGAATGGTTTGGTTCCAATAACTGCTAAATCAAGTATAAGTAATAAAAGGGCTTGGTTCCAATAACTACTAGATCAAGTAGGCCTATAAGTAATTGAAGGGCTTGGTTCCAATAATTGTTAAATCAAGTATAAATAATTTAAGGGCTTGGTTCCAATAACTACTAAATCAAGTATAAGTAATTGAAGGGCTTGGTTCCGATTGCTGCTAAATTCGTTTCGATTGAGCATAAAAATACCATATATCCGTTTTATCCTGTTTTTTTTTAATGGTAAATAAAACATTTTGAATCAGAGATTAAAATAAAACTTGCCACCTGGTGGAGCTAAGACAATTTATTAACCTAGAACCAAATACGTAATAAATAATGTATGTACAGACATTTAATTATTGCAATAGATTTGGTTTTGAGACTTTGATTTGCATCTCTTCAATAGGTTTGATGATTCTCTAAACACCTTCATGTTGTTTATGTTGTTGGATTTTGGCCAATTCACTTTGAAAAAGCCAAGAGGAAAAAACGTATGTGTGACAATGTGCATGAGGAATGTATCATAAGAATGACCTAAGCAGGGAATGATTCAAATATACTGAGAAAGACATAAGCAAGTGAAATTCAAACATTATAAAACATTTGCAAATGTAATACTTAAATGGAATACAATGACATTTACCTGGCCTTCTTTTTATTTGTTCAACATATAAATCCAGAATGGTTTTTTATAAATTCGCTCAACAACAAAAAGTCATTTAAAACTACGACACGAAATTCAAAATAAAAAATAATAAAGATTCAAAAAGTAAACAAAATGTCAAAAAGTAAACAAAGAATACAAAATAAGGAAACAAAACAAACTACCTCGTTTAAGTTTTGAGACTTGATGAAAAATAAAAATGGGAAGCGAGAGCAGAAGAATCTCTAGACGAAATCCTTACTTCAGTACTGTCGTACCAAGAATATGTAAATGCTCTCATTATTTATGCGCTGTCTTGCCTCCAAAATACAGAAACTCATTAGCTACCTCCATTGTCAAACACAATACCATATTTTCCAATCCATTAAAATCCACTGAAAGTCAATCACTTTTTACTTCCTGTGTCGGCTTACCATCGTCAAACAAAGACAGTTTAATTAGCTTAAACAAACCAGGTATGTAAGTCTTGGAATTGTCTCTTGCTGTGGCGGATATGAAAAAGAAGGAACAATCAAGTTTATAGACGAAGAACCTCATAATTTTATATGTCAAGTATCATGTTTACATTTCCTAAGAGAGCGCGGTCAGTTACAAAATAAACTTTTATCCAAACTGAGAAGAATGGCCAAAATGATACATTTTGGAGGACAATTAAGACATCAATATAATGTAAACAATGATTTTCCTAAAACAATAAATTACAAGACATTAAACAAAGTTTCCAATATAAATACAGGCTCATATGTCATAGCCGGCCAATCTAAATATAAATCTAGAAGTGCTTTACAATATGACATTAGTGAAGAATTGTCAGTGAAATATGATACAATTTACATCAAGAATTTTAATGGAACTTTCCATTATGACATTTCATCACTTTCCAATGATTTTATTTCTTCACTTCCTGGTGATGTTCTTTCTGCAGACATGACAAAAGGACTTGAACACAGTGATATTAAAATGTATCATGCAATGATTCATGATAAACAGTTTAGTGAATTGTATTTGAAAAAACAACTTGAAACATTCCTTGATTACTTCAGCCAGCCAGACAACAGTCAAACTTTAGTTATTAATATTTCAAAAATAATTCAGGATTTTAGAAGGTCCAAGTTATGTAAAAAACGGACGAGGGCCGAGTTGACGAAAAGAAATATTGACAAGGACAGTCTAAATAGTACCTTGACTGGACACGACGATTCTTTAATTCAACCAACATTGGCCATTGAATTCAATGACAAGTCCATCAGTGATTTGGAATCGTCGCCACCTACATCTGGTATTAGAAATACGCCAGACCAAGAATTAATTAGTTCAGATGTATCTAACACTTTAGCATCAGGTGATGTAATATATTTCCTTTTTAAATATTTCGTCTATACAGAAAATAAAAACAAATGAATGAAATCAGAATTTGTAACTGTTTAGTGTTTTAAACAAATAATTTAAATAACTTCTTAATCAGTGATATCTACGTCTTTGTTATTTTAAAGATAACCAGCGAAATGATCACGAAGAAGTTTTAACAGACAGATACAGTGTAGAGAGTAAGTTATGAAATCATTCTATGATACATGTACGTTTATTAGACCAGGATTTTTACTTAAACAATAAGGAATTTAACCATGTCAAAGGATGTGATGGCTATTTCTTGACTTTACCAACCACCATTGGGGCAATGGTTGTACGTCACTCGCATCATCCTCACCATAGTTGATGGTGCATAGACCATAGAGACACAACGGAGGATACGTATGATTCTAGTCGCCCGAGGTTGGAGCCCGCCACCTTTCTCACGCCACCGGGCCTGACAAATTAAGTGTTCCAGAGTCAATGAGATAAATGCCAGGATTAAAATATTTACTGTATACTATAATGTATAAAGATGTAATGAAAATCATTTAAGATATTTTAAACACACGATACATTTCTCTACCTATTCTTAAATATTACACACACATACACACACACACCACACACATATGTGTATGTGTGTGGTGTGTGTGTGTATGTGTGTGTAATATTTAAGAATAGGTATATATATATATATATATATATATATGTAAATATATATATATATATATATATATATATATATATATATATACACATATATAGGGCCTACACCTCACACAAAACACACACACACACACAAATATATATGAACAACAAAACAAAATAACAAAACAAATCGAAAACAACCACAACAACAAAAACAAACAAAAACTAAAAACAGTAAACAACAGCAAACTTTAGACCAACACCAAAATTGACAACATCAAACAAAGAAATAAAATAAAATTATAGATCAGTTGCATTGACATGTTTTTTTTTAAATATTTCTATTTATCAACCATCATATACAGTTGATAACCAGAGCTCTGAGATAGTCATGCCTGACATCGTACGTCATGATAATAGGCATCCATGTCGTCATACAATACGTCATTCAGAACTCTTTGGCGTGAGGTCATTAAAGATGACAGACCTACCAGCTGTGCTAGGCGATAAGTCGTTATTCAAGTTTGTACGTTTTATTATATACACACACAAGCCCGCATGCACACACCCATATATATATATATATATATATATATATATATATATATACAATATTTTTTTTGTCTTTGTTCAGCTGATTCAGATGAAGAAAGTGTTGTACATTTGACCTCATTGTTTGCAAATTCAATACAGAAAACACATCAAAACTCAGAATTTAGACGTCGACACCTTGGCCAAAAGACGGTTGAACATACAGCCCAAGGCACACACCAACAACCTGTAGAAATGACACACCAAGAACCTCTCGGAATGACACATCAACAACCTCTCGGAATGACACACCAAGAACCTCTCGGAATGACACACCAAGAACCTTTCGGAATGACACACCAACAACCTCTCGACATGTCACACCAAGAACCTCTCGGAATGACACACCTACAACCTCTCGGAATGACACACCAACAACCTCTCCGGAATGACACACCAATAACAGCCTCTCGGAATGACACACCAACAACCTCTCGGAATGACACACCAACAACCTCTCGGAATAAGTCATAGACCCATGATGTATAGTCATTCTTTTTGTAGGTCTTGGCCTGAAGTCAAGAAATGACTTTTTTCCATTTCGCGATAGGACCCTCTGAGGGCCGTAATAGGGGGCTTAGTACTGTTTTTTTTACTATATAAGCTATATTAATAAAGAGAGCGCCTTGTGTAACACTTTCTATCCCCGTGTAACACTTTCATCCCTCTTGTTACATTTTCTATCCTTTGTGTAACATTTTTATCCCTTGTATAACACTTTCTGTCCCTTGTATAACATAAATGTTGCAATCACATCGTTGTCCTCCATTAATTCTAAGAATCAAAATTAACTTACCTGGTCTACCATTATTATGTTTAAATTTAATCAGTATACGTTGTCTTCCTGAGTCAAGGTAGCTGAAGGATACTGACGGTTTAAATAATTTCCACTTGGCCAACTGAACATACTCCTCTACAGTTAAATTAGATCTGAACGCTCTTCCATGTTTATAAAAATGAGTGGCAGTGGTTTTCGGACTTGAGAAATTTGGCTCATTTGCTCGTTCAGCTTTGTTGACTTTGTTCATTTAACACCATCGTAATGCCAATGATATGTTCCTTTCTCCTTTTTTTGTTTCTTCCCCTTTGAAAGAAATCGCCCACGATTTGCATTTCTGTATTTATCATCTGTGCCCAAGTCCGTATTCCTCTTATCCCCGTCGGACTACGGCTAACCGGAGTACAGCGAAATCACAAGCAGCACAAAAATATGTAAAATTCTCTACTCTATCACTTTCGGCAAATTTGATTGCCAGTTTGATTTTTGTGATCTACAGCTGAAAGTCTTGAAACAAATTGTATAGTCTCTTAGTCTGAAAAGGTTGCAGATTAGCAAATATTTCTCGCCATTAATCCTGTAATGTCTAAAAATAGTTTTTCGTTGGGTCGCATGGCCCTTCCGTGTGGGTCCCTCATGGAACTGCCATATTATTAAATTTTCAGCTATGTGTAGTGATTGGTGTTGTATTTTACAAATTACTTTAATACTCCGATTTTTTCTGACTCACAGTTTTATTTTTCCTAATCTTGCCTACGAGAAAAGATTGAAACATGCTAATACGTTTTAATAATGTAAGACATGTATTTCATATTAAATAAACTAAAAAAAACCAACTATACAATATTCATTTTAATACAACCAATCTGCATATATAGCAATATGACACTGTGAATTTATATACACAATTTTAGCACAATGCAGTCGTGAGATTTGCAACATTTGAAATACTTTGGAGCCATCAACCTATTATCACAATGGAGTCATATACCTCAATTTGACATATGAAGCCAAACACTATGGAGCCATCAACATTTTAACAACCGAGCCATCGACAATTTAACACAATGGAGTCATCAACATTTTAACACTATGAAGCCATCAATTTTAACACTTTGGAGCCATCAACATTTTAATACTTTGGAGCCAACAACACTTTAACAATTTGGAGCCATCAACACTTTAACACTTTTGGAGCCATCAACACTTTACACTTTGACCCATAAACACTTTAACACTTTGGAGCAATCAACATTTTAACACTTTGGAGCCATCAACACTTTAACAATTTGGACCCATAAACACTTTAACAATTTGGAGCTACCAACATTTTAACACTGTGGAGCCATCAACACTTTAACACTTTGGAGCCATCAACACTTTAACACTTTGGAGCCATCAACACGCACACTTTGACCCATAAACACTTTGAGCCGAGATCATTTAACACAATGCTGTCCTGATGGTGAACTGCAACGTACTGCTTTAATACTTTTTTTAAATTCGATTGCCAGTGTAGCAAGTTAGCGAACTAATTTTTAAGAAATGCTTGATGAATCTACCATTGATATGCACTTTAAATTACATTTTGATCACAATTACCCAAACGCATCTCCTATTGACCCATTGTTGACCATCCATATTGCAACCTTTCCAGGCAGGTAAAAACAGGGTAATTTGGTTTCGGGGAGGTGGACGCCAGGAAATATATCACAATTATATAGTAATATATTGCAACGTTTGTCTGCACGAGAGTTGAACATTATAAATTTAACTGAAAGAGACTTGAGTATGTATGCTAAAGGTCATTTTGCCTTATTATATTAATTATTTAGCTAGATAATTATGCATAATTGTCACAAATGACTAATAGGAGAAATAGTTCCAGTAATGAATAGAAATAAAATGTATAACAGCAAAAATAAGTTTACCTATTAAATAAAGCTTATCTAAACTAATTAGAAATTTTCTCTCTTCCAGTGATAACTACGTCACAAAGTTAGCTTGAATAGTCTTCTTTTTTACTTCCAGAATGCCTTTTTATGATAAAACTGTATGATAAACGAACTAACGATTTCTTGAAACTTTCTGTTTTCGGTCAAGTTTCACTTAAAAAAGCTTCCTCCTATGTAGGACGGTTAAAGAGTCATGTTTTTATCCTTTACAAAATGATCCTTCTTATAAGTTAATATTTAAAATATTTCTCTGAACTATTTTTTCCTGAAAAAAATTAACGTTTCATCGTAATAAGAGTGTAGAGCCATGACTTATTTACAAATAATTTTCTTTATACAAGGTTAGATTTGATTTGACTTATTAGACCTAAACAGTCATTCTTTAATTACGTCAACATCTAAGGGTGAGATAGTGGTATAATTAAGCTTGATAGGTGTTGTCAACAATGTTACTCTATACCAACTCCATTGTTTCTCTTCAAACACACAATGAAATTTTTACCAACGTTTACTATGACCTTGAGGCAAATTGATTTCTCCGATTCATGAAATTAATTGATGATGATCAAATATTAATATGGCATATTTTATATGAATTTATAGCAGTGTATATATATATATATATATATATATATATATATATATATATATTATATATATATACTTATAAGACGCATTTTTGTCTGTCTATTCATTCGTCTGTTCCCTTATAACTCAAGATCCAGAAAAACAGATAACGTGAAATTGTTACACATACACATAATTACATGGGGGCAGGTTATAGGACAGGTTTCGTTTCATCTCGATGGGTAGTTTAATTGCAATTAATTTTTTTTTTTTATTTTAGTATTTTTCTCTTACTATATTAAAGTAATCTCGACGGCGCCATAAAATAAAATTCCTCTGTGACGTCATTTCCCGATTCGAAT
>JAGDYQ010000060.1:2496120-2592073 GCA_021962125.1 Bulinus truncatus | reverse complement strand
TGTCTCGATCAGGTTTGTTAGTAGTGTCTCGATCAGGTTTGTTAGTGTGTGTCGCGATCATGTTTGTTAGTGTGTGTCGATCAGGTTTGTTAGTGTGTCTCGTTCAGGTTTGTTAGTGTGTCTCGTTCAGGTTTGTTAGTGCCTGTCTCGATCAGGTTTGTTAGTGTAGTCTCTGATCTGAGGTTAGTTCAGTGTGTCTGGATCAGATTTGTTAGTGTGTAGTCGATCAGGTTTGTTAGTGTGTCTCGACTCAGGTTTGTTAGTGTGTCTCGATCAGGGTTGTTAGTGGATGTCTCGATCAGGTTTTGTTAGTGTGTCTCGATCAGGTTTGTTAGTGTGTCGTGATCAGGTTTGTTAGTGTGTCTCGGTCAGGTTTGTTAGTGTGTCTCGATCAGGTTTGTTAGTGTGTCTCGATCTGGTCTGTTATGTGTCTTGACTGAGGTTGTTAGTGTGTCTCGATCATGTTTGTTAGTGTGTGTCGATCAGGTTTGTTAGTGTGTCTCGATTCAGGGTTGTTAGTGTGTCTCTGATCAGGTTTGTTAGTGTGTCGCGATCAGCTTACTTAATGTGTGTCGATCAGGTTTGTTAGTGTGTCTCGATCAGGTTTGTTAGTGTGTCTCGATCAGGTTTGTTAGTGTGTCGCGATCATGTTTGTTAGTGTGTGTCGATCAGGTTTGTTAGTGTGTCTCGTTCAGGTTTGTTAGTGTGTCTCGATCAGGTTTGTTAGTGTGTCTCGATCAGGTTTGTTAGTGTGTCTCGATCAGGTTTGTTATTGTGTCGCGATCAGGTTTGTTAGTGTGTGTCGATCAGGTTTGTTAGTGTGTCTCGATCAGGTTTGTTAGTGTGTCTCGATCAGGATTGTTAGTGTGTCTCGATCAGGTTTGTTAGTGTGTCTCGATCAGGTTTGTTAGTGTGTCGTGATCAGGTTTGTTAGTGTGTCTCGGTCAGGTTTGTTAGTGTGTCTCGATCAGGTTTGTTAGTGTGTCTCGATCAGGTCTGTTAGTGTGTCTCGATCAGGGTTGTTAGTGTGTCTCGATCAGGTTTGTTAGTGTGTCGCAATAAGGTTTGTTAGTGTGTCTCGATCAGGTTTGTTAGTGTGTCTCGATCAGGTTTGTTAGTGTGTCGCGATCAGGTTTGTTAGTGTGTCTCGATCAGGTTTGTTAGTGTGTCTCGATCAGGTCTGTTAGTGTGTATCGATCAGGTCTGTTAGTGTGTCTCGATCAGGTTTGTTAGTGTGTCTCGATCAGGTTTGTTAGTGTGTCTCGATCAGGTTTGTTAGTGTGTCTCGATCAGGTTTGTTAGTGTGTCTCGATCAGGTCTGTTAGTGTGTCTCGATCAGGTTTGTTAGTTTGTCTCGATCAGGTTTGTTAGTGTGTCTCGATCAGGTTTGTTAGTGTGACGCGATCAGGTCTGTTAGTCTGTCTCGCTCAGTTTTGTTAGTGTGTCTCGATCAGGTTTGTTAGTGTGTCGCGATCAGGTTTGTTAGTGTGTCTCGATCAGGTTTGTTAGTGTGACGCGATCAGGTTTGTTAGTGTGTCGCCATCAGGTTTGTTAGTGTGTCTCGATCAGGTCTGTTAGTCTGTCTCGCTCAGTTTTGTTAGTGTGTCTCGATCAGGTTTCTTAGTGTGTCTCGATCAGGTTTGTTAGTGTGACGCGATCAGGTTTGTTAGTGTGTCGCGATCAGGTTTGTTAGTGTGTCGCGATCAGGTTTGTTAGTGTGTCTCGATCAGGTTTGTTAGTGTGTCGCGATCAGGTTTGTTAGTGTGTCTCGATCAGGTTTGTTAGTGTGTCTCGCTCAGTTTTGTTATTGTGTCGCGATCAGATTTGTTATTGTGTCTTGATCAGGTTTGTTAGTGTGTAGCAATAAGGTTTGTTAGTGTGTCTCGATCAGGTTTGTTAGTGTGTCTCGATCAAGTTTGTTAGTGTGTCTCGATCAGGTTTGTTGTGTCGCGATCAGGTTTGTTAGTGTGTCTCGATCAGGTTTGTTAGTGTGTCGCGATCAGGTTTGTTAGTGTGTCTCGATCAGGTTTGTTAGTGTGTCTCGATCAGGGTTGTTAGTGAGTCTCGATCAGGTTTGTTAGTGTGTCTCGATCAGGTTTGTTAGTGTGTCGTGATCAGGTTTGTTAGTGTGTCTCGGTCAGGTTTGTTAGTGTGTCTCGATCAGGTTTGTTAGTGTGTCTCGATCAGGTCTGTTAGTGTGTCTTGATCAGGGTTGTTAGTGTGTCTCGATCATGTTTGTTAGTGTGTGTCGATCAGGTTTGTTAGTGTGTCTCGATCAGGGTTGTTAGTGTGTCTCGATCAGGTTTGTTAGTGTGTCGCGATCAGCTTACTTAATGTGTGTCGATCAGGTTTGTTAGTGTGTCTCGATCAGGTTTGTTAGTGTGTCTCGATCAGGTTTGTTAGTGTGTCGCGATCATGTTTGTTAGTGTGTGTCGATCAGGTTTGTTAGTGTGTCTCGTTCAGGTTTGTTAGTGTGTCTCGATCAGGTTTGTTAGTGTGTCTCGATCAGGTTTGTTAGTGTGTCTCGATCAGGTTTGTTATTGTGTCGCGATCAGGTTTGTTAGTGTGTGTCGATCAGGTTTGTTAGTGTGTCTCGATCAGGTTTGTTAGTGTGTCTCGATCAGGTTTGTTAGTGTGTCTCGATCAGGGTTGTTAGTGTGTCTCGATCAGGTTTGTTAGTGTGTCTCGATCAGGTTTGTTAGTGTGTCGTGATCAGGTTTGTTAGTGTGTCTCGGTCAGGTTTGTTAGTGTGTCTCGATCAGGTTTGTTAGTGTGTCTCGATCAGGTCTGTTAGTGTGTCTCGATCAGGGTTGTTAGTGTGTCTCGATCAGGTTTGTTAGTGTGTCGCAATAAGGTTTGTTAGTGTGTCTCGATCAGGTTTGTTAGTGTGTCTCGATCAGGTTTGTTAGTGTGTCGCGATCAGGTTTGTTAGTGTGTCTCGATCAGGTTTGTTAGTGTGTCTCGATCAGGTCTGTTAGTGTGTATCGATCAGGTCTGTTAGTGTGTCTCGATCAGGTTTGTTAGTGTGTCTCGATCAGGTTTGTTAGTGTGTCTCGATCAGGTTTGTTAGTGTGTCTCGATCAGGTTTGTTAGTGTGTCTCGATCAGGTCTGTTAGTGTGTCTCGATCAGGTTTGTTAGTTTGTCTCGATCAGGTTTGTTAGTGTGTCTCGATCAGGTTTGTTAGGTGTGACGCGATCAGGTCTGTTAGTCTGTCTCGCTCAGTTTTGTTAGTGTGTCTCGATCAGGTTTGTTAGTGTGTCGCGATCAGGTTTGTTAGTGTGTCTCGATCAGGTTTGTTAGTGTGACGCGATCAGGTTTGTTAGTGTGTCGCCATCAGGTTTGTTAGTGTGTCTCGATCAGGTCTCTTAGTCTGTCTCGCTCAGTTTTGTTGGTGTCTCTCGATCAGTTTCTTAAAGTGTGTCTCGATCAGGTTGTATTATGGTGTGTCGCGATCAGGGTTGGGGTTAGTTTGTCGCGATCGGGTTTGTTAGTGTGTCGCGATCAGGTTTGTTAGTGTGTCTCGATCAGGTTTGTTAGTGTGTCGCGATCAGGTTTGTTAGTGTGTCTCGATCAGGTTTGTTAGTGTGTCTCGATCAGGTTTGTTATTGTGTCGCGATCAGGTTTGTTATTGTGTCTTGATCAGGTTTGTTAGTGTGTAGCAATAAGGTTTGTTAGTGTGTCTCGATCAGGTTTGTTAGTGTGTCTCGATCAGGTTTGTTGGTGTATCTCGTTCAGGTTTCTCAGTGTGTCTCGATCAGGTTTGTTGGTGTGTCTCGATCAGGTTTGTTAGTGTGTCGCGGTCAGGTTTGTTAGTGTGTCGCGATCAGGTTTGTTAAAGTGTCGCGATCAGGTTTCTTAGTGTGTCCCCATCAGGTTTGTTAGTGTGTCTCGATCAGGTTTGTTGGTGTATCTCGCTCAGGTTTGTTAGTGTGTCTTGATCAGGATTTTTAGTGTGTCGAGATCTGGTTTGTTAGTGTGTCTCGATCAGATTTGTTATTGTGTCGCGATCAGGTTTGTTAGTGTGTCTCGATCAGGTTTGTTATTGTGTTGCGATCATGTTTGTTAGTTTGTCTCGATCAGGTTTGTTAATGTGTCGCGATCAGGATTGTTAGTGTGTCGAGAATCGCAGATGTTCGGAAATTAATAGTTAAGAGAACGATTAGTCGAGCATTCATTTTCTAACACAGAAATAAATGAAGAAAAAAAACAACAAAAATTTTATTTTTTTAATCAAGAGATACATTTGTCAATGACAATTTCTTTACTAACATAAAAAAAAACATAACAGTAGCCTACGTATTGTCTTTTTATGCAAATAGAAAAAAGGTAAGTTATAAATATAAAATTGTAGAGTGCAATTTTTTATCCTACTAACGTCTATATATATATATATAGTGATATGATGCCTGACAATTTAGCATGCTTAGTTTAAAAAAATTAAATCTTTAAAAATATACACATTGCTTAAATTTTGCACATTAGGTATTTTGCATGTTTTCTAGCATTTATTACATTTTCTAATTAAGAATCACACAATTTCAACTCTAGTTAATGGTAGCAATGAGATAAATATAAGTATATTTAAACTTCATTTTATTCAATTATTGTATGCAAAAACTGCAAATTATTTGAGCCATGATTCGTCTGGATTTTTATGTTGGCCTAATACTGGAATTTTAAAAGCTCTTGGGGGACCTCTAAATGTTGTTCAAATGAGCTACAACTTCACCAATTCACTCATTGTACCCAAGAGACACATGTCAGGGGTCGAGACACCAAAGATTTAAAAAAAAAATTTTCTAGCATTTCTGAGACACCCTAATATATATATATATATATATATATATATATATATATATATATATATATACATATACAACATAATTGAAACTGTTATTGGGGTTATACTTTTTAATGGAATTCATTTTTAAAATAATTATAAAATATATAAGCATTGATGTCCTTCATATAATTCATTTTCAAAATAATTATAAAATATATGAGCATTGATGTCCTTCATAGAATTCATTTTTAAAATAATTATAAAATATATAAACATTGATGTCCATCATGGAATTCGTTTTTAAAATAATTATAAAATATATGAGCATTGATGTCTTTCATAGAATTCATTTTTAAAATAATTATAAAATATATAAGCATTGATGTCCTTCTAATAATTGATTTTCAAAATAATTATAAAATATATGAACATTGATGTCCTTCATTGAATTCATTTTTAAAATAATTATAAAATATATGAACATTGATGCCCATCATGAGCAAAATAGAATATAATGATTACTTTATTTCGTGGTTGGAAATAAAACAAACATCCGAAAGGCACGTTTTGTATATGTTACCGGCAAAGTGTGAAATGCCGGCATTATATAGAATGCCTAGGCAATGTATAGAATGCCTGGTGGTTTTAGGAAAAGTATACATTTTTTTAATTGTGCATACTTTTCCTAGGCATTCTAAACAATGCCTAGGCATTGTATAGAATGACTAGTGTCGTTTTGGCAAAGTATGAAATTTTTAAATTGTGCATACTTTTCCTAGGCATTCTATGCAATGCTACAAAGGCAGCATTAGTACCCTTTGTCTGATCAAATAGAGTTCATCTCAACACTACAGGGACTTTTTAATATTTTTTCTCTCTCTTTTTTTAACGTCATGATTACTTGTTGTTGCTGTTGTTGCTGCTGTTGTTGTTGTTGCTGTTGTTGCTGCTGTTGTTGCTGCTGTTGTTGTTGCTGTTGTTGCTGCTGTTAATGTTGCTATTGCTGCTGCTGTTGTTGTTGTTGATGCTGTTGTTGTTGCTGCTGCTGTTGTTGTTGCTGTTGTTGCTGCTGTTAATGTTGCTATTGCTGCTGTTGTTGTTGTTGCTGCTATTGTTGTTGTTGTTATTGCTATTGTTGATGATGTTGCTGCTATTGTTTTTGTTGCTGTTGCTGTTGTTGATGATGTTGCTGCTATTGTTATTGTTGCTGTTGTTTTTCTTGTTGTTGTTGCTGTTGTTGTTGATGATGTTGCTGCTATTGTTTTTGTTGCTGTTGCTATTGTTCATGATGTTGCTGCTATTGTTTTTGTTGCTGTTGCTGTTCTTGTTGTTGTTGCTGTTGTTGTTGATGATGTTGCTGCTATTGTTGTTGTTGCTGTTGTTGTTCTTGTTGTTGTTGCTGTTGTTGTTGATGATGTTGCTGCTATTGTTTTTGTTGCTGTTGCTATTGTTGATGATGTTGCTGCTATTGTTTTTGTTGCTGTTGCTGTTGTTGATGATGTTGCTGCTATTGTTGTTGTTGCTGTTGTTGTTCTTGTTGTTGTTGCTGTTGTTGTTGATGATGCTGCTATTGTTGTTGTTGCTGTTGTTGTTCTTGTTGTTGTTGCTGTTGTTGTTGATGATGTTGCTGCTATTGTTTTTGTTGCTGTTGCTATTGTTCATGATGTTGCTGCTATTGTTTTTGTTGCTGTTGCTGTTCTTGTTGTTGTTGCTGTTGTTGTTGATGATGTTGCTGCTATTGTTGTTGTTGCTGTTGTTGTTCTTGTTGTTGTTGCTGTTGTTGTTGATGATGTTGCTGCTATTGTTTTTGTTGCTGTTGCTATTGTTGATGATGTTGCTGCTATTGTTTTTGTTGCTGTTGCTGTTGTTGATGATGTTGCTGCTATTGTTGTTGTTGCTGTTGTTGTTCTTGTTGTTGTTGCTGTTGTTGTTGATGATGCTGCTATTGTTGTTGTTGCTGTTGTTGTTCTTGTTGTTGTTGCTGTTGTTGTTGATGATGTTGCTGCTATTGTTTTTGTTGCTGTTGCTATTGTTCATGATGTTGCTGCTATCTTTTTGTTGCTGTTGCTGCTCTTGTTGTTGTTGCTGTTGTTGTTGATGAAGTTGCTGCTATTGTTGTTGTTGCTGTTGTTGTTCTTGTTGTTGTTGCTGTTGTTGTTGATGATGTTGCTGCTATTGTTTTTGTTGCCGTTGCTATTGTTGATGATGTTGCTGCTATTGTTTTTGTTGCTGTTGCTGTTGTTGATGATGTTGCTGCTATTGTTGTTGTTGCTGTTGTTGTTCTTGTTGTTGTTGCTGTTGTTGTTGATGATGTTGCTGCTATAGTTTTTGTTGCTGTTGCTGTTGTTGATGATGTTGCTGCTATCTTTTTGTTGCTGTTGTTGTTGATGTTGCTGCTATTGCTGTTGTTGTTATTGCTATTGTTGATGATGTTGCTGCTATTGTTTTTGTTGCTGTTGCTGTTGTTGATGATGTTGCTGCTATTGTTGTTGTTGCTGTTGTTGTTCTTGTTGTTGTTGCTGTTGTTGTTGATAATGTTGCTGCTATTGTTGTTGTTGCTGTTGTTGTTGATAATGTTGCTGCTATTGCTGTTGTTGTTATTGCTATTGTTGATGATGTTGCTGCTATTGTTTTTGTTGCTGTTGCTGTTGTTGATGATGTTGCTGCTATTGTTGTTGTTGCTGTTTTTTTTTGTTGTTGCTATTGTTGTTCTTGTTGCTGTTGTTGTTGATGATATTGCTGCTATTGTTTTTGTTGCTGTTGCTGTTGTTGATGATGTTGCTGCTATTTTTGTTGCTGATGTTGTTCTTGTTGTTGTTGCTGTTGTTGTTGATGATGTTGCTGCTATTGTTGTTGTTGCTGTTGTTGTTGATAATGTTGCTGCTATTGCTGTTGTTGTTATTGCTATTGTTGATGATGTTGCTGCTATTGTCGTTGTTGTTATTGCTATTGTTGATGATATTGCTGCTATTGTTGTTGCTGCAATTGTTGTTATTGTTATTGCTATTGTTGATGATGTTGCTGCTATTGTTTTTGTTGCTGTTGCTGTTGTTGATGATGTTGCTGCTATTGTTGTTGTTGTTATTGCTATTGTTGATGATGTTGCTGCTATTGTTTTTGTTGCTGTTGCTGTTGTTGATGATGTTGCTGCTATTGTTGCTGTTGCTGTTGCTGTTGTTGATAATGTTGCTGCTATTGCTGTTGTTGTTGTTGCTATTGTTGATGATGTTGCTATTGTCGTTTAACTCGAGACTGAGATAAAGTACCGTTTTTACTATATAAGCTATATTAACAAAGGATTTCTCTAAATATCAGCAACCATAAGTCCTAGAGCTATGATGTATATATCATTTTGTAGGTCTTGGCCTGCCAAGTGTACTTCAAAAGTCCATTTCGCAATCTGACCTCCCAGGGCTAAAATATAAGAGTTCTTATGTATTTTAAATATAAATAATAAAAGCTAATCAAAGGGGCGTAATCATTATTTATTTTTGTAACAGTTATTCAACATGATTACTTCCCTCTCATTAAAAATGTTCTAAAATGTCCTTTGTCCGAAACGGAAAAGACTTAAATTGCTTGTTTTTAAAAATATATTAAAAAAATCAATATTTTTTAGAACATTTTGAATTATAGGCACATAGTCATAACATAAAATGTCACTAACAAACCTAGACTGACCAATTCAAAATAGAATAATAAGTGACGTCTCACAATGAATGCCTATAAGTTAGAACAAAGTAAACAAAGATATAACAAATGAGTGGTAATATTTGAAAAAATGACAACCTTATTAGATATTAAAAAAGAACTCATTAAAAAACTTCAAATAGATATATATATATATATATATACAGTGGCGTACCTATGGGGGGGATGCGGTCCGCCCTGGGCGGCCGATACCCACGCTACGCTGCTGTATATATATATATATATAAACACTGCACATAAAATGATTTTAAAATATATGTTTTTAAATATCTAGACTACCTGAAAGCATACAACAATGTTGACCTACATTATGAGAACATTCACTCAATAGACAAACATATTAAATAAAAATGAGCAAGCCAAAAAAGTAAAAAAAAACATAACGTTAATTCCAAAAAAAAAAAAATGAACATTTTATTAAATTTGTTAAATGATGTGTTTTGTGACTACACAAATAGGAACATATAGCCTGAAATGGAAGATCGGACACAAACTTACACTTTTCGATGTCAACCCTGTTACGGGAAGAATTACGTTCCGTTGTATTAAAGAATATTTTTAATGAGCCGGATAAACCAGAGAACGGAAGGATGGTCGTGAGAGGTGGGCAAATAATAAATATTTGTGAGAAAGGCACTTTTATTTTAGTCAGGGTGGATATTAATTCTGGGCCACTGCAAGGGATGTGACAGCCCGAATACTTTTCTGAGGCCCCCGAGTCTCATGGGTGTTCCGTCCAGCCCCGTAGAGTGAAAATTCTACAGCAGGGGCCAGGCAATAGAAGGGGGGGGCAGGTAATACATTTTACTAAGTAAAGCAAAAAAGCAGAGGGGGCCGGAACCCCCCTATATATATATATATATTCTAACACACGGCGCTGCACCATTCGTCACCTGCACAGGTGTGTAAATGAGAGATGGGGTGGGGGTGAAACAACACTCGTTCCCCTACCCCTTCTCATCTGGCGCTAGTATCAGGACGATGCGCCGAGACAAGTCACGTGACCTGAATTTAGGAGGTGGCGGGTCTACTTCGGACTTTAGATATAAGCAGGGACCAGAAAAAAAGTGGACAGTCGTGACTGAGCAATTAGGAAGTTATTCTTAGAACAACGAGTTCGTTACCTGAAGGTAGCACGTTCGACTAGCTTGTCGCTGTAATGATTGTTCCATGTGGATGTATTAGTTTAGATTTAAATGTAAAGTGAATTTGTAGTAATAAATAAAGTATTAGTCTAGTCTAGAGTTATATTGAACCCACGTGTCCTGTGTGTCATTCTGTCTGCGTGTATAGATTAAAGATACTACATTGGTGTCAGAAGTGGGATCTCTTTTCTAAAAATGTTCGGTAAGAAATTAAACGAACTTTCAGTCAGAGAGTTAAAGAAATAATTAGAAGAAAGGGACCTTCCAACTGACTGCAACAAAAACAACAGTTTAATAGACTTAATGAAGCTCTGATTGAAGAGGGAAAGGACCCGGAGAGCCACGTTTTTACCACGGAAATTGGGCAGCTAGAAATGAAGTGAAAGAATTAATAGAGGACATTAAGAAAGGTTTTAATGGTGATATCGAGAAAGCAAAGAATGAAATAAATGAAGTGGTATCTTAGGATGTGGTCATCCATGAAGTGGTATCTGAGAATGTGGTCATCCAGGAAGTGGTACTTGAGGATGTGGTCATCCATGAAGTGGTACCTGAGGATGTGGTCATTCAGGAAGTGGTACCTGAGGATGTGGTCATCCAGGAAGTGGTACCTGAGGATGTGGTCATCCAGGAAATGGTACCTGTGGATGTGGTCATCCAAGAAGTGGTACCTGAGGATGTGGTCATCCAGAAAGTGGTACTTGAGGATGTGGTCATCCAGGAAGTGTTACCTGAGGATGTGGTCATCCATGAAGTGGTATCTGAAGTTGTGGTCATCCAGGAAGTGGTACCTGAGGTTGTGGTCATCCACGACGTGATATATACCTGAGGATGTGGTCATCCACGACGTGATACCTGACGATGTCATCCAAATCGTGGCGCATGAGAAGGAACTAATTAGAAGAGTGACACCTGAAGAGCCAGTGACCCGAAAAGTCACCAGAAAAATTGGTGACTAGAAAAGAGCCACATGAACAGTTGGTAGCCCGAAAGGAGCCACCTGAAAAGCTGGTGACTAGAGAAAAGCCACCTGAGGAGTTGGTGACCCAAGAAGAGCCACCACCTGAACAATTGGTGACTAGAAAAGAGCCACCTGAGGAACTGGTGACCCAAAAAGAGCCATCTGAAGTGTTGGTGACTAGAAAAGAGCCACTTGAAGAGCTGGTGACCCAAGAAGAGCCACCTGAAAAGTTGGTGACTAGAAAAGAGCCACATGAGGAGTTGGTGACCCGTGAAGAGCCACCTCAACAGTTGGTGACTATAATTAATGAAATATTCCACAATAAAAAAACACGCTGGACTTTGTATCTAAATTTAATTTTAAAAGAAAATATTTTTTTAAATCAATACAAATGATACTAAAGCTAAAAATACGGATGGATCATTAATCATCTAAAATTAAAGTGATTTTTTCTGTGCAGTATATTTGTAAAATGTTGCGATTTTTTTACTTTGATTTAGTACATTTTCAACAACGATGATAATGGATTGAGGTTCTGTTATAAAATATTTATGTTTTAAAGTCATTCCTGATTGAGTCCATTTAGTTTCTTTTCGAGTGAACTTTGTCAAAAGCTCACTCGCTTTCTTTAAATATGAAGCTGCATTTAAATCTTTCCCTTCTAAAACACCGCTACCATGTTTTACAAAATGAGTGGCAGCTGTGAACGGGCTGGAAAAACTAATTTTTTTATTTGACATATTGTCCTTACATTCACTTACTAAATTTGAATATTCCTTGCAATGCGTTTGTTGCATTTCTTTATCATTTATAAAAGAGTTCAGTTTTGTTTCTAAAATTGATCTTTTAGCTTGGTTTTTACATGTAGATTGACTTTCACTATCAACATCATTTTTGAGCTTCAAATAAATATATTCACAAGCGGCACAGAAATCAGCAATATTCTCAACCTGCACTTGGTCTGCGAATAATATCATCACTTTAATGTAATCTTTCATTTTATTATTATTGTTCAATAAGCCATATAGCCTTACAATTTCAAAAGGCTTTATATTATCGAAAACTCTACAGCTATTAAAGGGTACATCTATCAAGGCCGGTACCTCAAAGAGTTTTGTAAGCTCATTTTCATAGCGTGTCAAGTATTTATCTAAATAAATTTCATACCTTTTTGTGATTGAGTGAAATTTTGCATAACGATCGACGACTAAAATGTCTTGAAAACATATACTTCTATTTTCCAGGCTTTTTGTAATTTGTAAAAATTCATTTCTCTCTTCTTCTGTTAACTGGGCAAACGCTCTTGGATGAATCTTTAATTGATCATTGATAGTTAGTAGAGATTTCAATTGACTGAGAAACAGATTCTTGTCATCGTCGGAGTACTCTTTTAAGAATTTTTCTATTATTTCGAATTCAGAGATATTACTATGTATATTTTTGAAACCGGAGAGGAATGCATCAAGTTCTCCATGACTATATTCATTGACAGATTTTTTAAGATGAATCAAAATTTTACTTGACTGTTTATGTCCCTCGTTGTTGCTTTCAGACATGTTGATTATGTGTAAGCTATGGTATTGTGTAAGGAACACTAAAATGTATCGTGCGACCTTGTCTCTATCCACCACCAATGTTCAACAGGAATACCACTTGGCCTGTAAATATCTTCAACCGAGTAACTTTCAGTATCAACTCCAACTGCAATTTTCTCTTTCCAAAACTTTAAAGCTGCATCGAATTCTTCAATAGTATCACTTTGTTTCAATTCATCATCTATAGTTTGCTTCAGTAAATCTCCGTCTTCATTTACAGGAAATGTACTAAATTCATCCAAAATAAATTGTAAAGCCGATCGATAAATTAACATATCCGGTCCTCTCATAGGATCAAAGTGGAAGCTTAAATTAAAAAGTACAGTAAAAATTTTATGGACAGCCTGTTTGATAGATGAACCCAATATTACTGTTTGTTCATGGCTAAATTCTATTCCAGCTGTACTAATGTGATAAATTTCTTTTAAAAATTGTTCACATATATCTACACATTTTTGCTTTTCAAGATCATAATCATTTAACTGTTTCAATATTTTTTTAAGTTCTTTGAACTGGTTTTTTTGAATTGTTTTCATTCCTTAGTGCATTCTCTGAAATAAACAAAAATATTAAAAAAAAACTTTTCTTAAAAAGCAGTAAAAGTAAAAAAAAATACATTTCAACTTAAAATGTTTATATATACATTATCATTATTATAAATAAAATCATATATTTTTTTTGCTATTTTTCAACTAATGTGAAGACGTATTTTGTCCACTATTGTAATATCTCGCTTTTTAATTTAAGTAACTTGCGATGAGATTATTGAACATAATATTCTTTGTGAAATATTGCCTTCTGGCGCTATACGCTGCGGTATTAGAAACCAGGCATTGGCTGTAAATCCGCGCTTCTCAACCGATGGTACCTGAAAGGTTAATTTGGGATTTCGCAGCGACGTATAAGTTTCGTTTTAAAACAACTAAGAGTTTGAAGAAGTTTGCCATTTCGCTACATGTCTCATCACAAAACCACGTGCGACAGCAGACTACCTTCTGAAGGACATACCATTAATCTACATTTCCGTTTACAAAGACGATACATCAGTGCAGAACACAATGCATCCACACTAGAGAATAGTTTATGGACCGCAGTAGTATAAAATGTGTGTGGGATTGTAGGAAATTTTTTTTCCCCTTACACGTTTGTGTTAAAGTTTTTTTAAGGAAGGTGAGGTCAGTAGTTCAGTCATTAGCCGTAAACTCACCATGCGTTAGAGCTTGCAATGATATTGTATTTCATTGAAAACGTTCAAGTTCATGTTCGTGAAATTCTCGAACGTCGATCGGTCAAGCTGTTAATAGTGAAATAATAAAAGCAATATAATGTCTTTATTACAATATTTTAAAGAAGGGTCAAATATAATTATTTAATCAAAAGTCTACTTTAACATAATATAACGACCGTTTCAATACTGACATGTTTAATGGACTCATTTATTATTTATTGTATATATTCTAATAGTTTAATATTATCCTGTTGGTTCATATAAATATTTATGTTCGTATCTTATTTAAAGTCATAAAGCTTGTTACTGTATGTTTCTTATATCAATGTTTCATAGTCACGACACATTATATATATTTCGTCATTGTAAGAGAAAAAGTTATAATAGAGATGAAGAATTTATGGCACTTCTGGATCATAGTTTAGTAAATGTTTCAAAAAATGTATCTTAAACTTGCAGATTTACATGTAAATAGATAAAATGAGATTTCATTTTTTTCAATTAATTGATTTTATAATTGTTAAATCTTAAAATTATCATCGCCTAATTATTTTTTAAGATTTTTAAACGTCTATTTTTATGACTAAAATCAGCAAATACTGGAGTCCTATGTATTCTCTGTTAAAATATATTACAGACAAAACCATAATTTGTAACTGAATGACTAAAATGTAATTGAACTATAAAATTTGGCATGTGTATAGCTCTAATAGTGACACATTTGTCCAAATAACTTACAAATCTATAGTTTCTCAAACAATATTTGAAAGCTAACAGTCTATATTCCAAATAATTTTATTTTCCACAAAAAATGTTTTTCAAAATCTTAGAGTACAATGAATTGAAATATGTAGAAAAACAAGGGAAAACCTACTGAGTCATACTTATTACACTACTGGCTAGAGAATTTACATTTGGCTCAGAGAGGGTTTTAATTATCTGGCCATTGATTCTTCTTCTTACATCATTTTTTTTACCATGTATGTATTCCATAAATAAGAATAAAGAAATAAACACATATATATATTTATACTCCAAGTCTACTCAGTGATTTCTACATGTGATTCGTCTCATACATATGTGGACACTTAATATAATTTAATATACACCCAAGTCAGTCAGCAAGTAACTCCAAAGAGACCATACAACCTTTTATACAAGTTCCATAAAAATAATAATATCCATAATACATCAAGTAATTTCTACAACTGATCTACAAATAAACTTAGCCATGACAACTACATTCTTTTTCAAGAGGATCAATCTATTTGAAAGTATAGAAAAGTGCACGATGCAATCTGCCTGTCATGGTTTGTGGCCTAAGTGATAAAATGATATATATATATATATATATATATATATATATATATATATATATATGGCAGAATTAACATCGTACATTGTATCACAGTTGTCAGCGAGTAAATTAGTGAAGGTAGTGTTTACAAGATAGATTACAAAGCATGATTGGAAATCTTTGAAACAATCACATACCACAGCTTTTTTTTATTCTCTAACCTTAGTTTTATTATTAGCCTTTATTTTTCCCACCCAGACAGAGCCTCGCTAAACTATGACCGCGTTTCTATTTCTATTTTTTAACCTAAGAACAATTATTTTATTTGCTGATGTTTTGGGGGAGGTACTCTATCGCAGACCAAAATCCTGAAGAGAAATTTATTTGTATAAGCTTCTGTATTCTATAACCACACGCCACCAGTTTGCTTGCCTTACTGTAACGATCAAATAATAATGCAGTCTTATATTCAGAAAAAAACGTCTTGGTATACATGTTTTTTGTTTTTTTTTTTAAATTCAAAGACAACACCTTTGGACGATATTTTCTTGTATGGACATAAACATTTAAAAGCTTTTATTTAGCTAGAACAAACCATTTTTTACATTATTTGACGCTTTTTCTCACGACGATTCGTCTGTTAGTGAGTATGTTTAAATGCTGTTATGTCTAAATTGAATTTTTTTATAAATCTATAACCCACAACCCATCACTTGATTTCTTTGAATTTTTTTGTATACTTGCTTGCTTCCATTGACATTACAATATTCAATGATTTTGCACATCAAATTCACACCCAGACAGAGCCTCGCTAACTATGACCGCGTTGCAATTTCTATTTTTACCCAAGAACAAGCATTTTATTTTCTAATGAACCAATCGCAGCTGAGGTTACAACACGGGATGATGCTGGTATATCTTGCAAGTTTATTTTAAAAAAAAATGGAATTATCAGACCTAGAAAATTTGATAGAAGCGCAGCATTCCCTATCTCATATTTGCGTCAGTTTTTTTTTATGACTTTTGTTTGTTGTCTTATATTTTGTTATATGATAAAATGAGTTGATATTATAACGTGGTTTGGCTACACGGTAACATCACAAATAAATATTTCAATACATTTAAAAATATTTTTAAAAAAACGTGTTTTTTTTGTTGTTGTTTTAATTGATTGTTTTTTTTTTTTATTGTTCTATAATGTGTATTGAACTACATCAACTCAGCTGATGGTAATCAAGAAGTAATTTGAATACAATATGTGCTGTGTAAAGATAATTCATATAACAATTAGTGTTCGTCAAAAGTACACGCTTCTGAAGTCTTATTTATTAGACATGAAATAAGCCTGACATTAATTATATCTAAATTGACTGATTTTTATTACAAGATAAAAATCGTATTGTTTGTTAAGTTTTTTATTTTAACAAACATTTGTAATATTCGGACAAGCTTTCGTTATAACTAAATTACATTTATAGACATCAACTTTATTTTCTTTTTAAAATTGCGATAAATTAGTTTCACTAAAAATATTCTTTGCTTATAGAAGAAAGAAATGTTATGGCCCATCGAATCGGATACAATTTTGATAATTTAAAACCCTAAAGCATGGTTGAAACACTTTTTTTATTCCGTATTATAAGAGTTTATGAATAGTTCGTATTTGAAACAACATTAAATATCCACACACACACACACACACACACACACACACACACACACACATATATATATATATATATATATATATATATTAGAGTGCCACTCAAAAAAAAAATTCTGAGTTTTTATCCTGCCACCCCCAAAATGTGTTAGTAATGTTATAAGAATAAAATCGGCAAAATTTGAATGTATTCTGATAATATTTATTGGTAGCTCAACAGTGTCAAAGTTTTGCAATAATCAGTTTTTCGCGACATTACCATACGGTAAACCGTAATCCTGATGTAACAGGATTATCACTGTCACAGGTTGTGACTAATTTATCGAAACTATCCCCTTACTCCAACCCTTAGCGTAATAATAGTAATAACGTTAATGTGTATATGAAAGTAAACTATACATAACAATCTACGTTCCCGCTCCTCAGTTCCCCCCCCCCCTTTTTATCCCACCCCCGTAATTGCGTCATCAGCCAGGTGGACAGCGGAAGGTAAACGAGGAGTAGTTAACAGTAACATGTTATATTCCGCGGGGAAACCTCTGGCCACCTGACCGGGACTATTCTCCGGTCGGCTTTCTTCAAAGGGACAGCGACCCGCTCAATGTCCAGTTACTAAGGTCTTTGTCTACACGGCGTATTTCTCTCCCCCCCCCCATCTAGGCTCCACCCCCTAATTTGAAAGTTTGAATGTAGCAGCTATCATATTTGATTGGTTAATGGTCACGTGTGAGAAAGTGATGAGCGAGATAGTAGATAGATTTTTGAGACATTCGACCGAGGGGTCCCAGGGTGACCGGTCGCAATTAGGCCGAGTGATAGCGAGCCTATTGAAGAGTCTCTGATTGAGAGAAAGAGAGACAGAGAGAGATAGAGAATAGAGAGAGAGAGAGAGATCCAGAGTGAACACGTCCCTTCATTATTGATCATTTTACATTGGATTACCACATTACTTATCTTTTTGGATTATTTTTGATATCTTTGAAAGGCCACCAGACTGCCGATACGGACTGGTGCCTTTGTACCGAATAAACCTTTATTTGTTGTACCCACGACGTTGTTGGGTTGATCATAGTCACCTGAGTTACCTGAATTGCTGTGAAGACTGTGTGAGTGGCAGGAAGATAAATAAAATACGGGTCGAACGTTGAGTCGGCCCTCATACACTTAGACACAAGCCCAGGTTACCCTTCTCGGGATCCTCAATCTGGGGGTCTCGTTGAGTGGGGCCTGTAACATCTGTGAGGCTCGTCTTGGGATCGAACCTTCACCTGAAGCAGCACTCTGCAACAACCAGGCGGGGCCGAAAGCCGATTCAACATAGACTCGGGGGGCTCAATATCTGCCACGAGTCATCTGGAGTCATACCAGACTCACACCAGTCATCTGGAGTCATACCAGACTCACACCAGTCATCTGGAGTCATACCAGACTCACACCAGTCATCTGGAGTCATACCAGACTCACACCAGTCATCTGGAGTCATACCAGACTCACACCAGTCATCTGGAGTCATACCAGACTCACACCAGTCATCTGGAGTCATACCAGACTCACACCAGTCATCTGGAGTCATACCAGACTCACACCAGTCATCTGGAGTCATACCAGACTCACGCCAGTCATCAGGAGCCAGACCGGGCTCACCCAAGTCTTCCGAAGTCAACAAGACGGTTCAAGAAAAAGCCGCACTGATCGGCGAATAAATAACGTTTAGACTTTTGACTTTATGATTGTGTGTGAGATTGTGGACGGTGAAAGATATTTCTTATTCTGTTGAAAGGAGGGAGGAAGCGTCCAGGTAAGCCATTTTAATACACTTCTCTTTTGATTATGATCATTTGTGAGTGCTCTGGCCAGTGTGTTGAGCTGCACGGCGAGCTTTATCTGGGTTAACCGACACTCATCTTAGGCTCAGTATTAACGTCCCCAACCATGAAGTCTATGGAGGAGTGTCGTACAGTACTTCATAGGCTTGGGGGTCGATGTTAATACGGCCATAAAGCCACGCTAAATGCGAAAAGGATAGGGAAGCAGAAACTGAACGAGCTAGGCTAGAACGGGAAGCAGCAGCAGAATCTGAACGAGCTAGACTTGATAGGGAGGCAGAATCTGAACGTGCTAGGCATGAAGCAGAAGCTGAACGCGTTAGAAATGATAAAGAGGTGGAGTTAGCTAGATTAGCAGCAGATAAAGAGGTGGCCCTAGCACGGTTAGAGAGGGAAGGGGGGCCGGCAAGCCCAGCCCCAAGCAGTCAGTCAACGACATCCTCCAAACCCAAACTCCCCAAACTTGACGAGACTGACAATATAGACGCCTACATTCGTAGGTTTGAAAGATACGCTCTGTCCGCGGGTTGGGAGAGACATGAGTGGGCCCCCTGCTTGACATCCCTACTCACGGGACGGGCCCTGACGACAGCTACCCGCTTGACGGCTGACGAGTCAAATGACTTTGACTCATTGAAGGCTGCCCTCCTAAAGTCATACGACTATACGGAGGAAAGCTTCAGACGGAAGTTTAGGGGGGCCCATTTGGAAAGAGGGGAGACCTACCCCTATTTGGTGCAGCGGCTAGCCGACCTCCTGACGAGGTGGGTTGAGCTCAGCGGGACAGAGCATAGCTTTGACGGTGTGATGGACCTCCTGCTCAGGGAGCAGTTGATGGACAGGGCCCCTAGTGGGCTACAAGTGTTCCTAAAGAACGTAAGCCAGGGACATAAAGGCGAAATGCTCACCCTGGCCGAGAATTACGGGAAGCTCGCCGCGGCAAGGGCCGCGAGTCTTCCATCAGTAGAGAAGGAGAGGAAGTTGAGGCCGAAAGGGCCCCAACAACTGAGGTAGATGATAGGAGGGAGGCTTCTAGAGATAGGATGAGGGCCCCAGTAAGCGGGAACCGGGTGTTCAGCCACCCGACTAATGCTAAGTCGGCGTGCTACATTTGCGGGGCCCCAGGGCACCGCTCTGTGTCGTGTAAGATGCAGAGAGATGCGCCCCTTGCTAGAGGGGTAGGGCCCATACCTATGGGGGCCGTAGTAGAAGTAGGAGCTGGGAAGAAAAATCTCCCAGTGAGAGAGGGCCGCGTGAATGGCCTCAATGTTAAAGTCCTAAGGGACTCAGGCTGTTCAGGGGCCGCCGTGAAGGAGTCCCTGGTCAGAGAGGGAGCGATGACGGGTCGCTGGGCCCAATACAGATGTATTGACGGCACCGTCAGCGAGGCCCCAATAGCCACCATTTCTGTGGACTCGGACTACTATCGGGGCCCTTTAGAGGCTATGGTCCTCACAAATCTTATAGTGGATCTGATTATTGGCAACATAAGTTGGTGCCGGCGCCCCTTGGTCCAGAATCCAGTAGACCACAGGGACCATCATCATGTTGTTGAGGTCAAGGGGGCCCAGGCATATTGACTCAAGGGGAAGTTTAGGGGTCAAACCAAACGCACCAGGGGCTCGTGGTTTGATCGTGCCCAGGGAGAGTCCAGGGACCCAGTTAGGAGTGCGGGGAACCCATGGGGTCCCAAGTTGAAGGGTGAAGCTAGGGGGAAGGTAGGAGGGCATAAGGGCCCATGGCGTGACAGACAGGGAAAGGGAGGTAGGCAGACGACCGCCCCGACGGTGGTTAAATCACGGACGGACAATTGTCTTAGGGACAGTGATATGACGGGGCGGATAACTCAGGTTTCCCCCGGTCAGAATAGACCTACCTTTAGACACCCCCCTAGGGCCACCAAACACATCACCCCAGAAGAGAGGCCACCTCGGAGACGATCCCTTTCCCCTGACAGACTACTCACAACACGACCCGCGAGTAGGAGTAGGCGCGGTAAAGCCGAGAGGGAAAGCCCGAAACTACGCTTAGACCACGGAGATGTTCCCAATGGGGAGGAGTCGGGCCCTAATAAAACCAGGCTCTACATCCCCCCCGTGTAAACGGTACACAGCATCAAAGGGAAGGATAATGTGGGGGCAGATTTGATGAGTCGGTGCCCAGCATAACTTCGTCGACGACAGCTGCATGTCAGGTTTGAGCTCACTCACAAGGGGGCCACTCTTAGAGAGGTTATTATATGGCTTGCCTAGAGTGAGTGAATGACGTGTGAGGGAGATTATGTCAATTATCACTTTTATTCATGCATGCTTTCTTTTCTATTACAGGTTAAATGTTGTAACTCTGTTGTGTCTGTCGATGTAAAGTCATCCCCTCAAAGGGAGACTATCTTGATTTCTCTATTGTGTATTCAGTACCGCCATGTAGGCTTACTGATACAATCAGTTTTGTTCAAGTGCCACCTTTCGAAAGAAAGAGTGTTCACCATTTTTCCTTTTTTTTAATTTTATCTCTGGACCAACTTGTGTTGGCCAGACCTTATGTCCGGCTGTACGCCGTGGTAATCGTTCCGACATCCTTAGAATTATTTAAATATGTATGTTTTACTCACTGGCCCTATTCATTATGTTGTGGTCATGGTTACTGAGATAAGTTCTCCTTTTATGTGATGTAATGGCCTCACCTACTACGGTGTCGTCATCCCTATAGTTTCGATTTGAGTTGGGGGGTGATGTCACAGGTTGTGACTAATTTATCGAAACTATCCCCTTACTCCAACCCTTAGCGTAATAATAGTAATAACGTTAATGTGTATATGAAAGTAAACTATACATAACAATCTACGTTCCCGCTCCTCAGTTCCCCCCCCCTTTTTATCCCACCCCCGTAATTGCGTCATCAGCCAGGTGGACAGCGGAAGGTAAACGAGGAGTAGTTAACAGTAACATGTTATATTCCGCGGGGAAACCTCTGGCCACCTGACCGGGACTATTCTCCGGTCGGCTTTCTTCAAAGGGACAGCGACCCGCTCGATGTCCAGTTACTAAGGTCTTTGTCTACACGGCGTATTTCTCTCCCCCCCCCCATCTAGGCTCCACCCCCTAATTTGAAAGTTTGAATGTAGCAGCTATCATATTTGATTGGTTAATGGTCACGTGTGAGAAAGTGATGAGCGAGATAGTAGATAGATTTTTGAGACATTCGACCGAGGGGTCCCAGGGTGACCGGTCGCAATTAGGTCGAGTGATAGCGAGCCTATTGAAGAGTCTCTGATTGAGAGAAAGAGAGACAGAGAGAGATAGAGAATAGAGAGAGAGAGAGAGAGATCCAGAGTGAACACGTCCCTTCATTATTGATCATTTTACATTGGATCACCACATTACTTATCTTTTTGGATTATTTTTGATATCTTTGAAAGGCCACCAGACTGCCGATACGGACTGGTGCCTTTGTACCGAATAAACCTTTATTTGTTGTACCCACGACGTTGTTGAGTTGATCATAGTCACCTGAGTTACCTGAATTGCTGTGAAGACTGTGTGAGTGGCAGGAAGATAAATAAAATACGGGTCGAACGTTGAGTCGGCCCTCATACACTTAGACACAAGCCCAGGTTACCCTTCTCGGGATCCTCAATCTGGGGGTCTCGTTGAGTGGGGCCTGTAACAATCACCAGGACCTGAAAAATCTCAAGGTTCTCATTGAGATTCAGCCCGGGACGCTCCGGTCGACAGTCAAGCGCTATACACCACTCGACCACCCATCCCAAAAAAACATTTACATATATTTACAGAAAATAGTTCATTTACATGTATACTTTAGAGGAATATTCAATATACTGATTAACGAAAAAAAATGATTTACATAAAGTTAGCATTAGAAGATTGATGCTTTCAAGCAGATATATTAAATTACTTGTTACAAATGCCGAAACATTCTGTAAATCATTTGTTAAGCTAATTTAATGTTACATATATTTTTTTTGTTTTTCAGAGACTAGGGCACTATCAGTGTTTAAAGTAATTTTCAAAGACAGAAGAATTAAAAGTAAGTTAAATAAATCACCTGATCGTTTTCTTGTGATAATAATATTTAAAAAAAAAATTAAACATTCCAACTTAAAATTTTCTTTCAGGTTTCATGCAAAACATAAGTAGACAACAAATACAACAGTTAAGGTAAGTATTTTTCTCTTGCAATCTATCTACAAATTATCTTTGTAATGGTTAAGCAATATATTAGTAGATACAACTGTTAGTTAATAGGTTAGTGAAGAATATTCCATATAAATCTAAGGCTAAATAATGAAAATAAAGAAATATTTTTTAACGATCATCAATTACAATAGAGTTAAAAACGTAAATGTCAATTAGTGTCGCATTTCTTGTTTTATTATTTTTTTTTTATGATATCGGCCGCCACGAAATTTATTGTATTTTTTTACCATATTATATATATATATATATATTGTTGAAATGTGTGTAATCCAAATAAAATAAAAACATGTTATTTTTATAAAAGCATTTCAGTTAATTAGAAGAAAAATAACATAAATTAAAAATCTTTTTTTCTTACCACTCATTGTCAAACATAAATTTTGATTTTACAGAAACGTATAATCTCAAAAATTCCGAATTGTTTTTTTTAAATATCATTATTTGTTTGCAGATTATGTGATGTTACACAATATTGTGATTGTTCTAGCAACAGGAAATCTCATTTAACGAAATTTGACAATACATCTTCACAAGAAAGTAATGGTTGTCTTAAAGAAGTTGAAGAATATAATAAGAGTAAGTAGAATACAATTAATTTAAAAAAAAATGAAGAGATAAAATAGTCACTGTAGCAAAATTAGTTGGTCTTCGAAGGCTGGAAAAAATTATCTCATTAATAATAAAATGCTGAATGCATAACATCGATATCAAGTGTAATAGAATTTATAATTATCACAATACAAAAAAACATTATAAAGCTCTATTTCCATTATGTACTGTCCACTTCTTATTTAAACTGTCAATTTCCACCCACTTCCCGTTCAAAAAAAATAAGTGCATCCTTTTTCTTTCCATAACGAACAGATTGCAAGCACATTTGGGAGTTGGAATACAATGTCTGATTATCTTATAAACGGATCTTAAATAAAGTGATATCACTTTTTACAATGCAGGGTTAATTTACGTAAAATCGTTCCTTCCTTTTTATGTTTAAATAGACTCAAAAATAATTTAAATCTTTTGAAATTTACAGATTTATTTACAGATATAAAGATATCTCCAATATTAATTGAATATTTCAGAGACAATCTATTACGAAGTAAGTAGTTATACATTTCAAATATGAATTTGTTTTTTTTTATTTGATACTTATCTTTAATAGTAAAATATAATTTATTTATTTTTTTTTTCAGAAATCATGCCAGATGCAACTGAAAAACAAAATAAACTGTTAAGTGAAGACAATTTTTTTTGTATTTTAACTTTGAATTTATGCGAAAATCAAAATCTTATATTATCAAAATGAATTAAAATAGAAGCAAGAAGGAAGCGTTGAATACAAGAAAATATTTAATATTTATAAGTCGAATGTTATACAAATATTTATATTAATTTTAAAAAATCTGAAAACATAACTATTAATTTATAATATGTTAAAATATACTTTTTTTTTAAATAAAATTTTTCTTGTTATTTTGAGATTTAGTTGCTTAAAAACTTTTGTCTATTGATGTAATGGAAAATCTTTCTGGAGACATGGAAGGGATTATGTTGTTATAAGCCGGACATTTAAAAATATAGTTGAATGACTTATTTTAACTATCTAAAGCACTTTACATTCCGTTCGATGTATTATATGTTCTGATTGTCATTAAATCAAAGTAAATATTCTTATCGTACGACAAACTAAAGAAAAAAAATTATTTAGTTATTTATATTTTTTGCAGAAATAAGACTTCCATTCTGAGGAAAGAAGATGAAAGAAAAAAGCTTTTAATAGCTTGGGACCGTTTTTCCCAGGGATGTAATGACATTGACGATGTTTTGGAAGAGGTATTGTTAAGTAAATTAGAAAGAATTCATTTCACCAAAGAAGATGAAAAGGAAATAGGAGCGTATTTGAAAAGGGACATTCATACCTTTCTAAAATTTCTTTTCTACTTTGGATTTAACTTTGACCCTACCAATGGAATTTGTCCACTAGAGTACAGATCTATTCTACAGATTATCTTAGAAGAATATAGAGACTTTCCTATAGGGGATAACGAAGAAACGCTGAAGGATGTTTTTGAAAATATTGATTTTATTGAAGTTATTTCCTGTTTAAATGACGCAGTTGACCACCATAAAAAGTATGTTTTGAATGAAGAAGATAGCACAGGATTCAATGAAAAAGACTTAATAAGACCAGATGGAATCCCAAAAACACACACATGGTGGGGAGAGAGGTAGCATATAAATTGACATTCTGACAAATGGACTAATTGATATACTGAGCTGTAATGTTATCTTAAATACGTGTTACACCAGATTACAAATAAATTGGATGACAGGCAAAAGGAAAATATTGTTATAACACTTTCCTTTCATTCGGTGCTGCGCTACTAATAGGGAATTCCCGTAGACCATCGCACCATATAATGTACGTATTGAAATCAGTGACTGGATGAATTAAAAGCAGAGTTGTGGTGATGAAGCCGGCAGTGAGGGATGGTCTCCATTTTAGTGGTTGATTGTAAATAAAATATTAAATGGTGTTAGTGTGTACCAACGTCTGTACTTTGTTGATATCCTTAGAGTATTTAAAAAAAAACATAATGTGAAAATGTGTTCGTAGCTCATAATAACATTTAATGTTACATTTTATGCATTTATCAGTACTGTTTGTAAAAATGTTTGTTATATTTTATTATTAAAAATTGAGAAAAACTTACAAAGATATATCATGTTCTTTAAAATATATTCTACAATAAAAGCATGCACTTAGATTTACAAAGTTGTTTCAATGTAAATTTGTTTTTAAACCGTAAAAAGAGAGAAAAAAATCCTTGAACATTAAATACTAAAATAAAATTAACTATATAAAAAATGAGCATACCATGTATTTACCGCCTGTATTTTAGCGTTTATTCCTTTTCAATAAAAAAAACCCAATTAATCTACTAATGCGATAGACAGATAGATAGATAAACAGATGGATAGATATACAGACATATAGAAAGTTAGATAGGTAGATAAATAAAGATACTTAACATAATGAAATATCAAGCAATGCTTTACTTAAATAGCACTTGTTATTCCAATGTAATTATTTTGTGTACCAAACAATAAAAAAAAAACTACAAGGAAATGAAGTATAGTCCATCATGGTTGTAAGCTTTAAGAAAATCCTTATCTATCACTTGAAGCATTTGCAGAGAGAATTTTAGATACACTTTGAATTTTTTTCAAATTTGAAAACAATTATCCTATGTATTAGGTATCAATTAAAGTAAAGCGCTAGTTTAAGAACAGCAAGATCTATTTAAACGTGACAGTAAATGTGACAAAGAATTCTAAGACCACGAAATATCATTCATCGTGTTTAAAACAAAATGATTTGTGGGAAGCAATACAAAATAAGTTCGTGATAAAGAAAACTTATGTACTCAAAAATATCATTTTTCATCACTTGTACATTCACTATATAAGCAAAACTACTGCCTCATACTAATTAGTAGCGGCTTTTTTATCCAATTTATATTGCTGAGAAAGGTCCACGAACAGTCAAAACTAGGAAAGTTGAAGGTAAATTTTATGCTTAAGGATTTTTCTATGAGTTCCAAAGTAAAAGTCAGAAAACGAATGTTACATTTTGACTTTGTAAGAAAAACATTGTGATTCGGTTCATTTATAAAGTCTTTCGCTAAACCACTTAATTATCCTGCAAGATATCAGAAAATACCATTTATTTAACGGACGCTTGCCCATTAAATGTGTTTATGTTTTACAGATTTTTGATCATCATGATAAATTGTTTAAACGGTAATTAAAATCATTATTCTCATTTTCCTATCCCAGTGTTGGCAAAAACAAATTAGACAAAAAAAACAAAAATCAACACAATTACTATTTTTTGTAAGAGCTAAATGGTCTTAGGTTTAGGAATACATCTTTAAGAATATAAAATGTTGCATTTCCTAATTTACAGTAATTCTACAGTAATTATGTAGATTTTAGTTGTACACAAAAAAGTAGCTATCTATATTTTTATGCTAATTTTAAATATTGAGAAATGACTTTTAAGCCAAAATAAAGGGAAATTTTTTCATAAAACAGGCTAAAAACCCTTCGATGCTAAGTAAACTAGGTAAGGTATACCTGTAACAAATTTAAGCAGGTACTTATTCCCAAATAAAGCGCAAGATACATTATTTTAGCATGACTAGCGAAAGAGAACGATTAGAATGATGCAATCATGTCCATTTTGTTAAAAGTTATGAAGAATTAGCATGTACAGACATATTCATCACTTAAGCTTTGTCCGGTGTCGGCGTCAGTACTTTGTCCGGAGTCAGTGTCAGCGCAAAAATCAACATTTAATATCTAAAAAAATCGGTAACAAAAAAAAAGACTACATATGCATAATTTAAATCATGTATATCGCACTATATTTTTAGACGTGCATATCTGAATACATATTATTTTCCATCTCAAGTCCTTCCCACTGCATACATTGAAAGTAAGAATCAAGAGTACAACGTTTAGATCTTGTATCATGGCTTTTCTCCGCGTCTCAATTCGACAAGCCTAATGTTATTTTAATATCTACAGTTATAAAAAAGTTTCAGTGTTTTAATTATGAGACGTAAAGGCGTAAAGGTCTAAAATATTTAAAAGTAATAATTATGTATTATCATTCAAAGTATTGTTTTTTATATATTTTTTCTAATATATTATTTTTGTAAATCGACAAAATAAAACAATTGTAATAATTAAATCTTCGAAAATTCTCTTCAGATAAGAATAGTTCCTAGTAAAAAAAATTTTAAAAGTCAATCTATTATAAAAAAAAAAAAGAAATTCTACACAATTTCTATATAAACTAATCTCTCGGCTATCATATTGTCTTGTTTTAAAATTAAATATTGCTTTGAATTGTTTTTAAGTGACAAAAGATGTAAACTAAGTGCATTGCAAAATAATCGAGAAACTTATAATACAATAAAATAAAAACAACAATAATATGGATTATTCAGATCCTAGTTTTATTTCAAACTGAATCTGTTGAGTGTGAGTTATACTATTAAAAGCACATATTGTTATTCTCTTCAAATTCTATTCTGAACTCTATGTCTCACTTACATTAGAGTGACTGTATGGGCAGTAAGACAAACATTGCGGCTCTGGGGAAGGAGAGGGGTTGGACTGGGGTAAGGGTTCAGCGGAAAGAATTAGTTGTGAAAAGGAGGGTTTGGGATTAGGTGGAGGAGTATGTAGTAATTTGGAGAGGTGGAAATCGGAGTAAGGTTGAGTAGTTAACGGACTTTATGTGTACTCATGGACGTTGGGAAGTGGGTCCATGAAGTGAGGTGTATATAAATGCAAAAAAAACTCTTTGACAAAAAAAAATCAAAAATAACTATTGGCGAATTTTCAATAACGTAAAAAAAGTATAACCTTTTCGCATGATGAATCATCAGTCACTTTTCTATTTTTAACTGATCTCGGTTGACCGGTTATCTTAAATAAGAAGTAGATTATACAAAGATGGATGACTAAATGAGTGTTTATGTGTTACATATTTTTTTTTAAATAAAAATGTTCTCCACGTATATCATAACTTTAGATAACAAGAGAAGACAATGTAGAATGTTTTCTGTCTGATCAAGATTTATGTTCTTTTTTTTTCCCTCTTTTTTCTTTACACTGCTTGCACTTTCTTTCCTATTTCTAAGGCTCCGATGTTCGCCCCAAACACTCTTGTAGACATGAACATGTGCAGGCACAATATGTTTTTTTTTCCTCACCCACACTTTGTGTTTCTGTGAACAGACAAGTCGGTGCACTGATAGTCAGGGGCGCCGAGAGCCAACAAGGGCCCCAGGGCAGGACATCATTGCGAGCCCCTTAATAAACAATGAGTCGTGAAAAAATTGACATGGTCGGGGCGGCCGGACCCCCCTTACAGATGCGGGCCCCCTGGCAATGACCCCCCTGCCCCCTCTCGGCGTGCCTGCTGATAGAGATGGGTGATGGGATTCTACATGATTTGTCAATACATACAAAGCTTCATAAATTAAAATGAGTAGAATGGGTTAATAAATACTTACGACAGACTTAATCGTAGAATACTCCGTACTTAAAATTTAGGTAACTTTTTATAGAAGGTCTAAGAGATTTCTTTTATTAACATATCTACGAATAGCAAAAACAGATTGGTTCACTAAAATTTTTATTTAAATATAATTCTGCTCAACCGGGCCTTTTAGTAAAAATGCACAGGCGCAAGCAACTTAACACATAATTACTCACACACAAACACACACACATACACACACACTTTCCCGTTGAAATGTGATCGAGAATATGGATAAAGAAAAAGTTTGATTTTCCACAAAATGAAATATTAACGAAAATAATGCATTCATGATTTTAAAAAAAATATATCATGATGTATATAACTAATTTACTGACCAACACGTAGCCACAAATTGTAATGCGCATGCTCTGTTGACATCACGTGAGCCCGAACCTTTGGTTTGGTATTTTAAAAAAGTTTGGAAGACGTTAGGAGAATGTTGTTTGCTACGTCTCTTTTTGAAAAGAAAATTCTTTGAATCTTTTAACCAGCATTTAACCATTAAGATAAGACATATTTAAATTGTGATTAATATATTTTAAGTAGGCCCTAGTTATATCATTCTAAAATGTTTACATATACTTTTATCTAGCTCTGATTTGTCCCTATAATACAATAGCGGCCGTTCATGTCTAATTGATAAATGTGATATCGGGTTTCAATGAATTTTATTTAGCGCAAACTACAGCATCGTACAAAATCGAGCTTATTGAGCTAATTTTCTATACTTAATCAACATAAACATATATATTTTTAAATACCAATTGAAAATATACTATAAATATTAATTGTAAAAAAAGAAGAAATATATTTCCTTTGGCGTAGATGATACGAATAATTATAAAATAATTTTGACTTAACTCTCAACTGTTGTTCATTTTCAGCCATTCTTTTAAGCTGATTGCAGGGTGTTTTGTAAAACTAGGCATTTTTCATTATGTTATAAGCTACCTAGTGAAGTTATACCTCCTTGAATTCAGAAATGAATAAGCTATTTAATGATATAAAACTTTTGATATAATAAAAATTTTAAATTTTGTAAAATTATAGTGTAAATGATTTTTTTTAATTATTTTTTTTTAACTAAAAATAGAAATACATCACAAACAGTAAGAATAAAAAAGCAGTATGAAGAATTTAACCCAAATCTTTATTTTTTACATAATCATTATGTTAAATGACAATAATTTAGAATGTTTCAATTATGAGTACTATTTCAGTGACCACAAACCACTTGTAGTTAGATTTAAGAGAAAATATATTTTTTTTCAATATAAAGAAAAGTCTTTTTAATATTTTTCTCAGATATATGCATTACACAATTGAATTTATAAACATTTCCAAAAATTACAAATATTTACTGAAAGCTAACATACGTACTGATACATAACACGAAAATGCGCTAACAAGTTCTGTGTCCTGAATGGAACTGGCTTAAGATGCTGGTTTATACTTAGTATAGCTTTTACATCTACATATATTTATTTAACATAACACATTGTTACTCTCATATTCACAGACCAGTAAAGCCAAAAAAAAAAAGCAGACCACTTAATCTGGATCAGATAAAGAATAAGCTGTGGTGGGGTGGGGGGTGTTAGTGGCAGCCCGTAGCGTGAACATTCTACAGCAGGGGCCAGGCATTCTACAGTAGTATCCAGGTAATAGCAGGGAGGCCAGGTAATACATTTTACTAAGTAGAACAAATAAGCAGAGGGGGCCAGATAAAACGGGAGGCGACGTGGGACAGGCTAGTAGGGTTAACAATGACGACCAGGTGACGATCCTAGAAAGTTTGGGTAGTAAGGACAAGACTAAAGAAGACATTGACGTACTTAGGGTAATTAGGGCACGAACGTTAGGGTATAAATAGGACTGGATTCGGACATTAATTAGTTAGGTACGAGAGTTCTTAGTGACGAGAGTGACTGGAGTTAAGAATAGTTACGAGATTAGTTACGAGAATAGTTACGATATAGTAAATAGATTTGTAGTTAGTCAGAGTTGAGGCATATTGGATTATTTTGGACAATAGAAGTGTTTCATGTTTGGACTTGTTGAGTTACTATGTGTATTTATGTAAATAAATCGTCGTGTTCACAACACATCTTGTTCCATTAGTTATTTAGTTGTGTCAAATGATTGAGCAACCAAAGTGAAAGAGGCAGACATTAAGCTAACGTGATTTAAACATAAACCGAAGATTCCGTAAAAGTATATAATATGAATTATTTCGCTAGACCATACCAGGCTTGCTAAGTCAAAAATACTGTTGTGAAATTTCACTCTTTAAAACATTGTATTAATCTTAAACACGAAGACTGACACAAATATTCGGATATTTCAAAATGTTATTTGTTCTTCCTTAGCTATTGTAAGGGCTAAAAATAGTCGTCGGCCGTCGGCATCCGTCCGGCTCGAGAGACGATGGTGTAGCTAAATTGAGTCTACCAGCACCGCCGGTAATGGCTGTGCAGTCCGACTCGGGAGTGACAATCCCTGCCGCACTTATCGCACTTGAATATAGATGGTTGTTGTAGCTGTTGTTGTAGCTGTTGTTTTTGCTGCTTCCGCCTTGATCTTTTCAGGGCAGCATTTTCCTGTCGCTCAGCCTCTGCGCGCGATGAACCCTGCCGGACAGCGAGCCTCCAGGAATAGCAGTCGGCTGCTTGGCTCTCCCAGGGGTTGGGGTTAATCGAACACTGTTTCATATCCTTTTTGCAGGTGTCTTTGTAGCGCATTTTAGGGCGCCCTGTTTTCCTCTGGCCGGTAACTAGCTCGCCATAGAGTATGTCCTTCGGGATGCGGCCTGCGTCCATTCTTTTGACATGACCGAGCCATCTGAGGCGTCTCTCACTGAGAACTGCGAACAAGCTGCTCATGTTGGCCCTCTCCAGCACCACATTGTTGGGGATCTTGTCTTGCCACTTGATCTGCAGTATATGTCGCAGGCACCTCATGTGGAAGTTGTTTAGTTTCCTTTTGTGCCTCGCGAAAGTTGTCCACGTATCGCATCCATAGAAGAGGGTGCTGAGTGTGCAGTCCTGGTAGACGCGCAGTCTGGTATTCTCAGTGAGGCTGGGGTTTTTCCACATACGTTGATTTATTCTCGCTATGACTGTGGCTGCCCTAGCGATTATGCAGTTGATCTCCGGGGTCTATTGATAGCGAGCTGGAGATGGTGGACCCGAGGTAGGTGAAGTTCTCGACGACCTCTAGGGTGCTTGGGGGGTATCTGTACCCTGTACCATGACATTCGTCTTTTTCAGGCTGATAGTCAGTCCAAACTCCTTACACGCGTGAGAGAGGCGGGTGACAAGCTGCTGCAGTCCGTCTTCGGTGTGTGATGTCAAGGCTGCGTCATCAGCAAAGAGCAGCTCGCGAATTAGCACCTTTGTGACTTTGATCTTTGCACGGAGGCGGGCTATGTTATAAAGCTTGCCATCGGACCTTGTATGGATGTAAACACCCTCGCTGCAATTCTTGAAGATGTATTGAAGGGGCATGGAAAAGAAAATGCCGAAGAGTGTAGGTGCAAGGACGCAGCCCTGTTTTACTCCGCTGCTGACTGGGAAGGCCTCGGAGATTGCGCCGTTGTAGCAAACCGTGCTATGCATGTTGTCGTGGAAGGACATGACCACTGCAAGCAGGTGGGGGGGGGGGGGGGCAGCCAATCTATAGCAGCAAGCTGAAGAGTCCGCTTCGACTTACTAGATCAAATGTCTTTGTGAGGTCGACGTAGGCGATGTAGAGTGACGCCTGCTGTTCCTAACACTTCTCTTGAAGTTGACGTAGTGAAAAGATCATGTCCACTGTTGATCGGTCAGCCCTGAAGCCACACTCTGACTCTAGATAGACTCGGGAGGCGAGGGCCTGCAGGCGGGTTAGAGCGACACGGGCGAACGCTTTGTCGACGATGCTGAGGAGGGAGATGCCCCGGTAGGTATTACAGTCGCTCCGGTCCACTTTGTTCTTGTACAGCGTGATAATTTTGGCATCCCTCATGTCTTGGGGGATATAGCCCTGTTCCCAGCAGCTACATAGGAGGTCGTGCAATGGCTTTAGCAGTGTTGGTTTCCCGTTCTTCAGGACTTCTGGTGGGATTCCATCGCTACCGGGTGCCTTCCCGTTGGCATGGCAGTCGATGGCTTTGCTTAGTTCATCCACGGTGGGTGGGGTGTCTAGCTCCTCCATGACAGACAGATCTGGGATAGCGCCAAGAGCGGCATCAGTCACGGTGTTTTGGGTTGCGTACAGCTCCAGGTAGTGGTCGGTCCATCTCTGCATCTGTTGATCCTGGTCCTTGATGATCTCGCCTCTTTTGGATATAAGGGGGCGGTTTTGGAGGGATTTGGGGCTATTGCCTTTTTGACGCCTTCGTACATCCCTCTTGCGTTTCCTGTATCGGCAGCTACCTGGATGCTGTTACAGAGGTTCAACCAGTAGGAGTTGGCGCATTTGCGGGCGGTCTGCTGGGCTTTGCTCCTGGCTGTCCGTAGAGCTTTTAGTGTGTTGGGACTGTGCCTAGACTTGTAGGCCAGTAGGGCTGTCCTCTTTGCCTCATTAACGCTATTATGTATTAGATGAGATAACCATTAATTGTTGTTTTGATTTTGTAGTGCAGGGTGAAATATGTGACGAAAGATCAGAGATTTATAATCACAGTAGGGCCGAAATGGGCTCTTAAATTTCATTGAATAGCTAGACCAAGGGCAGATAAACGGAGTGTTTCTAATACTTAATATGAACGAACATAAATTAAATGTAAACGTTATCTATGTAAATGAATGGAAGGGGAGTGTACTGTAGGAAACATTTATCAGGATCTGAAAAAAATCCAGACTCTTTCAATGAAAAGGGAACCCCCATATATATGATATTCTTATTACGAAATGTAAATATGAGTGTAAAAAATGAAACGATTATTTCTTTTCTATAAAAAAGCATCGTTGTTGTGACAAACTTGTATTATTCTTGTTGCCACCTTAAAGATTACAAGCCACTTTTATTTACATCACTGTGATTTACTCGCTTGACCCTCAAACTAACACGTATATTAATAATAAAAAATACTCCGCCTTTAATGAATAGTTGTAAGACTTGATACCTAAAGTCATAACAAATGTATTACTGTGATAAATACCGAAAATAGTTGACTTGAAATAAATAATAATGCAATCTTCAAATATTAAATAAAACAAAATAAAAAATACATTTATATCAAATTTGTACAATGTACGAAAACACACACACACATTAAACTTGTGACGAGAAAACCCGCTAAGGGATACAATTTTTTTTCTATAACAGTAACATTCTACTTAAATTTACTGTCACTCAGACAGGAAGTTGGATTAGGCGTGATAATATGTTTTACTAACAAATAACAAAAGGTAATGGACTTCAAGCACATAATCAAAACGATACTAGTTCAGTTTACTTATATGTGCCAAGTTGTTATGGCCGACATAAACAGTGTTCTCAAGCCCTCGGTATTTGACATTCCCTGTTACCAGGCGTGGGGAGCTGGTTTCAGTGTCGGCGGTGTCGGTAGTTTTAGTCCGGTGTCGGTGTCGGCATCAGTACTTTGTCCAGTGTCGGTGTCGGCATTTGTACTTTGTCCGGAGTCGGTGTCGGCGCATTGAGGTAAAAATACTCTAACTTAATTAAATAATTCAGAGCAACGTCAGACAGTTCTCCGTCAATCTTTAATATGAAACGTTCTTTAAGTCATGGTTTTTTTTTTCTCTTTAAATAAATACTTGGTAAATTTGTTAATCGGCGAATGTATTATTTTCCAAAGCAAGATTCTCTACAGTACAACTAATTGTCAAAATTAACAGAGTTGTGACTGAAAGCAGATAGGAAGTCCACTGGCTATGTTCACACTGTTATTAACTCATTCATTGCATATCATAAGAAATGTTTAGTCTAAGTTGTAGAAGGATTACACATAAACCTATCCAGTCTCTTAGAACCTCAACAACTGACCAGTTTCAAATGTTTCTAAATCAATGTTAACTCGCCAATAACCAGGTCCGTAGCGTGCGGGGAGGGGCAGGGGGCCGGGGACCCACTGCGTTTTATCTGGACCACTCTGCTTATTTGTTATACTTAGTAAAATGTATTACCTGGCGTCCCTGATATTGCCTGGCCCCTGCTGTAGAATGCCTGGCCCCTGCTGTAGAATGTTCACGTTACGGGGATGCCACTACCCCCCCCCCCACCACAGCTTAATTTCTATCAATCTGACTAAAAACATTTCCAAATCTACGTTACAATGGCACCACATGAAAGCCCAGTCCGTAGCTAGCTATTGAGATGCCATGTGCGAGTTTCTTGCCACCCCCCCAACCGTATTGAAAAGTGTGCAGCCTTAAACAATATACCACATTTTAACTATATATTTCAAGTTAAATTCGGGTGTAAAATAACGATTCCTTTATCTATGAACTGTTAAGTATGTAGTGTCTTCATACGTCTTTCTCTCTTCTCTAAATATAGCCCTGGAATATCCATACTTTAGACCTAGAGTATCGTGCATTCTTTGAATGGCCACTTAAAAACTGCCAAGCATCATTGCTCCAGTGTTGTTGGGTATGCATGTACTTTGCAGTTACTTTGCAGAGACTTGCAATCGATTACAAAAATATTCCCATAAAAATTTAATTTAAAAGAATTTTCCAGTATAGAAAACAGTTACAATTAGAAAAAATAACATTGAGAAATCTGACCTTTGTGTAATCACCATTAATTTAATGCTAAAAAATATTATTTTATGATAAAAAGGTGTTCAACATTCCCAGAGATAAACAGATAATACAACTCTAATTACTAAATACTTTTTATGTTCTGGTAAAATGTGCTTTGTGAACACACACTCATTTTAAATGATTTATTACAAATCAGTCTACATTGCGTCATCAAAACTCTATTTAAAACAGTGTTTTATTTAAAATCACGATTTGTAAATATAATAAATACAAATAAAGACAACATGCTATCGTTTTATATTCATAGAGAACCAAAGTGTTCAATATATCAAGTGATAATAATGGCATGAGTTTTACCCCAACAAAGACAAAAGTGTGAAAGAACAAATGGTAAATATATTTTTTGTATTTCGTATTATCACTGACATATATATATATATATATATATATATATATATATATATTAGGGTGCCACTCCCCCTAATTTTTTTCCTTTTGTTATGTTAAGTAATTTTACCAAGTTTCATGAAGATACAGTGATATTTAGATGTAGCTCAAAGGAGTCGAAGTTTTATATTATATGCGAAAATGCCTGTATTTGACATACAAGGCAAACCGGAGGCAATTTCTTTTACTTATTTATATAATTTCTGCTACTTATTTATATTTCCATGTCAGTGCAATATATATTGCTGCTAGTGCCACAGTGACAATGAAAGAAGTTGTTCAGTTCTGGCATAAAGCACGCATTTCAGTTCGCAAAGAATGCCACATAATTGCCAAGATAAAGGATCTCCATTCAGCATGGATTGGAATAAAAAAATAAGTATCCAGCAGAACAGATACTAAAGGGCACCAATTTACTGAAAGTCATACTTATTTGTTTGATGTTGCACATGCTGAAGCTTTAACTAAGATGCAAGTACATGAAGACATAAAATTTCTTGAAGCACAAAGAGAGAAAGGGAGGCGTGGTTGCATGGTTCCAGTGGATATCGTACTAACTCGGAAAGAACAAAGGTCTCATAAAGGCGCTTAGAGCAAAAATATCGTAAGAAAAAGGAGGCTAAGTGGATTCAACATGAGGCAAAGAAGATGGAGTTTAGTACCAGCAATGGCAGTGACACAGAGGCTAAGATCACCGATGGTTTTGATCCCGATGATCCTGATGAACTCCCCGAACCACCTGAAGTGTTTACTAAACCAGTGAGGATTGTCCGATCCACCAATATTGTGAGTCCAGGTTTGGTATCTGCATTTTACAGAAGTAAAATCAGTGACAGGAACGCAGTTTACATAATTCCAGCAGCAGCAGCAGAATCACTTGGCCACAGTACTGCAGCCCTGGCGATTAACATGGAATTAGTCAGACATAGTCAACATAAACATCGTGAAGCAGCAGCTACAGATATTCATGCATCGTTTCATCAAAACTGCCCATTAGCTGCACACTGGGATGGAAAAATGTTGCCTGCATTAACATCCAAAGAGTTAATTGATCGTCTTGCTGTTCTGGTATCCGGTTATGGAACAATAAAGTTGCTGGGAGTACCAAAATTGGCAAATGGAACTGGAGAGGCCGAGGCAACTGACGTGTTTAATCTTATTCAAGAATGGAACATTGCTGATAACACTACGGCTAGTAACACTGGCATAAATGCAGGTGACTGCATTCTTCTGGAGAAGAAACTTGGCAGAGAATTGATCAGGCGCCATATAATGGAACTCATTGTGGTAAAGGTGTTTTATTCACTGATGGATCCATCTAGTGGACCATATATCAAGTTATTCCAGAGATTTCGTAAATATTGGGGCTCAATTGACACATCGATGTATGCAAGTGGAATGGATGTAGATTAATTGCAGTGGTTCTCAATCCAGTTCGGGATGAACTCATTCACTTCATTCAGCATCAGCTAACAGTGTTTCAGCCCAGAGATGATTATCGTGAGATTCTGCAACTGTCACTTCTTTTTCTAGATGCAGCTTGTGGTGCAGATAAACAGATTCTGGCTCCTGGAGCTTATCACGGGGCCCGGAGGATGGCAAAACTGATTTACAGCCTTGAGATGTTCATTAGGCGTTCTCAGTTCCAACTTACTGCATCACTGGGTCACTTCAACAAATGGAAACCTGACTTAAAGTTGGGAGAGTAAAAGTGGCTGGGCGTTGTGCAGGATCTTTTTATATGTCGAGGTTACTGAAACAGATAAAATCTACACTTCATCTGCCCCGATGAGCCCATTAGGGAACTTTACTTTTTTTTTTTTTTGGATAGGTCTACCGGATTCAAGCAAATCAATTTAACGAAATGGAAATTTTAGTACAAAATCAGTGCATAAGTTTTAAAAAGGTCTAAAGTATTAATAATGAGTTCTTTTTTTTTTAATTTTAACTTACACTTTCTCCGTTGTAAGTGTGGATAGTTATTATTGATAAAGAATGCATTTTCTTTATGAATTGAATAATACTTGTGATATTTAATTTACTGACTGAGCTGATATTTTAAGTTTGTACATAATGAATGAATGGTTATAAATTTTATAAAAATATTTATGGTCTAATGAAAGATTGTTTGTTGTAGATTTATGTTTTTGTAAACTCTTTTAAGACTGCATTATAAGAAACATTTTTATATAGCCATGTATTTGAAAAGTTTCCATTGATCTTTAAAAAAACTTTATGTACCTAAAAGCAAATTAATTTTTTTTCATTCTCCTGTATACACAGTGTTAGATACCTCACTTGAACACTTAATTCGCAGCCTTAGGCCCTGAAAACAATCTTCTCTTGTTTATCAGATTAAAAAGTTTCCCGGTGATTGTTCGCACCTAATCTCAAACAAATAAGGGCAAAATATCTGATCAACTCTTTGTGTCTTTTTTAGCCAGGCATTATCATAAAATGTGAAGCTAAATTTCAATAATAAAGCGTTAAGAGAAAATGTTCACACGATAGACTCGGTCAAGTATGTCAGATTTTGGTGTACATCAGATTTTTTAATGTTTTAATTACTTAAAAAACTGATTCTTTGCATGGACAGATAAGAGCTAAAACAAGTAAAATATATTTTTAGTTATCATCATTGCATACAGTTATTTTAAAAACATAATAATATTTCAAAATTATCTGGTAGGTTTCTTTTGATTTTATAATCATGCTCATTACCTTAAAAGAAGTATTTTAAAAATAACACTAAATTTTTTTACCAAAAAAACCCCATTTCCTTTAAATCATTTACAGCTAAAAGTATATTTCTAAATCTATATTCCATTATACATGAACATTTTGATAACTATTTGAACACTAAATGATAGAATAATAATATGTTATATTAAAGTACTCATATTTTTTAAGAAAATGTACAAACGTTTATGAATGAATAACTTTTTTTTCAAAGCTTACTATATAATCTTTAAAATAAACCGTTAATAATGAACATATAATGAAGAATGACAACGTACTATTGGGTGGAAAGGGGAGAGTCTGATTTCGTATTATAATTTAAAATTTAGGGAAGTGTGGTGTTAGCTCTTGATTTATTTGTAAGCAAATAAATTAAAAAAAGAAAAAACGAAACTTTATTTCGGACTGGGGATAAGTGGTTGAAGACTTATTTTTTCATAATTTTGTGGGGTAGATATTTAACCATTTTCCCAGAGCAAAAATGTTCACAAATGTCTATTGTAAGTTTATATTTTTTTGTTTATTTTTTTACATAGTAACTTGCCAAGTCATACATTCAACATAGTGAGAAATAAATTAATATTATTAAATAAAACAGATTAATTAAAACTAACCTTTTCTATTATAAGCCTGCATTGGCAACTGAATTATTTTCCACAACATGTAATACGTTACTTTTCATCACATCTTTTCACCTGTTAATGTCGTTGATATAAAAAAAAATGTGCTTTAAAATATTATATGTAATAAACCGCATTAAAAATATGTGTGAAACATTTTTATTGTCATAGTGTTATATAATGGGCCTTAAGAATTTAGTGCGTTTTTCCCTGGATTTCTTAAGCTAGAAAAAAATAGAGACATTCAATTTATTAAATAGAAAATAAAACATGTTTCCATATGGTTAATCTACTAGTTCTATAAATGACCACAAGTGTTCCATAAAAAGCCTAAAGTTCTGAATCCACCAAGACGAAACACTTTCGCGCGGAACCTTCCGCGCGGAAGTCTCAACATAGCGAAACTCTTGTAGATACACCGGAACGAAACGGTGAGAGCCGAAACAACTCACCGGAAACAAGATTTTTTAATGATTACTTCGCACTTTTTCCTGCTAGTGAAAAAAAAAACGATACTTTGAAAAGCAGAAAATACTGCATCCCGTGTGCCTTTTTGTTCTTATTACAAATAAATTGTCTAACTTGAAATGGAAAACTGTTGTTTTTTTTGTTTTTTTTTATTTTTATTCGATCGGTAGCCGTTCATTTTTTTTAATGATCAGCCAAACATTTATTTAATAGCATTTATGTTTTCAGACAGCGCTTCGATCGAAAGAAATTTCATTTGTAGAATATGTAGATAGACGATGTATATTTTCCTTTCAGAAATTCATATACAAAGACTGTTGCCGGCCAAAACGTATAGTAATTATAGTAATTCATGTTTTTCTGTCAAAATTCACTTTGTTGTTTTGTTTTTAATGAATATACACTAATGTGAATCATTTTTTCTATTCGAATAGACGTTTCTAAGCAGCCATTTTGTTTGTTTATCATGACGGAAAATGTAGCTCTCCGGAAAAAACTCTGCAAGCAGCGAAACTGAAAACTTTCGCTGTTCCGCTACGGAATTCCTGACCGGTGTACATGTTCTCATTAGAATATCATTGCAGCGAAACAGAGACGGAATTCGCAATGCCCTTAGATACCGGATTTTCGTCTTGGTGTATCCATACATTAATAGTATATAATTTTCATTCATGTTATTGTTTTTTAAGATTCTAGCCTATCGATCTGTTGTTGTTTTTTTTTTTTCCACTATAGCGCTATGTCACCATATGGCAATGAAGATACAAAATATTCAGAAATTTAAAATGTTTCACCAAAATTAGCGAAAATCATTTGTTAATGGTCTACAGTAATGTATCATAATGAATTTTTAGAGCTCATAAAAAGCAAATATGGCGGTTGTCGGGAAAAGAGATCAAAACGAGGGTAGCGAATTCCGAATAATTTATGTTTTTGAGGCTGGCTTTGTACATCGCTATAAAATAATGTAACTACAAAAACATAAACTTTTCATATATATATAGCCATTTATTATCTACATGTTTTTATCCCATTCCTTAGTTAATAGTGTGTGCTTGTTTGCTCTATGTAATTTATACATAATGATTAATTCTGTGAAATTAATAAGTAATTTATGTTTAGAATGCATTAGACAAATGTTATTTCAATTCACATTAATAAAAAACAATGATTATGCTAAAAAATACAACTGAATATTATTATTATAAAATTACAAGTCATAAATAAATTTCCCAAAACAAAACTAACAGAACAAGTTTATTGATAGTTAATTTTTTTCCCCTTAAATTTAAGCAACATTAAGATTTAATTTTAACTTTCGTTGCCAGAATCGGACTAATATAGATAAATCGACTTAAAAAATCCATTACAATTAATACAAAGTCAGATCTTTAATTTTGAGTTTACTATTCAAGCTTACCTTGTAAGTTCCCAATGGTAAGTGAAGTCTTGACTAGTGCGGCGCTTCGAGCTGGCTTACAGAAGCGAGAGGTTATTTGTGTGGTGTGTGTGCGGAGTGGAGAGGTGATTCAACGTTTCTATTAATAAGATGGCAAAAACCGGTTCTTTTTAAATCATGTACTGCACTTCTGTTTACTTCGATCCATGACGCAAGATTTTAAAAATACCTAGCCTCTTACATTGGTTGACTAAATAAAATTTACTATGCATTTGTTTGGAACAGCATGAAGAAAAGACATTTATTTTTAAAATGAAACAATTTACCTTTAGATTTAGATTTCGAATGGAATAGTATATAATTTCACAAAAAGTAGAACTAATTTCATGTAAAGTAGAAATAATTTTACATAACGTAGAATTAATTTCACATACTTAATTAAGCAATAATAGATTGTACCCCAGAGACTTTTAAAATTCCTTTAACGTACATCTATAGAGTAAGTTATAAAAGATGCATACATAAATATATGTTAAAAGAGAAAGACCACAAGATTAGTATACTGTAAGACATATTTTGACACAAAAAAATGTGTAAAGAATGCATTTTAATTAGTCGATCTTGATGAAAGTTATTACTAGGTGGTATGTAAGAACTAAAATGAAAGAAATTCACTTCTAAAATGTCTTTTTTAAATTGTCTCAACTTACCATTGACAGACAAATAAATTTGATTGTGCCACGTTGACGAAAAAGAAAATATACAATAGCATAATTTAATTTGTCGCAAAATAGAGGAGGTATTTAAGAAGTGGACTAGTTTACCTCCCTCAATGAGTTTATTACAAGCTCGGCTGGTAAGATAAATGTTGATACAATTAAGAGGGCAAGACCAACTATTTTACTGACTTAAACCGAAATATACAATGGATAATATATACCTATCCGTTCCAGATTGATGCAACATACTTGCCAGAAGGTTTATCGGTTGCGGAGAAAGAGAAATTGTTAGAATTAGCTTCAGATGGATTCTGGGAGCATTGACACAACAAACGTGCGTTAACACTTCAAGTGAACATTAACACTCGAAGTGTGCATCAAGTGTAAATCAACACAACAAGTGCACACCACCACTTCAAGTGTACACTAACAAAATCATTGTACATCAACACAACAAGTGTACACAAACACAACAAGTGTACATCAACACAACAAGTGTACATTAACAAAACAAGTGTACATCAACACAATAAGTGTACACCAACACAACAAGTGTACACCAACACAACAAATGTAAATCAACACAACAAGAGTACATCAACACAACAAGTGTACATCAACACAACAAGTGTACATCAACAAAACAAGTGTACATCAACACAACAAGTGTACATCAACACAACAAGTGTACATCAACAAAACAAGTGTACATCAACACGTTTAGTGCACATTAACATCATTCTGGTTGCAAATTCATATGCATCAAGTTTTAACAGAGAAACTCAGCATTTGTAGACTGAAATTTTCACTAAATTAAAAACCAGAGAGGCAAATTTGTCAATCACATTGTTAACATGATCGTAATATTTATTAAGATGTTAGTCATTTTGTTATGAATTACTCTTTTATTCTTTTGTTAATTGTTATTTTGTTTAAGTACTATGTATTTATGTATGACATGTATGGTAAGTACGTATTTATTTAGTTTGTATGTATATATATATGTATGTATGTATATATATATATAGATAATTTAAAGAAAACATTAGCCACGGGGCGTGGCCGACATCTTTAGTCAATTGGAACAGATTTAGTTGACATCTGTAGTTCTTTTGATACTAATTGATATGATTAAAAGTGTTACTTGTTTTTCTTTATTATCACTATGATTGTGAGCATTTTTTGTTTATTTTTTCTATTTAATAGAAGTCTTTTTGTGTTATAATTTACTTTAGTGCATTTTATAAAAGGTGAGCTAATTTCTGACTGATGAGACACAATAAGGTGCGCACGAAATTGTATCTCTTATATTAATTTAACAAAAAAAAAACCTCCAACTATAACTTTTTTTTTTTATTTTTGCGACACAACAGAAAAAAAAGACGATCCAGAATTTTATACATACATTTCCTCGTTTATTCTGAATAGCCCCTTTGGTCGTATAATCCGTGAATTAAAAAAAAACACCAAAAAAAAATTGTAAAGGAAAACTAAATAAAAGAAATAATACATACAATGTTCACAACATAATAGGCATCCGTTTAAATACATTTCAATTAACAATATTCCACCAAGTCAGTACATTAAACTAAGTACATTATATTAAGGCATATGAAAATTAATATAAAGAAAAGCTTTCACTTAACTAATTATAAAACTTGAAATATTATTTTTATTGGAGGATTCTTTATAAAACGTAAACATTGCTTTTAATGCACAGACGCTACAAAATCACAAATTCTATTTTAATAATCTACTACAAAATCAGTAAATAGAAAACTAAGAACCATTATATAAAAGACAAAGTAATATAGTCCAGAAACATTGTTCACATTTTGAAGTATTATTAATTCTAATTCGGCTTATTTTGTTTTTCTTTGTTAAAAGAATAAGTCTCAACATTTGATGAAATAAACTCTTACAATAGTTTTTCAGTTATTTTTTATACGTACTTTTCGACGTTTAGCATTTGTTTTCAAAACTGTAATAATGTTTTTTGTTTCATGTAATACATCTTCAAGAACCATTAAAGTAAAATTACAATTTAACTCTGAAAATTTATAGTAATGAAACATATGAGTTCCTTCTTGTGTCCAATGATTAGTTTTATCTGATTCTGTTATCTTATCACGAAGATATTTTGTAAATTGATTAGCCGTTTTCAGACCTTTATCTATTAGCACCGGTTCATTTTGACAGTGCTTGACAAAGTGTGTCACCTCAGTCAAAGCACTGGAAAAATTTAGACCTCCTTGTTCTTGAACTTCTTTCAGTTTAGCATATTTTGAATCCATTTCTTCTTTTTCGGTCTCACTTTGAGTAAAATTATTTGCAAGAAGTTGAAGATTTTTTAAAGATTGCTGTTTTGATTCCGGAGTATTCTCATTGTTCTTTTCTCGCAACATCATAACGGCAAATTCTCCAGCCGCACAAAAGTCTCCAATATTCCCTGCTTTTAGTAAAAAATCATGATTGTGAAATTCATCTCGAAAGAGTATCCAAATTCTATTTACTTCAAAAGGTTTGAGCTCGTTGAAAATTTTGTTTTCATTAATTTCAAAATTATCAATGTCAACATTTAGGCATTCTTTAAATTTTGATGAAATATAAAGTAATTTATGACAAAATTCACTTTTAAATTGTAATTTATATTTGGCTTTTATTCGTAAGACTGATTTATACAAATCATTATCTACTAGGTTAGAAAAAAGTATATCTTTTTTTTTTTAGTCGTAACGTAATGGAACTTATTTCATCAAGTTCAGACGGGGATAACTGAAAAAGAGCCAAAGGGTGGATCTGTAACTCTTCATTAACACTAATCATTAACGTAAAATGTGTTTCATTATAATTAGCTTTTTCATTTTGAGTATTCTCATGAGTTTGAATGTAAGTCTCATAAGCTTTGTCTAACATATCATTGTGGTATTTAGATAATATTTCTTTAGACATTTTGATCCTAATTTAAAAAAAAAACAACACAACAACGACAGAGTAAAAAAAAAATATTTAGGCCTGAATTTTTATAAATAATAAAGAGTCATTTAAAAGTTCAAAGTCCACATAATTTGTGTCCGCTTTTCCAATATGTTTTGATGAGTTTCTGTAGAAATATAAAATAAAATATATATGTGGAATAAATCGATGTAACCAAATAATAGTTAAAAGTCTGGTAGAAATATTTGGATAACTGAGATGCCTTTTAAACATATATTTCAATAACATAATTTGGGGCTATTTTAAAAATGAGCATACAATTTTTATATCAATACAAAATAAATAGATAAGGTATTAAATGTACTTTGACTTTTTTACGTTCTCTTGATTCATTTGTCAATTTGCATTGTAAAAAAAGCTTAAATATGTCGCTTTAATGAAATAATCTCACTATGCCTTCTAACTAATTATTTTATATAAACAAAAAGTGGTTCAATGAATGCCTGTTTTTGGTTAAAGTAATTTAATTTTTTTTGAAGAAATTAATATATATATATCATTTACATTGTAATGTATTGAGTAGATCACTTTAGACATTGCATAAGGTTGGACAAATTTATTTATCTATTATGAAATATTGTAAAAAAATTTGATTTAACAAATACTTGTAACTAGTGAAGCTTGGTAATTTGATAAAAGTAAATGTATTATCTCCTTTTTAGAGTTAATTAATTGCTAACAATATTTCTCGAACGTTATTAAGTACAATCCCTTTAGATAATAATATTTCTTTTTACTTTATTTTGATTAACGCTATGTTAAAGAAAGTTTGTAGAATTCACATTAAGAATGAGCTCATGGTTTTAAAACATGTGTTTATTATCTATCAGTTTGTTATAAATCCTTTATGGTCTAGTCCAATCAAATCTATTAACTTTCAATCCATTGTTGTTAAGATATTAGTTAAATTCCAAAAATCAGAAAATGCAATAAAAATATGTTTGTTATTATGAAATCAAACTTGTTATTCAGATGAAGAAATTAACTTAAGAACAGAATCAGATCTGTTTAACATTTAGACAGTCAATCACTACACTTGAAATAAGATAAAAAAAAAATTGTACTTGCGTTCTCACGTAATTATTGTCAATGATATTATGTCTCTGAATTTTTTAGTTCAACCTTAGTAAAGATTCCTAAAGAAATTCCACTATTTCAAAGACTTATTAAGCAGACGAGTGTCAAAAAGCTATGAGGGCTCCGCCGTGTTATTCACGAAAGTATTAGTGTCATTCCAACGAATTCTCACTTGATGTGTTAGATATAACATTAACTTAATGTTTAAGTTAAACATATATATTTATGCAACGTTTTTCTAGTAATTTTTCCTAACATTACATTTTCTGCACTGCATCAACAATTTTCTTATATTTTGTTTGAAAAAAAAAAAAAACGTGTGTATTATCTGCAGAAATTTCGAACTTGGCCTAGTTTACATTGACACGCTTCTACACCCTATTATAGCTTACTGATACAACCGACTTATTCGTGAAATTTTCGTTTCCCCTATTTCAGCACAGGAATTAGAATCTCGAGACAATGAATAGATAATCCAGGCTAAAGGTGCCAATCTTGCTATCTTTTGTTATTTTTTTTTTTAAAACCCAGAAATAGATAATCTTTGGTGAAATCTAAATATAATCAAATTCTATCAAATGATATATTTAGATATTTGTTTTATTCTGTCATTTAATAAACAAATTGGGTTGATTTATATTATGTTCAGTGATGTTATTTTTATTTTTTGAAATGGTAACTATTTTTCTCTTTTTTTTTGAAGTATTCTGAAAAATCATTGAAGTAATTTTACAAACTAAATCAGTAAAGGTATAGAAATGAAATACATGAGCTCATTCTTGTGTAAAACATTCTGTTTCAACCATCAAACGTCTCACCTTTGTCACCTTTAATTTATATTCACAATGCTTAACAAAGTGTGTCACCTCAATTAAGGGAATTTAAAAAAAAAATATGCTCGCCCTCCTCCAGAACCACTTTTAGTTCGACGTATTAAACATTTAAGTGTTGCATTTCCGTCTCAGTTTTAACGATGTTTTGTACTATAAAAGTGTTTTAAGATAACTTTGTCTTTTATTTCTTGGTATAACAGAATTATTTATCTTTCATAAAGTAGTGTCATGACGGCTTCTTCAGCAGCACAAAAAATCTGCCACATTTTGCACTTTATTATATTTAACGAATATTATAATACTTAAGTTAAAAAATAAACTTGTATTAAAAGTGTCATTAAAAAACGAACCTAATCTGTGTACTTCATAACTTTACATATCTTTAAAAATATATCTTTCGTTAAAAGAATAATGTATAAAATCAGTTCCAAGTACTTCTTAAATTGTGATACATATATAACTTTAATTGATAGAAAATCTCATAAGTTGAAATTTAATTGAAAGCGTTTCTGAATTTGTTTAAAATTGTTATATTTGTTATCATTTATATAGTCATCAATACTAACTTCTTTGTTTTCTTATAGATAATACTTCTCTACATATCGAGTAAAATATAATATTTTTTGCAGGGAATATCATTATCACACATGGGCTATTTCATTTAAGAAATACTTAAACCAACAGTTATTTTACGTGCGCGATTTTGTCGTGAATATTTTTGTAAATATTCATTTTTATCCATGCAATTTAATAAACAGAAAATGCCTTAATTCATTCAAATACAATGTCCCCACACTATGATTCAGCCCATGGCAAATATCGATTAGTCACCAACGTATTACAGTAGGGTGATTCAAAAAAAAAAAATTTAATTTAATATTGCATTGTTGTTAATTTTTTTCCTCTTATACTCCTATACTTTCATGCAAAATTTTAATGAAATTGAATAACATTTAGAGGTCGCTCATCGAGACTGAATTTTATAGCATCTTCTTTAATGACATGAATTCTTATAATATAACCATTAAATAAAACATCATCTTAAAATCAACATTAAATATTAATGGTAATTGCCTAGCTCATGAAAGTGGTACGGTTGCTTGCTTACACTGACGCCAAATATCAACTATCAGGTTTTAATCATCCCTCTGTAGACTTCACGTGGTATGCAACTTGAGGCACTTGACAGACTGTCTTACAGGAATGACACAACACTGTGTTTGTGTTCCACCATAAACGGATCATGAAGTCTCGAATCCTCTAGCGGACTATACAGCTGCTGATCAACCTTAGGCTAAAATCGTTTGAAACGTTTGAACAGTGGAATGTTAAGGTTTTCCATGGGCCATTTAAGGTTTCTGCTAGTTGTTTTTTCTATTTTTTTTATTTTTTAAGCTACACTAGCCATTTTTGGCACATGCATACAACATACCAATTAATGAACAAAGAAATAAAAAAAAATATAAAAAAATTTACTAAAAAATGTATTATGTGACATTTTTGGGTAAAAAAGTGTAATTTTAAGACATATTTTCAAAGAACCAATTTTTAAAATCTTTTGTAGATATCATAAAATAACTTTGCACAAATGTTAATGAGTGTGTTTCAAACAAACGTCCAATTTTTTTTTTTTTTTTTGGAAATATTGAATAGAATTTTTTTAATATTTTTTTTCTTACCTACCCCCCCCCCCCCCAAATGCAACTTTTTCTCAAAAATTTTTGACTAAGTAGAGCAAACAAGCAGAGAGGGCCAGACAAAACGCGGGGGGAGGGGGTGGCACTCTGCCCCCCCCTACGCTACGGGCCTGAGACTAGCGTGTGTTGTTGTTTTGCTTTTTATTTTTGTTGTGCGTCTGCAACACCAGCTTGTAGCCTACTTATTTCAACAATCCAATTTCCAAGCGCTGTTGTTAAATCGTGTCGATGTATATAACCCACTTCCTTTATCAACATCTTGTTGCTTGTTAACACACCATTGTAGGACCTGTGGTTGAGATAATTGATTTTTAAGTAACCATTTCCAACACAAACTGTGACATGCATGAGTCAACGGGAAACTGAAACTGATATGTTCTGATTATGTGATGTATATTTTTATAAATAAAGGCTACACCCAGTGTATTTATGTGTATTATGTTATTTCAAATTAGAACGAAACAAAACTTTGCTAAAAAGAATTGTAATACTCGACGCGTTTAGTTGCCATTAAAAATAAATTTCATCAAGTTCTTTTCTACAGATAAAATCAAAATACAAATAATATTAAATAAAACTGGAGCACGACATATAACACAAATTCTTGTACTATAAAATGATTGTGCTCTTATAGCTTTGTATATGCTCCCATTATTTTTTATGTTTATATGGTTCCGACTGGTTCTTGTACCGTAATCCCTCAAGACCCCAGGAAGTCTTTATCTACGGCTACCCAATACCTAAAATATGTTTCGGTTCTTCAAAATAGAAGAAATCGTAAACTACGTACAATATGTTAATGAGTAGGGGGAATACCAGATATATTTTTTAGCTATTATGCCAAAGTAACACAGATGTCACACATGTCTGGCGGGATTTTATGTGCTGCAAGGGCTGCCCCCCCCCCCACCCCATTGTTCCTATCAATCTTAAAATTCAAATAAAAATTCACTTATTTTTACTATGTTATATCGAAGTTTTCATCTAAACTCATTTTATTTCCTTAAAATACTTAGTAGCTATATATAGAGTTTTTTTTAAGTGTGTCTTGTCTAAATATGTGTGTCAGTCTGCTTGATTAGATCGGAGACCATATGTTTTAAGATGTGAAATGTCACGACCGTTTATTGTGGACTTAGCGAGACGCATATGGTCTTGAGAAATAATTCGTTTTGTAAACCCTGAGCGGCACATTTTAAAAATATATTTGTTTTATTGGAAAGATACAGTAGACATTCGATTATCCGACCGAATGTTGAGCAATGGCATTCGAACATTCCTGAAACTGAATAAGATTCCTGGGTACGAAATTCGCTCAGAATGCGACTGACAGTTGTGTTAACCGCACAATCTCTTTATATTTCGAGGTCACTGAAACAGATTCATTCTATGCTTAACCTTCCTTCGATGGCTTTTATGGTTACGGAAACTTTACATTTTTTTAACTACAAAAAAAAAACAACTTTATAATACTTTAACTCTATTTGTTTTGTATTATTTGGTATATTTTTATTACTATTATTACTATTACTACTAATATTTATAATCATTAATTTTTTTTTGGAATATAAATATTGATTACTAGGCCGGATAGTCAGTAGCGTTTGAATGGTATTACGACTTCTGCGACCGCACAGGGAGCCGAATATGAAGGAGTGCAGAAATAGTAATCTTGAAAACAATTTTTAGTCACTAGACCAGATATGAACAATTTACGGGGGCTAGTACGACCCGATGAGATGTTTGATCCGACCTGCGGTACACTCCACTCTGTTCATTTACATTGATAACATTTAGATTTTATTTATGTTAGTCCAACCCATTGTGACCCAACTGTGATCATAAATCTTAATATCTGGTCTTTCGTCTTTTTTTTTTTTTTTTCACTTTGCTCTACATAATCAAAGCAACAATTTGTGTTTATCTCATTAGATCATGGAAAGGTCAGGTTGATGAAATAAATGGAAAATTGGCCACTTGATGATTTGTAGCTGTCAAACTAGAGAGTAGAATGTGAAAATGTTGGCTGGCCTATAAAACGTGTACATGTACACATAACAGCTAAAATTCATAGCATTAGATATGCACATAATTTACTATGAGTTGCTAACTCTAAAACTTTTTATTTCGTTTACAATCGTACTGTAAAATTGAAGAAACAGTTGACTTTTAAGCCGATTTCGAAACACTTTGAAGCATGTCTATTAAGATGAAAAAAATTATATTACCAGTTGTATGAATCACATTGAAAGGTCTAACAAATACAGACGGACATCAAGAGAAGCAGCAAATAATGCACTGTGCATTGCAGCAACTGGAGTGTATGCTTTTCTTCTAGATAGGTCAGAGTTCGCGGGATGTAGTTTTGTATTACATCTGGAACAGTCAATCTGATAGCTTTAATTAATTTCTCACTTAAATGTATGCATATGCTAGAATGTTGGTATATATATTAAAAAAATCAAAGTCACTGCAAGTAAGGACATATCTAAAAGCACTACAGTTATGACGTACATAAGTTTATAAGTAACATTTCAAAGTATGCAGAATACTGGAATGAAATCATGGCTAGGGTTACAGACAGTCTTAATTATTCTTGTTTGCCATCTTAAAGATCGCAAACAACTTTTATTTAAAGTTTTTTATTGCTTGACTCATTAATGTGTATAACCAGTTAATGTTATAGCTTTTGTTTTTCAGTTTTCAACTGTGATGGTGTTTATTTAAATAGAAAGTAGCCTAACACATACTTTAAGCACATATTTAACAAAAAAATATTCGATATGTCAATAATAATATAAAAGTAGGACCTTGCCATCAGTTTAGGGTAGTCTTGGGCAGGCATGGTTCATGGGGGGCTTGACTTTTGAAGGGCTAATGTGCTGTCTAAGCACTGAGTTTTAGATATACATGGATGGATTTATATTCAGAAGTTTCCATATAAATGTATCGATGATTCATGAAAGGATTCGATTTCAAGAATCTATACATTAATATGTTATCTATTGGTAAATGCAGGAACGAGTTATTAAAAAAAAGTTTTTTTTTTCATGTTAATAACCAATACAAAATTTTGAATTCAATTGATAAATGTATGAGAATAAGGCTGTCTTCAGTTTATTGTTTTTTCGTATAAATCATTTTAATATTATAGATATATATCATTGGTATTGACACGTACACATTAGCTTGACCTCTGTAAGAATGACACAGAGACATCAATACTTATACCTAATACTTTGCTATACAAGTCTAAACCTAATTCTAAGTTTTAAAATGAATGCAGCCATAATAATGCAGAATAATAATTATCATTTAAGTTTCGACAATTTATTTTTTCTCTCCTTCTAAACCCCCTTTCCCGCCCGTACACTCTTTTCAAGCACAATACTCTTTGTATTGTCGTAATGACATGACCCAAAACTACAATTCCGACTGTATTTAAAAGGTAAGAGCGAGTAAACGAAAATAAAGAAATGTGGAAAAGCATAGGAGGTCGTGGGTGGAGATATATATGTCCGCTGGGGTTATGTCGCTGGGGGTTTTGTCCGTGGGGATTTTGTCCTCTAGGGGTTTTGTCCGGATACCGAAATTTTTGATTCGCTCAACCGTACAATCAAGTCGTACTGTGCTTGGGTCCAAGTTGGGAAACATTTCTTTACATATCATGTGCATTGTACGCGTTAAATATTTTGTGAAGAAAATATCATCAACACATATGGGCTTTTTCATTTTAGGAAATATGATCACATATGGGCTTTTTCATTTAAAAAAATATCCATCTAACAGTTATTTTGAGTGTGTGATTTTGTAGTGAATATTTGTTTCAAACTATTTTTGTAAAGAACCATTTCTGTCCATGTAATTAATAAAGCAGGAAATGCAACAAACATTTCAATGCAGCCTAAATCAAGTATTGATTAGTCACCATGGTACAACAACATTGCTAAGAATTTTGTTTCAGTATTTGAATGGCGGCAAGAAGGATGGATCCACCGATTCAAACTCGTCTTGACGTGTAGCATTTCATTATTTGATTTGCGATACTTTTTAAATAAAAAAAGTTATCAGAATAACTAAATACAATAATCATAATGTTATGAACGTAGTCAAAATGATTTATTGTAAATATTACATCTGAAACTTATTAACTATTTAAGATCTACCCAATTTATAAATAATTAATAAGCTACTATTAAAATAGCAAAATAAATCTCATAGAACTTGAACTAATTGGTACATCGATTTAAGAAAAAAAAAGTCCATCTTGTAATTTGAAAGCTTAAAAATTTGAAAATTATAATTAACAATATTTAATAACTAATCTTATTTTTTATCCACTTAGTCTTAAAGTGGGCGTTAACATTCCATGTGACGCTGAAACGAATGGATGGGTGGGTGGGTAGGTGGGTGGGGGGGGGGGTTTCTTGAACACTTTTAATGTGTGTGGAACAAAGAAAACGTTCTAAGAAAATATATTTCAATAACAATAAACTTTAAAGAAGAATTATTGAAACAAGTATAAATTCCATTAATGAATAGTTTTTAATTCCTAACTTTTTTCGAAAGTGAAAATTTTCTTTTGTACAAAAAAATTGTCAGAAATGAAATTGTTGTGTCTTAATTAAAAAAGGCTGCAAATGAAGAATGAAGTCAAGTTTTTACTCAATGAATATGTCACGATTTGTGTCAGTTGTTCCTCCTAATGTCTACTGTCTAAAAACTTATTGTATGTTCGATATTTTGTATTCGTTTGATCGATAATTGTTTGATTGATTAGGTGGCAACACTTAAAAGTGGGTTCTTAAATTAGATTGAAAGGCCAGACTGAGAGCAGACAAAGGAAGTGTAATATCTGGTGTTGAGGTTGAAAATAGTTTTCAAGATTACAGTTACGGTGCCCCCTGTAGAAATGTGTCGTCCATTGTTAACAGAATGAATTGTTTCTAATAAGTTAATTTTTTCTTGGTTCAAAATTGAAATGGCTAAAAAGTTCCAAAGGAGTTAATGTATTTAAACTAGTACACTGTATTGCAAAATTCATATAAAATAAGCCATATTTTACACACCATCTATTTATTTCGTGGATTGAAGAATAAATCAGCATTTTAAATTGAGACTTACGGTACATCAAATTGACTGTCAGATATCATGGTGCTCTTATTCCTTTAAAAATCATTTCACCCTTTTTCCCCCAAAGCATCAACCGTTAAACATTATAAGACCCCCCCCCCCACCCGCGAATTGGTAATTAATAGACGAGCCCTGACGAAATATCTAAGCAACAACTTTTTAACCTGAATGATTTAGTAGTGAATATTTTGTTTCAAACTATTTTAGTAAACAAACATTTCTATCTATGCAATTTAATGAGCATCAGAATATGCACTGAGTCATTCAAATACAATGTTCCCACACTTTGATTCGGGCTGGGGCAAATATTGATTAGTCACCAACGTATTGCAGCCTTGCCAACTTGCCAACCACAGAGAGGCTTTTGTGTCGCGACACGTATGATTGATCAACCACGTCAAACGCGTCCCTGGCGTGTAACAATAATATATATATATATATATATATATATATATATATATATATATAAAACTGGTGTGTATATATATATAAAATAACTTAACACACCAGTGGATTTACCAAAACAAGTTTCAAACAAGCCTAACTAAATATAGCTTATTTTTCAGCTAGTCGTGTTATCAAATACATATAAGTCTACAGAAATATATAGCCACAATCTTATAAAAGAGGCGAATACGTTTGAAGAATTGACATCGCGAAACGAAATATAGCTAAACTGGGCTATATTATTCATTAAATAATTATTATTATTATAACATAACACCAATCAGAGGCGCAACCAGTATGTTGAAGTTGGTAGGGTCCAAAATATTAGGTAAGATGAAAATCGGTATGTCCGTCCCCAAAGTTTGGTAGGGTCGAAAACCAGTGGCTTGATTTTTGGTAGGGTCCGGACCCGTACGACCCGTACATCGGTTGCGCCCATGACACCAACAAACACACTTCAGATTTTCAGAATAAAACTTCTTATTAAAAAAAAAACACCATATACATGAGGGTTTCTGTATAAGACCACAATGAGGCAAAACAGCATCATCTAAAACAGTGATTCTCAAATATTTTTGTAACTAATGCTCCCTTTTCGAAAGACAAAGTTCTTTGCCCCTTAAATCACCAAGTTAAGCTACTTGCAGTCGCTTTCTTTAATTTATTCATAGATTTGTTAACAGCAATAAATTCAATTTCAACATAATATGTTAATACTATGATGATAGAAAGGATATTAGGAACTTATTTACTATAGCATATATGATCCAGGGAAGATGATATTGGTATTTGTTTCTGTAGTCAGAAATGTTGATAACCAAATTTAATTTTACTTCAACATTATTTTTTTGATAATTCAATCTATTTCTCCTGCAAAGTTTTATATTCTACAACGATCCTAATTCCAACAAAGTTTAAAATGTCATCGTGTCTTTGATTTGAGTCTTAAAGTAGTGCCCCCCCCCCCAGCCCTAGTAGCTGAAAATAAATGTTCACATATTCAATTAGGAAAAGTATTAAAATCACTTCTATCTCAAATTAGTTTTGTTATAACAGAAGAAATATATATTATTTTTTTTATTAAATTAATCTCATCAAATTGAAGCTGTGGATTTACTTCATAAATTATTTCAGCTAAATAAGTAGTGTCCGTTTTTAGTGTCTTCCTTTCCTGAGAACTGTAGTATTGAGTCGAAGAGACTCTTTTTTGCCAGCCAGGACGGACTTCCTAATTAAAAAGATATTTCATCATTTTCATAATAAAGGGATCGAAACAATCTGTCTTGTAAAAAATAGCTAGCTTTTCATTCTCTTGACCAATTTACTTACTTACAGTACTGTAATGTTCATGCTAATAATGACACGTCAAGCCGTGCAGTAAATACGATTAAAAAAATACTTATTGACTAATCAACGTCTTCTGACACGTAGCCAAATTATGCTATGTATCAATTATTGATTGCTCAGAGGAATATGTTTAACGATATCATAAGCCAGCTTGTGTATTCATAACCTCACTAATATTAATAGTCGGTATATAACAATTCTTCTCCAGTTTACAGTTTTTTTTAAATAGAAATTCAATGAAGTTGGTTTCAAATCTATCAGTAAATAAAGATGAAAAGAATAGACAGGATTAAGTTAACTGGAAGAACAAATTTCATGCTAAAAAGAGAATGCCATTTTTATTTCTATGTAGATGTGTTAATATAGATTTGTTTTCAGCTGAACAACCCCCTGAGGCTCATACTTCTCTGCTTGGATCACTTACTGGATAAATGTAAATAAACGACCAATTCCAATGAGGTATATATCAATCCCCTTTCTCTAGACAAAGACCAATGTCAGTACTGATTTATGAGTGGTGAAGTAACTCACGTATTTTGTGACAAATACATTCATATTCAATAGAAAATAATACATCGCAATTAGTGTTAAAATAAAAAAAAACATTATTAATTGAACGTAGTTCTGTTAATGACCATTCTATGAAGCTAAAAGGTTAAGAAACATTTAATAATTTTTTTTTTCTAAGAGAGACTTTATCTGATTTAACATATTTTACATTATTGATCGCACCCAACGAAAACATCAAACAACTTCCATCGCCACCCTCAATGATTTTATCGACTGCAAGGAGGACGATGTCGTTCACTTTGAGAATCACTGAGTTTTAAGGCAGCATTTCGGTCAAAAGTTTTTATCTCCACCTGACGTATGTTTGTAACTTAAGACCTGAGCCATGTACAACTGAGTTTCGGCTGAAATGTTATGAATAGAAATTGAAAAATTGTAGACTTTCGGTTCGGCTCAACTATTCCTTTATTTTGTTTACAATAAACGGGATATAGATGGGGAATAGACACGTCACACAAAAAAAAACAGAACAGGTTTTTCGCTGTACACATTGAATATTTGAAAAATTTTACTGAATTAACGGCTGACTATTAACACTGTGTTATGTAGCTGTTTTATCAATGAGACTAGACATGTTTTAAACTTTTTTAAAATTTTCTAACCGTTTGATATAATTTGTTATTTGAATATATATATATATATATATATATATATATATATATATATATATACACACACACACGTATTTTTTAGTTATGACTAATCAATACATTCTCATTTAATAACAAACTATATTCTGCCTATCAAACAGGTATTTCACAGGATGAAGATGTTAAAACATAATTGTTGTTAAACAAGTTAAAGTTACCGAAACTTTGTAGTTACTTAAAATGAACGATGTAACAAACTTCAGTCAATATTATATTATTATAATAAGAAGAAGTATCTGTTTTTTGTGACCCTAATTATCAGAAGATATACATTGTTTATTTTCTTTTACAGACTTACATAATAATAGATTGTTTGGCTCACAAGTACAAAATATAATGCTTGACAAATTGTCTCAATCGATGTTCATCGAAAGTTTCGAAACTACACCCTTCCAAATATGTGAATTCCCCTTAATGTTGCAATTTCTACGTGTTCGTACTATGTATCATTTAAAATTGATATGCGTACCATTAAAGGTAAAATTTTAATGCATAGATTGACTGGATAATGGAAGGCCTATTTATTTATTTCTACGTTGTGTATCTGATCTAAAATGTCCATAGTGCACTAGCGTGACAGTGTTGTGTTTCTGACATACCAGTCTCTACCCTGCTTACTTCTACATTCCAGGTAGGCCACTGTAGTCAAGTCGTGTCAATGTGCACAATCCACTTCCTTTATCAACGCTGTGTTACCTGTTATAACACACCATTGTAGGACTAGTCGTTGGGTTCATTGATTTTTAAGTAGCCTTTTCCAACACAGACTGTGACATACATGAGTCAACAGGAAACTGATATGTTCTGCTTATATTATTTGTTCTCTTATAAATAAAGACCACACCCAGTGTATTTATAATATTTATATCTAGAACAAAACAATACATTACTAAAAAAACTAAAATAATCGACTCGTTTAGTTGCCATTAAAAATATATTTCATAAAGTTCTTTTTTACTGTTAAATTCAAAATCCAGATAGAATTAAATAACACTGGAGCATGACGTATAACAAATATTTTTTTATTTTAAATTATTGTGCTCTATGAGCCTTTCGTAACTTCTATTAGTTTTTATGTTTATAAATGGTTCCGACTGATTCTTGTGTATATGGCACACAAAGACCCCCATGTGGTCTTTGTATATGTGCGTATTACTTAAAATCAGTTCCGGTTCTACCCGATAAAAATAGCAGACTACGTATACTATGTTAATGAATGGGAGGGGGGGGGGAACTAGCCATATTTTTAGCCAATAGTCCTAAAGTAACGAGGATGTCTCACATGACTGGAAGGAATTATGTGCCGCCCGGCAACCCCCCCCCCCCCCCCAAATAATTCCCCACTTAAAATAAAATTTAATCGACTAATGTTGACCACGGCATAGCAAAGTTATCATTTTAACGTTTTTTTTTTTTCAAAGATTTAGTGGCCATAAAAATTGTTTCTATAACTCACATGTAGTCAATATTAACCTATATTGTTGGTGAAACGATTCTACACAATATTTTGAGGCTGGAACCTTGACCTTGAGTTGCGTAGTATGGTCAAGTAATATAAGTCACTCGTTTGGGGGGGGGGAGGGGGGAGAGTTTCACCTGACGGTGTAGAGAAGGGCCGGGAAAGGTGGTGGTAAATTCTAAACGTAACACATAATAAACTAATGATCGCCTCTACAGTTGTTGTTTTTTTTATAGATAACTTGCAGCTAAATTCTTTTTTCCTATTACTACATCTATATTTTACGTAATATTAAGCTGACGGTAAAATAACAGAAAAGTTTAGATAATGGAAGTTAACAACTAAAAACTAACCAAAACCAAACTTGAGCTACAGAACATAAGACTCTTAGACTGATAAATTATTTCATTATAATAAGCGGAATTAAAAAGCTAGCCGTGATATATCATCGTTAATATTTGTCCATTGTAAATGATATAGATGGCTCAAATTTCTATTATGGAAATGTTGCCTCGATATTTTTGTAACGAACTAATAATTTTCAGTTCAGCCCATTCACTGTCTGTCATGTAACTTTATATATTTTTGTATTTGAATACCGTTTGTATTTGAATAACTTTTGTATTTGAATACCGTTTGTGTTTGAATACCGTTTGTATTTGAATACCGTTTGTATTTCAATACCGTTTGTATTGGAATACCGTTTGTATTTGAATACCGTTTGTATTTGAATACCGTTTGTATTTGAATACCGTTTGTATTTGAATACCGTTTGTATTTGAATAACGTTATAGGTCTGGGAATTTTAGAAAAAAACAAAACAACAGCCTCTCTTTTTTTAATAAGGACCGGAAGTCCGGTCGAGGCCAGCCAATGTTTGTTATTTCCCGGTTATTTCCCTGTTACCAAATACTGGCCGTAGCATATAAAAGTTAACTTCTGTATGTATACATGTATGTTTCTATGTTCTCAGTTAACATTATTGTAAATGTTTATTGATTTACAGTGCATGACCTAATATAGGAGACACTCAATGATAAGGGGGAAGGGAGGGAGGGAGGGACAGATCATTGGGAATTTCTGGCAAGAACGAAAATCTTTAACTTGCGACAATGGTGATAATGTGGTGAGTGAGGAAAATCCGATACCTTGGTATCATAGCTGAAGGTATTGACGGATGTAGTTGGCACACAACAACTTTCCACTCGATCCCACTCAATCAGACTGCTGCAGCCTACCATTTCTCGAACAAGAGTATTCCCCCCCCCCTCAATCCATGGTAGCAGGAGAAAATACTTGCTTTATTACTATGGACGGTCAAAAGTAAACACACCCTGCTGGTCTGGTTAGTCAGCAGTACAGACACCCTACTTATTGTCAGAAAACATTTTTATTTGCTTTATTCTCTGCAATTTGAGCCTTTTTAATTAAAGTAATTACTTTTCTACTAGCAAGTTCATATAAATAACATTAAATAGTTATTTTAGTTGAAAGCTCATAAAACAAAACAATAAATATTTTCTTTAATTTTTGTCTGCCTGTTACAATGAGGAAAGGAATATTATTTCAGATTTAACAAATTAAAAAGAGCGTTACTTTTAACTGATATGTTTATCTCCCACTTATAGTCTTTCAAGTTAATAGCATAAATGGCCGTCTTTATTTGTCTCCTCCACAAACGTAAACTGTACGTTTTTTTCTGTGTAAATGTGAATTATATCCGTCTACTTGAAAGATTTACCTATACTGTAATCCAATATTGACAGTCTCAGTCCGCCACTTACTGTAATACACAATAAACCTTAATTTATTAATAGGCCAGATATTGTCATATATAAATAAAACACCACGAACCTGCAAGGTTGCCAGCTCAGGGATAGGGCTGTCCTCTAGGACTGTGGTCCCCCAACCCCCGGGCCACTGACCGGTACCGGTCATTGGAGCGAATGTTACTGGTCCGCCCAAGAAACATTAAATTATTTCCTTTTTTATTTATTTATCTTTTGATTGTGCGACTTTCCATGGACGAGAAATAATCAACGCCCCCCCCCCACCCCCCACCATTTCCAGTGGGCCGCGGTGAAATTATCAAACGCTGACCGGTCCGTGATGAGAAAAAGATTGGCGAGCACTGCTCTAGGACATCTAGGACATGAAACATGTCAAACATATTGTTTTTACTCTGCTTCACTCCCCCTCCCCCCCTCCACCCCGGGGTCGCACCAGAACCCACGAGATGAAGGATGCAACCACGACCTATGCACGCCTACACATTATTAGTTCGGTCGTTCACCCGAGCCTTAAGACAAGTGATGTAATGGTAGTTATTCGCCACCTGCACTTGCACACACACACGCGCGCGCACTGACCTCCACCCTCAGTTTTTGGCGGGGAACTGACGCAACTAAGTTGGATGGACTACCTATAAAAGAAACACTGCTTTGACTCATGGGACGGACAGGAGAAGTGAATAGTAACGGTCAGTAACAGACCGGTAGTGACACGCAGAGAAAACACGGAGCCGAGATGAGTGAAAGAACAGTTTAGAGTTGGTCGCTAGAGACCGACCAGGTCTGTTGGTGCAGCGAGTTCGTTAGCGGTTACAAGAGACTGGTACAACTGTTTTAGTCTGGACTATTAAAACCTGTACATTGTAGACTGTGAATAAATCTTATTATTCAACTAACGAACCCACGTGTCCTTGAGGGCATATCTAGAGAGATAATAAAAAATAAAACAATATGTCCTTTTAAAAGGACTTTGAAATGGAGATGAGAGAATTAGTGGAATGAGAACCACCACGCTGCCCGTCCTCGCAGCAGTATTTCTTTGATTAATTCAATGATTATTTAATGTTCAATTTATACTCAATAATCAAAGGCAAATTCAATATTCAATTAATGAAACATTATTCAATCGATAATGGAATTTTCAATCGGTAATTCATAATTCAATCGATAATTCAATATTTAATCGGTAATTCAATATTCAATCAATATTCAATATTCAATCGGTAATTCAATATTCAATCGATAATCCAGGAAAATTCAATTTATTGCCTTATCAAGAGTAGTCCACAGACTGATGAGGGCTTTATCCATCACTTCACTTTAGTAAAAAGGACTTGATTGTACTCTTAGACCCAAGTCATTGACATGGTGACTGTTTCATCAATAGAACACATACTCTCGTCAACACACATAAAAATAACTTAAACTCATACAACTAGTCGTATTGCCGTTCTATCATATCAACTTGCGAAAATAGATTCTGCAATCAAACCCAGGGGCGCCGAGAGCCAACAAGGGCCCCAGGGCAGGACATCATTAAGGGCCCCAGTGGCGTAGCTAAGGGGGGGCGGGGGGGGCGGACCGCCCCGGGTGACAGCCTATGAAGGGTGACACTATGTCACCTCTAACAAATAAAAAAAGTGGCATTTATAGCAATTTAAGTTGCATGACCATATTTATATTGAATATATTTACATACTAATAAGAGCAATGTTTTTGCATCTTCTCATAGAGTCAAATGATAATTAGACCTATAAGCGAAAAATGTTGCCGATCTGAATTCGGGGTTTCACTTGTATAAATACGTTTGCCATTCATTGGCTGAACCAAGGGGAAAAAACCACACATGAATATGTGTTATACTAATGTCGATGGTGAGACCGGTAACTTGGCGGTAACTATTTTTAACTGCCAACTTTCTCAGTAAAGAATTATTTACTTACATATTTTAAATATCCAGAATTATATAACAATTAAGAACATAATTTTATTATATTTCTGACTGAACAAAAAATAAAATTATTGATCTATTGTCTAAATAGCATTTTAGATTGATCAAAATAATTTAGAACTGTCAATAAAATATGACAGTTTGGCAGCACTGCAGTTGACAAGCACGTTTAGCTTACGTCAGAATGTTTGTTTAGTCTCGTCACCTGTCATCCAACATCCCCCTTCCTGCCCCCTCACCCCCCGTACCTTTCCTTTTTCCGCGAGTCGTCGTGTTATTTTAGCGATAACACAATGGGGGTTAACTCTTTTTAATTGCTGGTGCCTCTGCAACTTAAAAGATTTTTAGCGCATTTTCGAGAAAAAAATGCGCTATTGTCCCCATTTTGTCTGTCTGTCATCACCCTAGATCGCAGCAGCCATAAGTCCTAGACCCATGGTGTATATACTTTTTTTTGTAGTCTTGTTTTAATTGTTAGAGCGCTCAGCATAGCGATAAAACGTTTTACTTTATTATTGTACATGTATGTGTTCTTTTAATACATTGAGTGTATTCGAATGTTGTAAAAAAAAAATAAATAAGTACGTTTAATTAAAATATTCTAGATGTAGCGAGATTGATTTTTTTTTTTCTTTTTATTTTAAATCTTCATGTTTAATTACCCAAATCTGCTTTTTCTCACGCTTTTTCATTTAATTTCTGAAATAAAAGTAAGAAAAAATCACTATAGTAATTTAGTTTAATTAACTCTTGTAGCTTTTATGGGGTGATTTTTTGAATGATACACTTAGTGAACATTCGTTTGCTAACAATCCGTCGTGTGTAACGTTTTCTGGAAGTCTTGAGGCGCTGTACATGCTGATGCAGTGAAGCCAGTGTTACAGAAGTTTAACCAGTTTGTGGAAGCCATTGAAGCTCTTTGTGATTTCGAAGAAAGCGTCGAGACAAGAGGCGCTGCGCACAATCTGTTGCCAGCTTATATACGACTTTTCTTTTATTTCGTTCTTGTTTTTCTGGGGTGACGTTTTACAAGAAGTTGACTCAGCACAGAAGTACATGCAAACACCAGGTATTACTGTGGACATGGTTGCAACCAAACTCTCAAGGTCTTTTTGGAAGTGCAGCGTACGAAGGTTGTTGACAATGCCGTCCAGCAGGCATTTGTGAAATTGTAGAACTTGATATCCTTACAGAGAAGAGAATCATAAGAAAGACAAGATTACCAGGAGAGGAAGCAAGAGATGCTGGATTGTCATTGCAGCAGGAGACCAAGAGAGCAATGTTAGAGTGTCTGGACCGTTTTCATATGGAGTTAGATACGAGAGGAAAGGCAGTGAATGACATTTTGCTGACTTTTTCTTCCGTTCAGCCAGACCATATTATTTGTGCCAACGACGAAGAAATACAGTCTTCTGTTACCAAGCTCACAGCCATGTATGATGAGCTGTCTGAAGAAGACCTTTGTCTAGAAATTCCACGTTTAAGGCGACACCTACAAGCAACCGAAATAAACTTGGAGGAAGCCAAGCACTGGACTGTACTGCAATTCCTACGGTTTATCATCAAGTGGGAATTTGTTGAATCGTTGCCATATCTTACGCTGACTCTAAGATTCTTTCTGGCAATATGTGTTTATGTGGCATCGTGTGAAAGAAGTTTCTCCAAAATGAAACTTATAAAAAAATTACCTCCGGTCAACCATAAGCCAGTCGAGATTGTCGGATCTGGCTGTTCTGTCCATTGAACGCGCGCTTACAAGACAAATAGATTTTGACGATGTCATTGACCTGTTTGCCACAATGAAAACAAGAAGACATTCCTGCTAGGACTATAATGTCGAAGGACATTCTTTTGGGCTGTGCATTCCGAGTTCTGCAGTTTGTATTTAGATGTTCTGAAAGTGAAATGTTGCGTTTTAAAAAATGTTTGGATTTGAACTATTTGTTTTGTGGTATTGGATTTGGATTTTGTCTTGGATCATACATGTAAGCAGTAACGTACCGGTCAGTTGAGTAAAGTAGAGCCTAGAGGTAGAGTATATATGAAAGTTTAGCCACACCTAGCCATTCAGCATAGGGTCGTGTGGGGTCACTGGGGTGACATTCGAACGGACCGCCCCGGGTGACGTTTACTCTAGCTACGCCACTGAAGGGCCCCTTAATAAACAATGAGTCGTGAAAAAATTGACATGGTCGGGGCGGCCGGGCCCCCTTACAGATGCGGGCCCCCTGGCAATGATCCCCCCATCCCCCCGACCCCCCCCCCCTCTCGGCGTGCCTGATCAAACCTTTCAGTTTCTTGGAAATTTTATGATTGCGTTTTTGTTTACCAGGCTGTTGCATTTTTTTTTTTAAGTATTGAACATAAAACTTTTTGCAGTCTAACCAGTTATAATTGCTAATACTGATTAACCGATATATAGGTTGTGGCCATTGTCTCAGTAGATACAGTAAATATGAAGGTGTAACCAGCGAAGCTTAGAAATTCAAAGTTTGCACACTGTTTCTAATAAGACCTAAACAATTCTTTCATGACTAATATTTGATGGAGAGAGAGGGCGAAGTTTTTAAATTGTTCTTCTTTTATTTCTATACTAGATCAAAGGCCCGGTACCCGGACCGGCGAGTGACTCCTTATAATTGAGTTGTATCCCTTTGACCATCTTTACAAATAATACACACGTACGTACGCCAGGCTAGCCGATATTGTAATAGATGTATAATACAAGACACGATAAAAAAACTGAGTTTTCAAAAGTAACCTTTTCTAAAATATATATCTTTTTTTTTAATTTTAATTTGACAATAAATATTAATCTTTAAATGTTTTATTAAGCAAGTGTGCACCTAACACGCCACTTAACCCTAATAAAGCTTAAAATAAACAGTTTTGTTTACATTTTTAAACACGCAGCTCCTGTATTTTGTTTGCAAGGGAAGCTACCCATTAATTACAGGGTTGTCAAAGTTTAATACGGCTATATCCCTTTATATGTTTTATGAGAATTTTTTTTAAACTCATATTGGTTAATAATTTAAAAAAAAAAAAACTAATTGCAAAATAAATTATTGAATTATGAAGTGCCTCAAAAATCGAATACAAAATTTTACCCAAAATAAATAAATTATCGCAAATTTTGAATGGAGAAAACAGTTAAAATAAAATTAAAATAAAAAAAAAATTGCATCGGAGTTTGTAAAAGGAAAAAATGGTAAAATAACAATTTTCTTCTGCTGTAAATACTAACAATATGTTTGTAAATATAAAATATAATCAACCATGCTAATAAATCAATTTATAATCAAAATGCAATTAATCAATATGTTTGTAAAAATTAAGAACATTTAAATATAAACTAAAACTAGTTGTTAAAGAAACATAATAGGTTTACAAAACAAACCATTTTATGAATACAAAAAAAAAAAGATTTTGATTTTGTTTTTTTTTAAAATGTAATTACTATATACATAATCGAACATCTAATACATATCGAGCAAGAACATCAAATTTTGCTAATACAGCGGTTTTAATTATCCATTTTCCCACCCTCCCAGTAAAACTTCTACAATCTTACTATGGAGACGGATAGTCGTCTTGTAAAGCGCTCCCTGGTTCGATCTCAGGTGAGAAACAATGGATATTTCAGGTCATGGTAAACCCTCCGCTATATCCCGCGTGGTGTATTTTGTTCTTGTATAATTATCAATATCGAATCACATTTCCATATCTATTTGCTGTTCAAACACGTTCCCTTATGTAATGTTTGTATTTCTCTCAAATCTGTATGTTGAACTTTATTTCTAACCTTAGCTGGAAACTCTGTATGGACCTATAACATAGACTCTAGGGCTGACCGAAATATAAAAATCTACAACACATTAGAAGTTTCAAAGAAATAATCGAACTTAAACAGATAACTAACATTTTTACATACGAATGTCATTTAAAATTAAGCACTACCTAATCATTTTTTTTCATTCTTCCATCTGATAATTAGTCCTACTCTGTTCCATAAAGTTCCATTAAATGTTCTGACCTATATAAATACTTCAATACTGTTAATGAATAAGATCACATTGCTGTTTATGTTAGTGGAATCTATCTATCTATCTATCTATCTATCTATCTATCTATCTATCTATCTATCTATCTATCTATCTATCTATATATATATATATATATACATATATATATATCTAAGTTTCCAATAACTGCGTTGTGATGGCATTAAAATGTCATGATCACAGCATGTCACCATTCACTCACTAAATTAGTCAACGAAATGACCAATGGTCAACATTTATTGTAACAATACAAGTAATAATAAAATAAAGAATTCATCAATACAGTGTAATCCACCACTAAGTACCAAATCTCTCGAGCATTTCAACGGTCATCATCCTTCCACTTTCGCCACCTTGGCCCACTCCTTGTCTTTTGACTACCTCATCCAATCTCCTTATCTTTCTACCTCTGACCTTTCACCCACTCACTCTCCACGATCACACTCAACACGTGCAAAGTACAACAAACACACAATACATCCATGGCATACCTCCACGCCAGGGTGATCCCTAATACAATAAAGATAGCTCTCAGATGCATGATGCGGAACTACATATAGTGAATTATGTGATGTTGCTAAGTTTGCTGTTTTTTTTTTAATCTAGTAAACCTAATTCAATAATCGAGGTAGACACAGAGTAGCTAATAAGATTATAGGAATCAATAAAATCCTGATTGATTTTATAGCTAAGTATGATTGTCTGACAAAAATTAATAAGATTCTGGTCTGACATTCTCCTGTCCTTGGATATCAGAGGTGTGCGGATCTTGAAATTTAGCGTCCGCGTCCGTCCGTGGATTTCTATCAATGATCCGCGTCCGCAGGATCTTACAACATTGGTTTGCAGTCAGTCCGCGCGTCCGCATTGCTGAAATTTAGCTGTTTAAATGATTTGAAATTTTTTATGGTAACGCTAAAGAAAATTATTAAAACATGAAGTAAAAAGCAACACAAGATTTCTTTATTCAACTGTAAGCAAAACATAAAGTTTTCAAAGATCTAAACATTAAACGGTAATATTAAAAACTGAGGAGAAGAAAATGCAGCATAGGCTAGAGCATCCTGTCAAACAGCGAAGAGAAACATGAAAATGCAGCATAGGCTAGAGCATCATGTCAAACAGCGAAGAGAAACATGAAAATGTAGTGCAATTTATAAAATTTCACTTGGGCTTATCTAAATAACCCCATAATATACAATACAGTGTTATGAACACTCATGTGTCCACAGCGTGATGCATCGAGTGCATGAACAGTAGAGCATCCACTGAACTGCTAGCTAGTTGACTGCGCCGTTTCTCCAGAACTCTGCCAGCTGTACTGAATACTCGCTCACTACTGGCGCTGCTAGCAGGAACGCTTAGGATACCAATTGCCACACGACAAAGTAACGGGAACTGGGCTTGGATATTGGTTTCAAACCAGAATTTCGTGATGTCAAACACTGGTGCGCCATCGATTATACTGCTGAATGAATTGGTCTGCTCGTCATTAAACTTAAGTGCCAGATATTATAGGCAAGGGCGCGAGGATCCGCGTCAGTCCGCGAGTCCGCAACTTAGCCATACTAAGCGTCCGCTGTCAGTCCGTGGATTCGGAAAAGTCTGCGGATCTGCGTCCGCTCATTTCTGCTGGATAGCTGCTACTTATTATAATAAACTAGTTGAAAAGCCTGCTTAAGCTGGCTTCTACCTGCGATATAATAAGGAATCCTTGTTGTGTTTTGATTTTCAGTTTTGGAATTCCCCAGAATATTTTTTAGCCGAGCAAGCGAGTTAACACAAATAAAACACTCCACCTCTCATCCCTTCCCCCGCTTGTAGTTACGTATTGACCCCATTAGCCTGAGGGAGACGAAAATTTTGGGATTCCCCAGACTATTTTTAGCCGAGCAAGCGGAAGGGATACACACGGTCCATCGGTCTACCGCCTAGGTTAGATGATTATGTATTAGATAAGACAACAAATCTGTACATTTAATTTCGACCGAATTCAATGCAATATAGCATCTCATTATTCGGTGACATTGCAAAAAAATAAAATGTGGTTCCTTTATTTTTTTTTTCTACTCATACAACGGGACTTATGAAAAAGTGTCCTAACGCTAGTTATTGTCACTTAAGTCAGATTTGAATGCATGTAGCACACTTGTATCTGTATTCACAATCAATATTACTATGAATTCGTTTGTTGATTTCTAAAAATGGATGATTAAAACGGTTTGATGCTACAACGGACAAAAAAATCATTAATGCCTTACGGGCACATTCAGAGAAGTGCAGGGTTTAATATATTCAAACTGTCTCTGAGTCAAACTGTCCATGAGTCAAACTGTTCGTAAGTCAAGCTGTCCGTAAGTAAAACTGTCCGTAAGTTGAACATATGTAAGTCGATCTGCTCGTAAGTCGATCTGCTCGAATGTCGATCAGTTCATAAGTCAATCTGTCCCTAAATTAAAATTGTCCGTAAGTCGATCGGTTTGTAAGTCAAACTGTCCCTTAGTTGAACTGTCCGTAAGTCGAAATGTCCATAAGTTTAACTGTCCATAGGTTTTTATGTTTGTAAGTCTTCAGATCGAAATGGTAGATTCAAATTGTTCAAATCATCCGGGGTCGAAAAGTCCCATCACTTTAAAAATAATTTTTGCTTAATTTAACCTAAAGTTTCAATAGTATATTACATTGATATATCACTTGAGTCAAAAAGTACATTAAAAATTTTTTTTTCATCAAGAGCGATATTTAGTTTTAAAACTAAATGAAAAATGTGTACAAGTATGTGTATATATAATAGGAAAATGAGTTTTGTAAGTATATTTCAATCTTGAAAAACAGAAAGAATACTATACTGAGAATACTACAAAAAATTATTCACTTAACGCTTGTATATATATATATTTATTATATGTCATATATATGTTTCAACTTTGATTTCGTTTTTCGCCATTTTAATATTAGTCAGTCACAAAGAACGTCAAAATCTTTGTGTCCTTTGTGATTGGATTTTTTTGCAGAATAATTAAGTAATTTGATCTATTCCTCGTAATGTGATAAATAAAACGCTTGTGAGAGCCTTCTTGTGTCCAATAAACATCAGGTTGTTTTCCTTGTGTCAATTTACTTACTAAATCAACGTATGTTTTTACCGATGCGGTGATATTTTCCTTTTCACAGATTTCCTTTCCGTGTTTATAAAAATGAGTCGCTGCAGCCCTTGGACTTGTAAATGTCAAACCTTCACATGGACATTGAAGTTTTAGTTTGTTATACTCGTTTATATAAGAATGTCTCTTCCCTTCATCTTGGTTGAATTCATTGACTATTTCCTGTTGTTTGTCTTTTATTGAAGTTGATTTAAGTCCATTACATTTTTTCGCCTCATTTCTTAAAAGAATAACAGCGAACTCTCCTGCTGCACAAAAATCTGTGAAATTGTCAACCTTGTCAAATTTTGCAAACTCTATCGCTAATTGTATTAAATGTTCCTGTCTATAATTACAGAAGAACAAACTATACAATCTATTTATTTGGAATGGCTGGATATTAGCAAGTATTGCCACTTTGTTTATGAAAAAATCATCCAAATGTTTCACATGTAGTTTTTCAGCAATATAAATCGATTCATTAATAATTTGATTATCAAAAACAATTCTGTATTTTTTCAAGGTGTCTTGGACTGGTCTGAATTCTCTTTTTTCATTATTCTTAATTTGTTTTATCAAAACAGTTCCATTTTTCAGCTTCTCTGTGACTTGAAGAATTTCTTTTTTTTCTTCTGGCTTCAACTGTACAAAAGCTCTAGGGTGAATTTTGAGTTGTTCATTGATATGAAACATTGTAGGTAATTGGCTAAAAAAATGTCCTAGCATGCAAGATTCGGTGTCACTTTGCAAAAGTTTTTTTGCTTCAGATTTTTTGATAATCCCAAACCGGTCATTTTGCATTAACGCCAGTATATAAAGTTTGTATTGACCACTGTCCAAAGAGTTTATGTTTTGATTATCTGTGGTATCTTTCTCACTCATACTGAAGTATATACAAACATAATTTGACACACTACCCTATATATTTTTGTCATTTAGATCATTAAAAACTGTTCCACTTTATTGTTCCACCACCTGTGGGAGTCTGGTACTGCTTCCGGTCTCATAAGATCTACGCTAAAATAGCCTTCTGTATCTACTCCATCTGTGATATTCTGTTTCCAGAGACTGATAGCTTCATCCAGCACATCTATTGTGTCACTTTCGGCTATTAAATCTTGTAAAGCTGTATCCAACTTTTTCCCGTCCTCTGTTTTAAAATGTTTGTAATCGTCCAAGATAAACTGTAAAGCTGAGCGAAATTTCAACAACAGCGGTCCGTGAGCAGGCTCAAAGTTGTACCCAAAGTTTAGAAGAAAAACGAAAATTTCTTGGATTGTTTTGTTTAAAAGTGTACCAATTTGTATCTGTTCTTGATCACTAAATTTGACTTTTGCTTTACCACTTTCATAGATTGCTTTTAAAACATTTTTACAACTCTCGTCACTTGAACGTTTTTTTAAAGTAGACAGACTAACCAAAAGGTCACTTGAAACTTTTCCAGAATTAGACAAATTGTCTAGAAGGTCGCTACCAGTGTGATCTTGATCTTCACCAATGATCTCTCTAGATGTATAAAGAAAACATACATAATTAATTAAACAACCTATGAGATAAATTGTCAATCATACATTTGGATTATATATATATATATATATATATATATATATATATATATATATATATATATATATATATATATATATATATGACAAACGCGGATTATTCAGCAAAATAGAATCTCCGACGTATGCTGCTAATTTTAGAGCCAATTCCAATTTTGTTTGTCAAGGATGTTTTAAAATTTTAAACAATTGACTTATGTGATATGAATTTAGATGACGGAAAAAGGCTTATCGATTTATCAAATATGTATCTAATTATTTACCATCAATCCTTTTTGCAATGTAGATTAATTGGTCTGATATTTGATAAAGATATTTTGAATATATATATATATATATTTACGTCATATATATCTGTGATATACGTCTTGATTGATACAAGTGATATTAAATTACTTAAACGGGAATAATTTTGTTTTATTTCAGTACTAATTATTTGAAAAATTAAAATCTATTTAAATAAGTTTTAAAATCTACTGTTATCGACTTTTTTTTTTCTTCATTCATTTTTTTTTTTTGTTAAAATGTTTGCTATCCGAAGCTTTATTTTGAAATTGAACAACTCTGACGTTAGTGAAATAATAATAAAATGTAACACTGGTATAGTACAAAAAGCTGACAAATTTAGCAATATTACTTACAAAATGTACATTTTCTTAAGCATACGTTATTTTTTAAGCAATATACTTATCTATTTTTTCCATGTTAAATGAAACACATCAAATAGCTTGATAAACGTAGATAAAAAACATGTACTTTAAGACCTACAAAACATCTTTCACAAAAAGTAGTTTAAAATAGTTAAAAATACTCTGGTTTTAAATGAAGAGAAAAAAGGCTAATAACCTATTTTGCTACGTTCCATTTTTATAACATTTTGCATGTAGCTAAAAATACATGTGTCAAACTACATACATTAGTGCTCATGTGCAATGTGGTACTTAATAAGAAATTTATTTCGGAGAGTATCACAGAATATTTTGGCATGATATTTTGTGCTCTCTCCTTCCTGGTCTGAGAGACATATCATGATCCACGGGGGATGGATCATAGGGGTTCTCTAGTCAGGAAAAAAACCCATTACTTGCGAGGGGGTGGTACTGTGGTCAATGAGGACTATCCGAGGCCGCAGTAATCACAGCTGGCGGTGGTGACGGATGTGGTCGGCACACAACACCCTTCCACTCCGTCCCACTCAAGCACACCTGCGCAGCTTGCCATTTCCGGCTGAGGGTACAGGCACACTACACCCTCCCCTCTGTCCGAGTGGCAGGAAAAACCCCTTTCCTTGCCATTCTGGCCGATCGGCAGTACAGACACCCTGCTGGTCTGGCCGGTTTGGGCAAGGTTTAAAACCCATCATTCTGCCATCCCTGCAGATGATAGCGGGCACACTCACCCCGCAGCTCTGTAGGCATGGCAGACACCCTACCATGCTGGCAATGGCGGCGTTAAAAAAAAAAAAAAAACTTAATAAGAATATCGATAATTCAAAACCTACTGAGGAAATCCATTAAATCCCTGTGTATTAGCCTCTGGTCTCGTCCTGCAAAGATTCTACTAAACGCTCTCATAAAAATACAGCTCTTATAATTACTTTGACTCCATTGATTCTTTTGTGTGTGTGTAAAAAAATATACCGTAACAGTATGAAAAATAAATTGATTAATTGTTCTGAAAAAAAAAAAAAAAACCGACATTGGAAAAAAAAAAATTATTCTATACATGTACTGTTGTCTTGGTAGTCGTTGAACTGTTTTATTAATTTCGACTGACATTTTTGATAAATGCGAAGCAAACATGTGCTTTGCTTCATTCATCCACAAGAATAGCATTTACCTTTAAATACTCACCCAGGAGTGGATTCAGATAAGCCCAATGTAGTATTAGATTTTTTATGCGGCGAAACCCTTGAATTTTTTTTAGTAGGTGCTGAACTGGTATGATTTCTTCTAACTTCTTCATTTGCAAAATTATAATCTAAATAAAAACATAAAAAGTTTTTCAATTTATAATGATAATAAAAAGATCTATCATTGGAGAACTAAGAGAGGTTTTCAAGAACATTTTGCCTTTAGAGAAGGTCCTTTTATATCGAATATGTAAAAGTTAATAACATTTACCGAAATATTTTTAAAAACTTTTTTATAACTAATTATTTCCTTGTAAGTTTTTTTTTTTATTAATTAGCTTTAATGAGAAATAAGTGTTTTAATTCTAATGTTCGATTCGAGAATTATTTTAGTTACAGATCGATAACAAATTAAAATGTATGACTGTAGGCCGACCTCATGCAACTGCTAAAAATGTATAACCAAGTAATTCTATTTTTAGTTCTTTAAAAATGTCGCACGACTGGACTTTTGCGAACAACAGAAATTAGGTTAAAAGTAATGTAAACATGATATGTTTCTTTTATTCATTAAAAACATTTTACTGTATGAACTAAGAACTGAACTTAATATTCACGGCTTCATTTTTTAAATCGAAAACATCTATACGTTAACAATAAAATACATACCCTGGGAAATGGGGTAAGTTGGCGATTGAGCGGTTCTGGCAGCCATAGAAAAAGCTCTTTATTATGGAAACCTGGATATCATATAAATAAAAATGTAGACACTATAATAAATATATTCTCTTGGATTAACCATTTTAAAATCAAAATTTTGAGAGTGCATTTATTTACAATTAGTCTGTCAATTGTTTTTTTGTTGCTTACAACATTTAAAAAAAAATGGATTGACGAACTGCTTTTCTCTGTTGGAAAAACTTTTTGAGATCAGGCTAGTTTTTAACAAAAAAAGATGCATGGTCAAATGTCAATATATTTAGCAATATAAAATTAGCCTTCTTGGATAACCATGGAGTAAAATACTATTTAAAATAAATAAAGAGCAAGAAGAAAAGTTAACATTTAGCTATGTGTTCGTTACAATGCTATCTACTTATATTTTGATAATAACTCTTGATTTTTAAACTCTTTAAGAACACTATTTCTAATCTTGAAAAAATCTTGAACAAACAAAATGATATTTTAAAACCTTTATGTTTACATAGTCTACCCAATACACTGTCACATGAAAAAAAAATTGACTGCGTTTATAGCATTTTAAGAAAAGTATTTTAATAGGCCAACATGGTCTTTTAAAAGTCCTCATAAAATGTTCATATGTTAAATGGCGAACTCATAAAAGGAAAAAATAATTACCTAGAGTAACAAAAAGCTAAGTGACAGTTAACATTTATCCTCAAGAAAGATGACAATTTAAGAAGATGAACACATCAAGCTTGGATTAATACAGCTGAGACTTACCTAACTTGATGTCTGTTTTTTATACATGCATAAGATACTTACTAAAGACATTGCGGCTTATGCAGCTGACATTTTTAATTTTTTTTTTCGTTTGTCCGACCTACAGTTGGCATGCATTAACAGTGAGCCTTTTTATTTGTCTATTTATACTCATTTTATCGTCAACTATTGATTGATTGGTTGATTTATTGCAGCAGCAAAACATTGCTGCAACAAAAAAAATACTAGAAAGAGAGCTCTTTTATGTTTTAGTCTATCGATTACTTACAAAATATTGGTTTCTTGTGAAACGAAACTGTTTTAAAATACTGTATGGTAAAACAAAATTAAGTGATTTTTAAAAATGAAAGATCCAATTGATATAAAAGAAGTAAAGTTCCTTTAAGCCCCTTCAGGGCAGATGAAATGTAAAATTCAAATGTTTCTTTAACCGCGGCATATGAAGGGATTGTATGGTTAGCACAACACTTAGCTGTCTATACTTCACCAACTTAAGTCAGGTACCCATTATGGGTGGACTTGGAGACTTTCACGAGGACCAGAAAAAATCTCAAGGTTCTTAACGAGATTCGAACCCGGGTCCTCTCTGGTACCACCGCCCGTCTACTAATGCTATTTCCGACATCTTCGTTTCATTGCTATAATAACAATGGTGGCCTGATGGAACTCTGAAGCTACGCTGCTAACAGAATGACTTCAGTGCGGCTCCCCCTTGAATCTTTTCTTTTTCTATTATGTCATTTATAGCCGCACTTTACAGTATTTGATTTGTTGTACTATGTTACAAACAACAATGTGTTTCTCATAGAACTCATGTCCGACCACATCTGTACTATAACAACTACAAGTTATATGCTTTTCAAACTACTTTCATAGAATTCCCTTACCAATGGATAGCTTTAAAATTAACACTAATTTGATCTAAAACAGCCACAGCTGAAAATCTCAGATTAATAATGACACTGTTGATTTCTTCATAACACAGTGCAGCTGCTTTTATACTTGACCATGCGTCGTAATATGGTGAAAGGCTAAAGGTAAGGGGAAAACCTTTATTTTTTTTTTATATCAGTACCGACAGTACACTCAGTTCTGCGCAATTCGATATGAACTTCTTCATTAAATCTTTTAACAAGATCTCTCCTATCTCACTTGTTAAGAAGTGTGTAGTACCATGTAAGATGATGGGGGTATAAAGAAACTTGAAAGAATGACGGATTATCTATAGATTATCAATAGAGGCTTATTAATGGATTCAATGTATTATCAAAAGAAAAAAAAAACAACAACACATATTTACTTTTTATAAAAAATATTTAGTTTTATGCAAAATTTAAAAAAAAATCCATGTAATTGTATTTTTTTTTAAATCACGTTAGAACGCATAATTTAGTCAATAAAAACAAATGAATTTTGAAATAGCTTTAGCAATTAAAGTAAATACTGTTTTATAGATCTATGATCCCAACTTAGTAAAACTAAATTACAGTCTTTCCACTGACTTATTTGACACGAATGGTCGAGTGGTGTAGATACTCGACTGTTGACCTTAGAGTCCTGGGTTCGATCCTCGGTGAGAACCATGGGAATTTTCTAAGGTGAAATTAGGCCAGTCAGGGCTAAAGAAACTTTACTTTCCAATGACTTTGTATATTATTCTGCGGCGAGAGTTTTATTCTGATGGATATAATTATTTCTTTTTAGTTTTATTCAAGAGGCAATGGATGACTAAATCTGCAGCAAATTATTTTTGGTTAACGGAAGTGGATTGGACATTTCTTATCAATGTTATGATTTGTTAAAAATACATACATACAAACAGCCATACATCGGGACATATATACATACATACATACATCAGCCATACATCTGGACACATATACATACATACAAACAGCTATACATTGGACCTATATACAAACATACATCGGCCATACATCTGGTCATATATACATACATACATACAAACAGCTATACGTCTGGACATATAAACATACATACAAACAGCTATACATCTGGAAATACATACATACATACATCAGCCATACATCGGGACATATATACATACATAAAAACAGCCATACATCTGGACATATAAATATACGTACATCAGCCATACATCGGTACATATATACATGCATACAAACAGCCATACATCTGGACATATATACATACATACAAACAGCCATACATCTGGACATATATACATACATACAAACAGCTATACATCTGGAAATATATACATACATACATCAGCCATACATCTGGAAATATATACATACATACAAACATCTATACATCGGACATATATACATACATACATACAAACAGCTATACATCTGGACATATATACATACATACATCAGCCATACATACTGAAATATATGCATACATACATTAGTCATACATCTGGACATATATACATCTTCTAATTTATTAAATACAGAGACTTATGGTAAATTATGTAATGGCTGTTTGTGTTGAAAAGTTTATCTTTCTTTCTTTCTTTTGACTAGAATCGAAAGTGAGTCCAAACAAGTCTCACGTCACAGTGTGGCGTCAATCTCAAGCTCCAGAGCAGGCGTAGGGGACAAGTGGTGGGGACCTACGATATTAGAACATGCACTAATGGCCTGGTTCTGCACTGGGTATTTTCCTATTGATGCAGACTTTGGGAGGTTGAGGTCTAATGTCGACTTCATTTGGCGGCTGCTGAGAGGTCGACGAAACCGTGCCCAGGGCTTGCGGACCACAGGGTGGAGCAGTCGGGTATATAGCTTGCCAAAGGTCTATATTATGGCAGTTCACTTATGCTGAGGAACAAAGCGAGTTTGATTTCATGAGCTCTAAGAGACAAAGTCTCAGCCCGCCGATAAAATGAGGGAGAAGGAGAGAGAGACGAGAGAGACAGAGACTGAGAGAGAGAGAGAGAGGGAAGCAGAGAGAGAGAGAGATAGAGAGAATGACAGAGAGTGAGAGTGATAGAGAGACGAGAGTGAGAGAGAGAGACAGAGACAGAGAGAGAGAGACATAGAGAGAGAATGATACTGAGAGAGAGAGAGAGAGAGAGAGAGAGTTGGATATAAACTAAATCATGTTTCCCTAGCAAGGATTGACTTTTGGGTCATTGATCCATTAGATTTCTTCCTATGACAATATAATTGATGAGAATATAACGGTTATATAAATAGATTCCAGTAACATGTAAAGGCCTACCTGATTACATGAATCTAGAATTGATATTTTATAAAAAAAATATTTTATCAAGGGGAATATTTTGACGTTCTTCTAGGACTGAAGCCTGAGCCTGAGTGTTTTGACGTAAGTTCACTGATTGTGGTGGTGATCGCGGTGGTTGTGGTGGTGATGGTGGTGATTGTGGTGGCGATGGTGGTGGTTGTGGTGGTAATGGTGGTGGTAATGGTGGTGATGGTGGTGGTTGTGGTGGTGATAGTGTTGGTTGTGGTGGTGATCGTGGTGGTAATGGTGGTGATGGTGGTGGTTGTGGTGGTGATAGTGTTGGTTGTGGTGGTGATCGTGGTGGTTGTGGTGGTGATGGTGGTGGTGATGGTGGTGGTTGTGGTGGTGATGGTGTTGGTTGTGGTGGTGATGGTGTTGGTTGTGGTGGTGATGGTGTTGGTTTTGGTGGTAATGGTGGTGATTGTGGTTGCGATGGTGGTGGTTGTGGTGGTTGTGGTGGTGATGATCTGATATTTCTTGACTGGGGGAGGGATGGTGTTTCTAAAATGTATTGACGTAATTAATGGACGACCCCCAAACACCACTACGAGCTTAATAGTAAATATTCACACGTTGCCACTGACAACGAACTCCACGGAAATGTTATCAACAATTATTTCTTGTATGTATTATTTACTTGAATGCGTAGAAGTTCGATTTTCTTAGAAGTAACTATTGATTAGTCTAAACGAATGCTTGTCCATGCTCGCAAAATCATTGACCGTAAAAGGAAAGTCAATGACTGATAGTATTGGCTTCGTGAAAAACGATTCGATCATTACATTGTCTTCATTGATCGATTGAAGCAGTCTTTCATGATGATTGAGAAATGGTGTCAATCATGCGCATGTTAAAACGTTCACGGTTAAAAACTCAACTCCTGATTAAAAAAAAAAAAGGTTTCTAGCATCGATTTTACTGGTTTACAGTAGTTCTATTAACAGTAGTAATGTTCCTTTAGCCCTAAATGGGCGGCCATCGGGCGGAAGAAGTGTACAATTCATCTTTCTCTGTATTCAAGGCATATAAAGTCAGGTAACCATTAACGCTGGATGCACTATAGGGAATTTTCGACCAGCAAAAATGTATATTTGTCCTCACCGAGGAGTGAGCCCAAAAGCTCTCAAGACAGCAGTGGTCAATTGAAACTTTTCCAGAATTAGACAAATTGTATTGGTGTATTGGGAGCAGCCCCGCAGCGTGACAATTCTACAGCAGGGGCCAGACATTCTACAGCAGGGGGCCAGGCAATAGCAGGGGGAGGGGGGAAGGTAATACATTTTACTAAGTAGAAAAAATAAACGGGGGGCAGACAAATCGCAGGGGGGCCCGGCCCCCTGGCCCCCCCCCCGCACGCTACGGGCCTGATTGGAAGGGGAACGCGGTGGAACGACGTTCCATTACATTTTTTCAGAACCGGAGTTTTTGTAGTTTGCTGAAAATAGGAATTTTTTTTTGCTCCCATTACGTTCCCTTATTTCTTATTTGACCAATACATAACTGCTCTACACCGCTTGGCAGCCTTTCCTCTGACAGTGGCTCAAGTGCAGATTTTATTACAGCGACACTATTACATTTTATTAAACCGTTGGCAGAATTTGTTTTCTATAGTTCTTGCTTAAGAAAATACACGTCTCTCATTAAAATGCTCAATGCTAATTAAGTAAATGAATGTTTGTTAGTACACAATCTTCCTTAACTAGTACAACACAACAACAATAAAACTTGAAAATAAGTGAAATATTTAGAGTCTTAATCCTTAACATTATGTCATAGCGGCCTAAATATATTTGTTGTTTTGCATTCAGCGTGATAAGGTGAGCAAATTTAACTTATAGCCGATCTGAAAGACTAAACGAAAAACGTAACACTGTTCATAAAGCGTTTCTCCAGTGCCATCTCATTGATCCTGCAACCAAACTACCACATGCTAGGTAATTGGAAATAAGACTTAAATTAATTTTGACTTGTTACAGACGAGTGAGTCAGATGACGTTTATAATTTTTTTAAAAAAAAAGCCCTAATTTGAGTTGACAAGATTGTTCCAATATAAGCCTCAAACCAAAAAAATTAGTCTTAGTTCTGACTAAAATAGTGGTCCCCCAACTTTTTTATCGCAATGGACCGGTCAGCGTTTGTAAATTTCACCCCGGCCCTTTTAGAAGGGAGCGGGGGGGGGGGTGAATAGTTGATTATTTCTCGTCCATGGAAAGTCGCTTAATCACGAGATAAATAAATAACAGGGAAATAATTTAATGTTTCTTTGGGCGGCCATGTATCATTCATTCCATGGACCGATAAAGGTCCGCGGCCCCGGGGGTTGGGGACCACTGCCTTAGACCACTCGTAATTAAACAGACCGCACTCTTTACTCCATAACAGTGTGAATTGTGGTCGATACTTTGATTGATGGTAAATTAAATAAAAAGTGCATTTATGTAATACCATATTTTTATTAGACAGTAAAGACTTTGTTGGAAAAACTATTAATTTAACTATGGTTTGAAAAGTGTGTCTATTAATTGTGAATAATTTTCATTTCGTTGATTTATTCATGAATACATTTAAATGCATTCTGATTGTTTATGACTTGATTTTAATCTGGTTGTAAAATGTTTTCTTTTTACGATAAAAGGACCATTTTAATAAAACTACAGTAACTGATTGCTTTTTAAAAAAAAAATTAAGAATCTTTACTCTGATTTTAAAAGCCTATAGAATTCGTCATATTAAAAAAAAACATTATGTGATCATTATTTTGCCAATTAAGATAGCGGTGAAGATGAAAATATTAATAACATAATTCACCAAGGTATTCACTAAACTTTGTTTTATAGTTAATAATCGCGTAATATCTTAAGATACCTTAGCTAACTTCTAACAAGCAGGATAAAATTAAAATTCAATATTATTATTATTAACAGGACACAATTTTTTTTTTTTTGATAACGTAGAAAAATCAAAACCTAAAAAATACGACAACTGCTATCCAGTATTGCTATGGTGGTGGCCGGACTTTACAACCTGGTACAGTTTGACCCTACCATTTCGACCTCGCGACACTGCGACCATCGAACATTTCGAACCCGGACGATTCAACCTTGTCAACTGATACATTTAATATTTGATTTTTGACTTATTTTATGTTGCTAATTTGATCTAGTTGGATCTAGTTGGATCTAGTTGGATCTAGTTGGATCTAATTGGATCTAGTTGGATCTAATTGGTTCTAGTTTGATCTAATTGAATCTAATTGGAAATAGTTGGATCTAGTTGGATCTAGTTTGATCTAATTGGATCTAGTTGGATCTAGTTGGATCTAATTGGATCTAGTTGGATCTAGTTGGATCTAATTAGATCTAGTTTTATCTAGTTGGGTCTAATTGGATCTTTAAACTCATTATTACAGGGGCGTCACACACTGGCGTAGCTAGAAAGGTGAAAAAAAAAACTAATCGTTTCGTTAGGAAATATGTAGGAAGGGCATTTTATGAGAATTGCGTTGAACCTCATAATCTCGGTTTTTCATTGAATTTGTCATAGTTTTGTTCCTTGGTTTTTATTTGACGTCAGGGACTATTTTTACTTTCTTTTGCGCGTATAGCAGCGGTGGTCTCAACAACAAACAAAATAGGTTAACGAAAAATCGTTTACAACATCTATCGATTATTGCGAATAATATTGACGTGCTGAATGTATGCTTCGATAGTTTCAAAGTAAAGAGGAGTTGTGCAGACTTTAACATATGACCATCAGTCCTAAAAGATAACAGCAGCTTGCATCTGATACACATCTGTGTACAAGATCTACAAACATTATTATCACTATGTGGCGTCGTGAACAACAGGTTTCTCCCAAACAAAATGTTGTCAGTTGGGCAGTAATGTTTAAAGACCCCCCCCCCGTGTCCCTGAGAAACAGCCATGATTATTCACTGATACACTCGTCAGGTTGCGCCCCGGGCGCCAAAAGCTCTATTTATTTAGAGCCGCTTATACTTTAGAGCAAACACGGGTCAACAATGACCAAAATGTCTTAACTACGATCGATCATGCAAGCGCTCTACTTCTCTTTGTTCACATCGAAGACGTTTACATAGAATCTATAAACTCTCCATACATCTACTTTTGGTCTTAAAACTTTCCCAGCTCTGTTGACAACATTGTTCAAGGGGAGTGACATTCATTGTCACTGACCTCAATATCCAACGTTGTAGTTTGGATGATAAATATTTCCATCTGAACACAATGGGCAGACTAAATTATTAATGGAACATTGTGATGTTGGGCGTTATGGACAGAGGAGTAATACAATAATAACTTAGACTGTACAATCGCCTCTCTGTTGTGTCCAAGAAAAACAAAACTTGAAGTTGACGTTGAAGGACGAGATGAATTTTTTTTTAAAAATGTATTACAAAAGTTTGAACGTTTGAACATGTTAGGTGTCGTCTTTCATATTGATTATCTTGACATCAATATTCTGACTATAACAACAATAATTCAGAGCCTTGGGTTAAATATTTAAGTGCACAATTCAATGACATACTTCTTTTTGAACAACACAGGTTTGTTGTCGTGAAAGGTATGAATTGATGCTTGGTAAATTTGACGCTATATTGGTTTTCATTATTCGATTGCTCAATAAATATTTGTTTTTTAAAAACTTTATCTTTCCTTCTTTCTGTGTTCTAGTTTTTTTTTTAATTGTTATAATATCTGAAAGTTTACTGTTATTTGTTGCATTTATTCCCAACGTATATTTTATAATTACTGTAAACTCTCTACAATATGACTCGTAATTATCCAACGTGGTATGAAATACATATAATAATATTAGAAAATATGGAAGTTTTGTAAAAAAAAAATTACAAACATTTTAACATAACCTATATTTGGGACACAATATTTTTATGCAATTTCGATTAGTACTATGGTCATCAATTACAACATTAACGTTCATGTGCAGGCAATTCAAAGGCTAGTGTCTATATTTAATATATTTTCTCAGTCCATACTTTCAAGACAATAATATCATTTTCCATCCACCACCACCATAGTCCTAGCTTTAATAGCTTGTAGTCTACCCATAAGGGGACTGATGGTCGTGTGATTGAGCGATCGACTGACGACCTGGAGTTCACTGGTTCGATCTTAAGTGAGAACCAATAGATATTTCAGGTCATGGCTTAGGTCCCCGCTATGTCTCCCGTGCTGCCTCCATGTTCATTGAACTATCGTTTATGGTGGTAATGAAAGAAGGGCACCATAAAACCCGTCCCTTTAGTGGTTCATAGGATTTAATAGATTTCATCTCATTCAATTATCTACAAAATATTAGTTTAATTAATTCAAATTTACATTCAGAAAGGTGGCAAACGTTAAGATATTTGAATAATATAAAAAAGTCACTACTTTATTGTTAGTCATTCACTTTAATATTATGAGCATATCCTGAAGTCACGTTCGCTTCTATTACTAATACTCACACTAAACTAACGGCATTCTTTTTGTTCACATTTTACTAAAGTATACTAATTGCCTTTCATACGTTAACTACACTTCCTGTTACTGCCAAATTTATATTTAGTATTGATATCCTAAAATTGTATTAGTGCAAGGGTCGGCAACCTACGGCTCGCGAGCCGCATGCTGCTCTTTCGATGTCAAGTTGCGGCTCTTTTGATGTCGAATTGCGTCCTAATCAAATACTATAATATTGAAACAACAATTTTAGTGGCTCTTTAACAACTGAGAAAAATGTAAATAATAACTTTTGCCTCTTCCGTCTCAAAAGGTTGCCGACCCTTGAATTAGTGCAATATCGATATTGATGAGTTTGAAACAAGTCGTAGTACGTGCATCTAATATATTCATTGGGTGGCGAGGTGGCCCGACATATATGCTGTGCGTGACAAGCTCAACTTCCTTCATGTTCAGTCACTTACCTGTATCCCCCATAGTGCCTACATGGTCATTGCACTATAGTATATTAAAAGATTATAGTATCTAAAAAAAAAAACAACAACACCTTCACCTTTTGAACAAAATGAAATATTTTTAAATACTCGTTTAAAGGAATAGTTTACCATTGAAGATAAATATATTTCAGAATGTAGCTTTCTTATTAAATATTTTAATTAATAATTATGTATTTGAATTTGCTAATTGTTCATTTAAATGTCTGAAGATTTTTAATTTCACTTTTATCATTTTGACATTTCTAGCATGATCGGACTAAAAATAACCTAAAAAATAGTGTTGTTTTCGTCGACGAAAACTAAAACGAAAACCTTCGTTAACGAAAATGTTTACTTTTCGTCAACGAGAACTAAAACTAAAACTAAAATTAGCAGCAAGACTAAAACGAGACGAAAACTAAATCTCGTAGACAAAAGACTGAATAAAAACTGAAACTAAAACTCCCCAACGAAATAAAAACTAAAATCCCCATATATCGTCTTTTCCGGTATAATGTTGACACATGAAAGAAAGAACAACAAAAGATAAAAAAAAAAAGAAAAATGACAGCCGACAATATAAATTTTGCTTTGAAAGTTTGATATTGCCATGCGGTTAGATCAAAGAGTGTCGTTTTACAAGATACAGTCGATTCTGCTTAATTGGGTCTTGTTTACCCTACCCTCCACTACCGCACTTACCCCCCCCCCCCAAAAAAAAAGATACACACGTCATTTGTGCCTTTTTCTTTCTTTAAATAATAGTATAGCCAGAATGTACGTGCTCCCTTATTATGAACGCGTTTTTTTTTATTTTCCCTCCTCGCCCATCCCAATTTCATTTTTGACACTTAGCAGCCTCTCTCTCCCCCCCCCCCCCCCACACACACACACAAAGATGACGTTACTTTATTGCTTCCCAACCACCTTACCCCCTCTGTCCCAAACGATGGTACGTGCCGAACTATATTGCACGCGTCTACAGAATGATGTTAACTAATGGTATTCAAGGTCATAAATTAGAATTAAGAAATGACAATCCTATTGTTTCAAGGTCATATTGCTGTGATTTATGTAAACTTGTTCGGGTGTTTTTTCTTGCTTTTTTTTTTTTAAATGTAGTCTGATCTGGTTATAGAATTGGTCTTAGAATAAACACGTTTGTTTTAATTTTGACTTACGTTTTCGGTTTCTTATTGTTATTACGTTTTTAGTTGTTTTTTTTTTGTACATGCACTGCAAGTCTGCTAGTCTACAACATAGTCAAAAATTTAGTCAAGGTATTGGCACATAAAACAATATGATAGTGTAACTTATAATGTGACAATGAAGTGAAATGACTCAGTTTCAGTACACTGAGCTGTCATCTCTGTGTCTACTATTATTATGCTTCAATCTGTTTCAACAATTGGTCATGAACAATGATGTTAATTGTTATTGGTGTTTACAAGACTAAAGCTAAAAGTGAAACTAAAATACATAAGACGAAAACTAAAACTCTGGTGTTTTAGTCGACGAAAACTAAAACGAAAACTAAAATTGGGCCTAAAACTAAAACTAGACTAAAACTAAAATTATTACAGAAAAAACGAAATAAAAACTGAAACTAAAATAGGACCTGGGACTAAAACAACACTACTAAAAAATAACAAACAAATATAGTTTGTGATAAAGTTAGAGTATTTAATGTATAGTCTACATATCGACATTATGAAAAGAAGTATCATGACCTAAAGACATTTGGTAACTATGTGTTGAGGAGATAATATCTAGTTCTTGAAGATGAGTGCAGCATTTTACAACCCAGTCACATTCTATAACAAGAACGTTTCTTAGTTAAGCGATAGATTCATCTTAGTTGACTTTCTACCTTTCAAGGTTTAAGGGAAGAGAACTACGTTTGTATAAAGAATCTTAAGCATTTTAGATCTACATCCCTTGGTTAATGTGATTTTTTTTAGCGACTATAAATGTGTGGCAGTTTTTTTTTCTACCTTTACACTTAACTGTGTTTCTCAATTTTTACCTGTGATCCATTCTTCATGTTTTCGGTAAACTGAGTAGCCCTCGTCAAAATAATAATAATGAAATGCATATATTTTAATAACAATCAATATGTATACACTGAGCTTAAGTCACAATTTTAAATTTACATGTGTAGTAAGGTTTATAAAGTCTTGACAAAAAGTGCCATGCATCTCTTAATCTCACAACTTAGAGTTTCTTTTTCAAAGTTCATCAAATTTCTCTTCATGTAAGATACATTGCAGATCGTGTTTTTTTTTAAAGCAAATAGAAATAGTAAATTAAAAAATAAAAATCGTATCTTGATTACTTTAATTATTTATTTTGAGTTTTGCTAAATGTTTTGTTTCGTTAAAATAGACTGTGTTTACATTTTTATTTAGACATGTGTTCTGTTAATCTGGACAATGGTTGAGTCAATCGTGTGGGAAAAAAATTCAAATAAACTATTAAACTGAGTGTAGAATCTTCCAATTATATTTAAATAAAAAAAAAAAATTGCGACACTATGAATCAACATATAGTGAGTGAATCGCTGATCGCCCTTTTACTCCTTTTTTGATGACGTCATTTAACAGTATCAAACAAGTTCTGATAAAATACATCTTACATTTACTTTTAATAATAAGTTTAGTTACATCCTGAATAACAATTTGACAATACTTCTTTTTGTTTTTTGTTTTTTTTTACAAAACATCAACACTTAAATGAGTATAATTTACTCCAGTATTTGTAATTCACTTTCTATCGCCCATTATTTTTTAAAATCTATATATGAATGCTTCCATCCTTCTATCGCTTATTATTTTTTTAAAATCTATATATGCATGCTTCCATTATTTAATTAAAATGGTAATTACAATTTAAATAAAAGTAGATGCAGTACAATTTTTCATGACATGGAATATTTTATAAGAATGTTTCATAATCATTTTGCTTTAGAATTAACCTAATTACGTTTTTAAACTACGAAATATATTTTGTAAAAAAAAAAAAAACCGTATTCTTGAAAGTATTTTAAACTTATTTTAACCATTTTTAGTTAAAAATAATACATACTTAAACATTTTAGCCTAACTGGTCATAGCTTGGCCAAATCAAATTCATAGCAGCACTCAACTGTCGAAGTGGAGGTCTTTGGTTCGATCTTCGGGGAGGACCAATGGATATTGTAGGTCATGGATAAAATCCCAGCTATATCTCCCGTCGTACCTCCATGGTCATTGCATTATTCACTATGGAGGGGATGAAAGGAGAGCACGGCGAAAACCGTTCCATTAGTGATTCATAGGAGCTAAAAGATTTCATTTAACCTTTACAGGGACACACAGAAATACATACACACATACACACACACATACAGACACACAATGGGTAAGCAAATAAAAATGTGTAAATCATGTTTAGTCTTAGAGATGGGTTGCAAATCCCATACGTTTGCGTACCACAACATGTGTACAAACGTTAGCTGTATTAACAAAAATAACAACAGGTAAAAACAACAATAACAACAGGTAAAAACAACAATAACAACAGCTAAGAACAACAATAACAACAGCTAAGAACAAAAATAACAACAGAATAACTACAGCAATATTAGATATTGAGAAATAAATTTTACTTATATAAAATCTAATAATATTTCGATACTGTCGCCACATAAACTGAACAAGATTATAAACAAAATTAAACAAGAGCAGTGCAAGTTAAACAACATGAAATGTAAATACATGTCATCAATTAATGATTACATTTACATAGAAAAATGCAAGTAATTAAGCATGCTAATTTTTAGAGCATTTTCGAAAAAAAATGCTCTATTGTCCCCGTTTTGTCTGTCTGTCTGTCTGTCTGTCTGTCTGTCTGTCATCACCCTAGATCTCAATAACAATAAGTCCTAGACCCATGATGTATATATCATTTTGTAGGTCTTGGCCTGCCAAGAAAGAGGTTTTTTCCATTTCGCGATCTGACCTCTCAGGGCCGTAAAAGGGGCCTTAGTACCGTTTTTTTACTATATAAGCTATATTAATAAAGGAACGCTATATCTCAGCAACCATAAGTCCTAGACCCATGATGTATATATCATTTTGTAGGTCTTGGCCTACCAAGAAATGACTTTTTTCCATTTCGCAATCTGACCTCTCAGGGCCAAAATATAAGAGATTGCTATGTACCGTTTTGATTATATTTTAAATATAAATAATAAAAGCTAATCAAAGGGGCGTAATCATTATTTATTTTTGTAACAGTTATTCAACATGACTTACTTGTCCTTTTAATATCTTTTTTCAGATATATGCATTACACAATTGAATTTATAAACATTTCCAAAATTTACAAATATTTACTGAAAGATAACAAACGTACTGAAAATGCGCTAACACGTCCTGTGTCCAGAATGGAACAGGCTTAATTGCTTGTTTAAAGTAGCGTGTGTATTTGTACAAAAGTGAAGCTTGTAACAATTTGAAAAATAAAACTAAATACAACGATATTTATCTGCTTCAGAATAAGTAGCCCATAAAGTTAAGTATACCATAATCTAGACATTGAATATCATTATAAAAAAAATAATCTAGAATAAGTTATAATATCATTTCAAATTTTCTATTTTAAGAGCATTATAAATCTCTGAAGACAAATCCAGAAAGTTGTCTCTTTCATCAATGTCCGATTCAGTCAGAACGTGAGCCCGAGTCCTTGCCGCCAGCAGTCCGTCCATAAGTAGTAGTTTTACTGGCTGAATCTAAACAAAAAAGTAACAAGTTTGTCAACAAGTAACATAAATGTTGTTTTTTTTTCTAATTTAATTGTCCATACAATAAAATAAGGGCATTACAATTTTCTTTTTTAAATTACGTTGGAAAATGACTGAAAAAAATTCACGTAAATACCTGTTTGGAATTTACTGGCTTTGGTAACGCTTTCTGCAATAAATGTGGCGAAGAGATAATACTAATAAGGACAAAATTTGTAAATCATTTTTTTATATTAGTTTGGGAAATAGGATGAACCTAATTTGTCTAGACCAGAGGTTCTTAAACTTATGTACTCCGCGAACCCCCACATGAAAACATTTTTTTTGACGGACCCCCATCCCAACTTTAGGTACTTTATATATGTATATATTTTACGATGATTTTTTTTTTCAAATGGCTTTGCGGACCCCCAGTAAAGGCTTCGCGGACCCCCAGGGGTCCGCGGACCACAGTTTAAGAACCACTGGTCTAGACAATCGTGTGGTGAAATATTTAATAGCTTCCTGAACCTGGGCACGATAGTCTCTGAATCCTTAGAAATATCGTGTTTTATTTAAAGATCGCTATTCACTAGTTTATAACAACATGAGTTGGTTAGCTTATTAAATATCATCTTAATATACTTCGTGATAAAGTAGAGTATCAAATGTATAGTCTACATAATAACATTATGAAAAGAACTATCATAAACTAAAGACATTAATAACCGTACGTCATAGAGAGAGAGAGAGAGAGAAATATCTAGTTGTTGATGATGAGTGCAGCATTATCAAATCCAGCCACATTCCATACTAAAGACGTCATTTGGTTAAATATAGATCCATCTTAGTTATACAAAGTTTGGTGGTGGGGGGGGGTACGTGCTCTAACTATGATCCGTTATAAGGGGGGAAGGGGGTTTGTTAATCAATTAATCAATGCACGTTTTATTTTATAACTAACAAACATAATGTGTGAATTTTTCCAGGTGAAATTTATTTCTAATTCTTCCAACTAGTTCACCCAGCTTTAAAAAATGGTTACCTGACTTTAAGTTGGGGAAGTAAAGGCGGCTGGGCATTGTGCTAACCACACAATCTCTTCATATGCCGAGGTTATAGAAACATGTGAATTCTACACTGTTTCTACCCCGAAGGCCCGTTTTGGCGAAGGGAACTTTACATTTATTAACAAACATAATAAAATTATACTGTACAGAAGGATGCTATACTATCTTTAGGAATATGTATGGTCTAAGACAAAGAAATATATTTTCACTTTTAAGTAAATATTTTTTTTTTAAAAAAGTCTTTAACTTAAAGTTTTTATAAGATTGCTTATTATTTGTTCAATTTTGTAAAGAGCTCGTTGTTTATGTTAAAACAACAGACTCTATTTCCATTTTGCTAAATATGCTACATAAAGTAATTTCGCGGTGACTGGTTTTTCTGATGGGTAACCAATCTACACATTTTTTTTTTCAAATTTTCTTTTCTTTTGCCCTAAACAGATAACATTAAATTTGAATAGGTCAAGATTCTAAAACAATCAATTGGGCCCCCAGAGACCAATATTGAATACAGTGAAAAGCGGAAACAGATGTCCGCCATGTTTCCCACTATAATACTCTTTAATAGACTATCCTGCCTGGAGCAAGAAGAAGCTGTCGAAGTTAAAACAGGACAGGCCTTGTTGATAATAAAAGTAAAGATCCCTTAAGCCACTAAGTGCTCATTAAAGCAGATGAAGTATAGGATTCAACTGTTTCAGTAACCTCAGCATGTAAAGGGATAGTGTGGTTAGCTCAAAACCCAGCCTACGTTACTTCAGCAACTTCAGTCTTGTACCCATCTAAAGCTTATTGGACTTGACAAGGACTTTCACCAGGACCCGAAAAAATCTCAAGATTCTCCTTGAGGTTCAAACCCAGGACCTCTACGGTGTCGAGCACTCTACACCGCACGACCAGCCCCCCACCCTCATGTTAAGAATGGACAGACCAAAATGTTTGGACCCTACTGGTGACCACTCCACAAAGAGAATAATGGGGAGATATTGTCCACTGAGGTCATCTTCCTGACGTCGCCTTTGAAGAAGTGATTACAATAGAATATAGCTTTCATCCGTATTTCGATTAGTATGACACAACTCTCAGTGATGGCTGCACCTCTCTACGTTAATGTATGTACACTCACTTCAAACACCAAACCAACTATAATAGAAACACAACAACACGATGTCATAAAACAAATAAGTATTAGATGGAATAAAAACAATAGAGTCTCGACGTATAATACAATCCCCCCCCCCTCAACGTCCCGACACTCACATTCATGAACTAACACACCTGGCACACGATGAAATAAACGTCCTCACTTTACCTTGGTCAAACTCCCCAGTCTCCTCCCGATACAGTCACCCTTCACGCCTCCTATTTCTCCCCCCCCTCGCCCTCCACCACTCACAGTCATGCCCCACTGGTCATTACGGTCACCTTCCATTTGCAACTAGGCTTTCCAACCCATCTCGTTCAAACCCACGAAATGTCAGCTGACCCAACACCCACCCAGGCAGTATCTTGACAAGTAAATAGACTCTGAATGGTAAAATATTTTTATTTTATGGGCCTGAAATTACTAAAAAAAAAAGTCGTTTTGTCATTTAGAATTTACATACTTGCAAAAATTAAGTTAATAACTAGACAAGTATGCTTCAAAATGGAAAATCCACAATGACACACTGCAAGTGAAAATAAATTAAAGCAAATGTAAAAAAGAAGATAAAAAACAAATGACACACTCAACAGAAGTTTAGTTTAAAAGCCACTGCAATGGAAAAAAAAAGTCTAAGGTTCAAAGAAATATTATGATTAATTCACTAAGTACAGCACTTGTAGATATCCCTGTTTGAATGCGCTTTTTTATCATATTTATTTTCCACTGTTTCTAATGCCATAATTTACAAACGTTCAGTTTGTGAGTTCATAACATAGACTGTATTTCTTGCACCACTTAAATGAATCAATTTCCACATGAAAAAAAAAACTGTTGATTTTGTAGGTCTATCAAACTTTATTGATTGCTAAAATGTATTATGTCTTATATTGGGATCTATGGCCAAGCGATGTGGATACTCACCTGTCGATCTGAGAGTCCTGGGTTCCATCAAGATTACAGAAACAGATGAATGTTTCACTTCATCTGCACTGATGGCTCCTGGTGGCTAAGGGAACGTTATTTTTTTTAAGATTAGCGCTCACCCCTTTTTTAGTCAATATAATGTCTATAAATATTTGTATTATTTAAATCTAAGGAAATATACTTTTACTTTTTATTATAAATTAATAAAAGTCTATTTTTAATCTTGAAAAAAGATTTTTTCACATATATATTAACCAATCCTATCCTGTCCCTTAAAATATCTTATTTCTAGTTGCTTACAAATGTTTTAAATATTTTGCTTCTTACTTGTATTTGACGTTATAAGAAAATATACAATGTATCAGTTTTAATCAGTTGACTCGTACGCTTGGTTGATTTTCTTTGCCCCTATTTTATCAGGTTTGAGAATCCTTATTTTTTACATGCAGTGACATGATTTAATGAACATATTTGCTACAAGAACTTCTGAGTCTCTTATTGGCAAAAAAAGTTTAAACTGATTGCTAATTTTTCTTTTTAAATTATATATTAATTGTGTTTTTTTGCTTATTTTTGTTGTGACAGATGGCCGAGTGGTGTAGATACTCGACTGTCGACCTGAGAGTCCTGGGTTCTATCATCGGTGAGAACCATGGAATTTTTTTCCCATGTGAAATTTCGTCCCACAAGTCGTCTTGAGGAAGTAGATGCTCCTGAGCTAACTATACAGTCCCTCCATTTGCCCAGGTAATAGAAACACCTGCATTATTTATATTCATCTTTTAGAGCCTTCTCTTCATCTGCCCCGATGGCCCGTTAAGGGTTAAGGGAACTGTGCTTGCTAGTTGTTCTTCTCAAATTATTTTTAACTGTTGATGAAGTGACACTCAATGAAAGTGAAGGGGATTTTCTTTATCAGACCACAAATAACAATTGTTATCATATGACATTGTCGAAAATAAAGCCTTATGAACTAATCTTCTTCAAAACTTCAAAGAAACATGCAAGGAATAAATCATCATGTTGAAATATAATTTAAATTGCTATTTTTTTTTTTTGGAGTTTGTACTGATAGCTTAACAGTATGTGTTTTCCCACTTGTATTCTTGAAATGAGCACTTAAATTTAACAACGTCAACAGTGTATTTCTGGCATACATTAAACGAGTTCAGCTCCTAATCATGTTAATTTTTTTAAGTTGTTTTATTTTCCCCTTTCACGTGATGTAATTAATAGAATGAGTGTCACGTGACTCCCTGGGGTTAAAGTTCGGTATGAGTAATGACTAATGACAGATAAAGAATGTCAAGCAGTTCTTTAAAATTTCATAACTTGTTGTGACATGTAAAAACATATTTTATTGTTATTTGACTTGTTTATTTCGAGGTTTACACTGCGAGTGAATTTTTTATTTCTTAATTATTAAACATCGATGCAAAATAAAATAAGTCACTTTTTTTAATGAATCATCTTATCACCATTTGAATCAAAAAAAAAAAACATTTCGGTAGAATCTTTGTTCAAATTTTAATTTTATTGTTTAGTCGGACATAAATTTCGAACTAAAACTTTTTTGAGAAAGTCATTCATTTATAACTATTAAATTTTTAGAAAATAATTTTACAAGCTAAAAGAGTGACGTAATTAGTGTAGAGGCGCATTGAGTCTTTAAACTGTTTCCTTATCATAATCTGCATTATTTAATGTATATATTTACATCTTTCATTGCCTACATCCTTATATATCTATGCCTACATCTGAACCTTGTTTTTTATTTTTTTTTTTTTTTAGGAATCGCTAAAAAAACATTTTTGTAGCCGGTTTAACATCATATCATTGGCGGCGTTCTGCCCAATATTTTCACATTTACTATTAGGTAAAAACAAAAAAAAAAGTCAAGCATAACATTAATATATGACACCTTCACCAAATTCACATGATCAGCATAAAGAAATAACACTTTGCTATTGGAAGCCTATTATTTCCAATAAAAAAATCAAGAAACTATCACATTTTATAAAATTTTGGAATAACAATTTCGTTTTTTTTTTTTTTTTTAAATAAGGGAAAAAAATTCATACATGATATCAACGTATTTATCATAAAAGTTTAAACAAAATTGTAGGCTAAAATATATCAATGATGTCAACCAGGAAGTGCTGGCATGGTTCTGAGACAGGGAAGTGATATTATTTCCTGAAACTGTAAACCAGTCAATATATTTTTGTTAACCACTAAAAATATAACTTGATAAACACAGACTTGGGTAAAAACTTCGAAAATATAAGCTGATGGGGGTGGGGGGGCTTCAGTTAGTTTAAACATATGACTTGGTTACAAGAAAATAAAATTCTAACACTACAAAGATCTCATCAGATGTGCATTAAAAATACAGTCATTTAATCAGAGGAGCGGCAAATGTGATAAGCACACGGGTTCAAAGTTAGTTTCTTGCAAAATCTCTTAACCCTATCTTGAACCCTAAGAGTCCATCTTGATTGGGTGAATTAATGGCCATTCATAGCAATAAAGGTAAATGCTCCGAGTCAAGGGAGAGGGTCTATCGTAACAAATTACATCGAGGCCTCCTTCACACACATTAAGACGTGAGGCCCGGAAAGGCCGTCTTTGTCGCCACATATAAATGTTTCAACCGCCGAAACGAGAAATAACTGTGTATTTATTTTCATTGCTTATAAGCAAACTATATATAAAGATGCACGTTTAATTATATATTTTTAGTGATTTTTGGAGCATTTTCGAAAAAAAATGCTCTATTGTCCCCGTTTTGTCTGTCTGTCTGTCATCACCCTAGATCTCAACAACCATAAGTCATAGACCCATGATGTATATATCATTTGAAGGTCTTGGCCTGCCATGTGTACAACAAAAGTTAATTTCGCGATAGGACCTCTGAGGGCCGGGCTTCAGGGCTCCGTAGGGGGTTATATATTATATATATAGCCCAATTCTACACCTTGTACGTTCAATAACCCATTCATTTGGTGCGGAATACTGCAGCACGTAGTTTCACCAAGATTTATTAAGAAACTCATCAAATGAAATAGTAAGCTTGTGTTCTGAGTTTAATTGAAAGTATCAGAGCTATGAAACAATTGGCGGAGTTTTCGGACGATTAAATGACTACAATTTCGAATGTTTTCAATTATGAGTCCTATTTCAGTAACCACAAACTACTTGTAGTAGATTTAAGAGAAAATAATTTTTTTTCAAATATAAAGAAACGTCTTTATAATATTTTTTTTACAGATATATGCATTACACAATTGAATTTATAAACATTTCCAAAATTTACAAATATTTACTGAAAGCTAACAAACGTACTGATACATAACATGAAAATGCGCTAACACGTCCTGTGTCCAGAATGGAACAGGCTTAATTGCTTGTTTTTTTTTTTTGCTATGGATTTTTTGTTAGATATTTAATGTATACTTTCAACAAACAATATGTACTTATCTACGTTTAATTTTATTACACTATAGTGAAGTATATTTGTTTAAAAGTATTAATATATATTTACTTTTGTTACTGGCTCCTTATAAAATCAATGTATATAAATCAAAAGAGGAAAAAATGCTTCAATAAGCATTTGTTGAATGCAATGCATGGTGATAAATAAAAATATTAAGTTTGATACAAGTTTGATAATTCGGTACAGTTGCAGCGTTTTCCTTTTTATCCTATTCATTGTCTGGAAGTTTCCGTTCTAAAGAATAAACAAACTGGTTGGCTGCTTAGGCACCGTCTAATACACACACCACTTATATGGTATCAGTAGCTTTTATTTCGCTTGAACAAAGCACCGACACCGACACCAGGCAAAGTACTGATGCCGACACCGAAACCGGGAAAAAAACTGCCGACACCGACACCAGGCAAAGTACTGATGCCGACACCGAAACCGGGAAAAAAACTTCCCACATCGCCGACACCGACACCGGCTCCCCACCCCTGATCACTGGGCCTAGGGCTGTAAATATAGTCCGTATACATCGTAATGAAAAAGCTCACATCGATGGGCCCCCTTTACAAACGGGGCCTGTAAAGATCGCCTTTGTTGCCACATATGAAATGCCAATACGGTATAAATGTCTTGTATGCCGTTTAGGATGGAAATTTTAGGCTGAGAGCAGCAGGAATATGATTTTTTCGTTTCCAAATATGTCATTACGTTGGGTAAATTTATTATGTTACGTAACATGAAAGGTTATCCAATATATTATATGTGGATATTCCCTGCCCACAGGTATATCTTACAGAACATATTGTACCAATCCAAACACATGTACTTGTTTAATTGGAAAAATCCAACTTCTCTAAAAATAGTAAATCGGAAAAGCCAATGGGTACTTTGGCCCAATTTTTTTGAAAATATATTTTCGAAATCAGGTCTTTTCTGAGAAACAAACCAAATAGATCTAATTTCTAAAAAAACAAACAAAAAACGTTCACTTTCGTTAAAGGTTTTATAAGGTAGATAGCTAGCTAATGTGCGTATAGTTGTAAGTTCAGTAACACCCTTAGGTAAGTTAAATTGTTAGAATTTTTAAAGACAACAAAGCGATGAAATGCCTACAACAATATGGGCCTAAATAAAACTTTGCATTTATTATGCATAGTAAAAATATTATAATTACTTATAATTATAAAAGTCCTACACACGTGTTAACTCTATAAACAGTGGTTCTGTTGTTTTTTTTTTAATCTATTATCTTTATAACAGCCGTCTCAAGTCAGTATGTCTGCGTTAGATCGAAAGGAAGAATAATCAGGCAATCCTTAATATTATAAAATGAGAACATATGGTCAACTTCATGGTTTAGTCACTGGCTTAACATTCCGGTTACCCAGGTTCGAATCCCACTGAAGGAATTTTGTTGTTTTTGTTTGTTTTAATGTTTTATCCTTTAGGTTGTTGTGAGGAAATTAAACAACCATTAATTAGTTTTTTTTTTCAATTCTGTTCATAAAATTAAATAAAATAGATGTGAAATTTGAACAATGGTATATATCTATCAGCCCGTAGCGTTAAAATTCTACAGCAGGGGCCAGACATTCTACAGCAGGGGCCAGGCATTCTACAGCAGGGGTCAGGCATCCTACAGCAGGGGTCAGACAATAGCAGGGGGGC
>JAGDYQ010000060.1:2308620-2491120 GCA_021962125.1 Bulinus truncatus | reverse complement strand
TCCAATTTAATAAATGAATCTAGTTATCATAAACATGGCCCTAGTAACAGTGGACAATCAAATGGTAAAGATGATTGCGGAAATGAATCAAGTGACATCGAAACTATACCAAATGACATGATTCATGAGTCAGTTACAAATGACACGATTCATGAGTCAGTTACAAATGACTCGATTCATGAGTTAGTATTTCCTGTGAGTAACTCTGGTAAGAAAACTTTAAAATCTTTTTTTAGTAAAATGTAAAAAAAAAAATTAAAAACTCAACATTTGATTGTGCCAAGGTTATACCCCTTAATAATATATGTTGTAAAAATGAGTTGGCATAGGCTACAGGGGTGGTCAGTAGCGCAACCAGCAAAAAATACTTGGGGGTGCTCACATATGCTGGGCGGACTCACATATTGAAAAAAGACAGTTTGACAGTCTTTTTGGTAACTTTATATTGTAAATTATGTATTGATGATTTGGCCTGGGAGGGGGGAGGCTCAAGCCCCCCCCCCCCACCTTCCCCTCCTGGTTGCGCCAATTATTTCGAAGCACGGGCCACATTTGGTTCTTAAATTATGATATGACAGATGAATGGAGAGTTTATATGAATTAATATGAAATGAAATGTAAACATCATTTATGTACACTAGCGTATTAGGCCAGCAGGCCGTAGTTCGCTCATGGCTGGTGTAGCTCCATGCATTATATATAATATACTGTAGGTATAATATAAGTATAATATATAATGTAATATATTAAATCTATCACGTCCATTTTGTCTGTCCTATTGTACATTTTGAAAATCATATACAAGAGTATTAAATCTCTCTTTACGATAGTTGTGCCGAAAACCATTGTTTGTTAATGTCTACGTTTTTTTTTGTTTCTACTGTAGAAGAGTACAGATGTGACCCAACTGATGAAGGATACACTTCTGACCTGGATCATGTTTTTAGTAAGTGGGGGGACACGACAATTTTCAAACAAAAATATTTTTCTATGAGTAAATTGCGGATATTAATTATTTAAACCCACTATTGCAACTAGTACTTTTGATCCTGACTCAAAGTCACGATTGAGGATATTTACAATGACAGATTTCTAAAAAAAACATAATTTTCTTCCTATAGGTTATTTATCAGACATTTAACTCGTTTCAAACAACTAAAAGAAATAGTGTATTGCTTTATAGTATGTACGCATGTCTTGCATGTCTTGTTAATTGTATCTACAACTAACACGATTATAAACAAATAAAACTGTTTACAAAGAGTGTGGAATTAGTACTTATGAAGCAGCGCAAAGGCGTCGGTAACAGCAAAGGAGAGCCCCCCCCCCGAACAATATTTGAAGGTGCTCTGAAAAAAATAGACCCTCTGTAGAGGGCCCCCACTACAAACAAAAACCCCGAGTCTTCCCAAAAAAAAAAAAAGAATTGAAACGGGCCCCGATATCACTATAACAGAGGGGATGATGGATGGTCGAGTGGTAGAGCGCTGGTTCGATCTCCATTGAGGACCAATAGATATTTCAGGTCTCCGCTTTATCTCCCGTGGTGCATCCATGACCATTGCACTATCGGCTATAGTGGGGATGATTAGTGGTTTATGGGATCTTAGAGATTTATTCTTATCCTTACAGGGACCAAACACACTCCACTATAACAATAATTAAAAAAAAAAAGGTTTCGCTGACATACACACCAACATTCACACACAAATAAATATACACACACACACACACACACACCAATTGGTATGTTTAGAAGTTCGACATTGTTTACTGATCACAACGCACTTATCTTTATAACACACGCGTGTACTTATAGGCCAATTTTATTTCTGAATTAAAGTGCATCTTCATTTTTCCGATCCATTGCACTCTTACCAACATGAGTGAAATATAAAAACATGTGTTGTGTTGTTTTGTGTTTAAAAGAACACGTTAATAATGTACTTTTCAGCAAAGGTGTGTTTGATGTTGGATGTGTCGCGTGGGGGGGGGGGGGGCTGTATTAGATGACTAGTGATGAAAAAAAAAAAGAATTGCTCTGCATTTACTGTTTTTATTAAAAGAATTCAAATTAAGACATTTGGGTTTAGATAAATTAAGAAAGTCATTAATGAAACTATGACCGATTACTCAGATAATTCTTCAGGAAATACATCTGATGTGCCATAAAGTAAAATATTTCCACTCCTTACGAGAATTATTGCGTACTGAATAACAAAGACCTGTAAGATTACAATATTGAAAAGTTTTTTTAAATCTCTTTTCTTTTTGGTTGAACTATTTCCAAATTTCTTTATTTATACAGTCCCCTCTTTGAAAAGAAAATATAACAAAATGAAAACAAAAAGCCGTTAATTACTTATTGAGGGAAATTAAAAATTCAGCAACGCTGCACACAACTGATAAAAGTAATTAGTTAAATAATTAGATGTTAGATAAATGTAATTAGGTAAAATAACGCCAAGAGTAATTTATTCATTAGTAAAATCAAAACAAACATTTGGTCACACTTTGTAAAAGACTGCTTGATATTTTAACGATCTTCTTCTGTAAATTGAGTACATGTGTTGATAGACTAACCTATGAAATAATTCAACAATGTTTAATTCATTGTTTTTTTTATTATTATGTCCAGTTGATGCTAAAATGGTTGTTTCCGAGTTTCAAGACGTGTCCCACACCGGCCCTGTTCATCCAGGAAACTGTCCCAAGAACCCAGGTCATTACGCTTACTTCCCAACATCTCGACTGACCCCAGAACAGCTGCCGTCTAAAACCAGGTGCCCAGCATTTCTACAATTTCTTCAGCTGTTTGCCAAGTTAACAGTGAAGCTGACGGTCAACACGACAAGCAAACAGCGCCATAGGACTGACCCACTTTTTCAATCAACCAAACAGCGAGTAGGGACCGGCTTTGTTCTCTTGGAGCAATGGAGTGATCCAAATGTTGACGGAGAAACCAATAGGGAGTCTGGCCAAAGCGCCCTGGCTAATGTGGGGAAATACGTGAAAAAGTTTGTCAAGAAGAGCAAAAAGAATTTTTACATCCAAACCAATAGACATTTGGTCTTTGACGACGAGGAAGCCGTCAGCACGACCGTTGAATTTTGCATCGATGAAAAAGCAGTCAGGTGTTTTAAAGTTGCGTCCGTGCTGACCTCTGACATCGTCGGTGACTACAGATGTACTCTGGTGTGCCGGACATCTGACCACAGCTTTGTGAGAGAAGTCCAGCAGATCAAGCGAGAGATGTTGGCGCTGGCAGACCAACTGCCCACGAAAACGAAAAAAGCGATGACGAAGAAAGTATTTATGATTGAGCACCCCCACGGTGGGGTCAAGGTCTTGTCGTACGGAGACTCGGTGTTAGTCAAATATCAACTTTTGAAAGATCAGAAAAGTCAAGTCATTGATCTTTTGAGAATAAATAATAGCAATCAAGGTAATCAGAATTGACTTTTTTAAAAATTAGATTATATTTTTTGTAATAAAGCGTTGAGACTTTAAAAGTTTTTGAGACCTTTAGCGGCCTTATCAAATACCAACTGTAGACCGTAATATTTCAATATAGTGTGCAACTAATAGTTATATTATTGAACCCCTTGATAGGTGAATATATAACAAAGACAATTATTTTCAAAACATCAGTTAGATATACTAATATATAAACATAATTAAGCAAAAGTCATCTCTATTTTTTTAACTTTTTTCTTTTGCAAAGGGAGATAATTTAATCTGTTTTAAAAATATCACAAAAAATTGAAAAGAACTTGAATCACATAGTGGAGGGAAAGGGAGGGGGAGGGGAACCTAATGATTGACTCCGAAAAAGGCGTTGTTATGTAAGCTACTAAAATTAATGTTGATGGTATACATTTTTTTTTATTTTGTTAAGGATACAAGCGAAGAGAGGTTTACAAAATTAGTATAATTTAAACAACGTTTTAACAAGAATTGAATGTCTAATGTCACTTAATTTAATTTCAAAATAGCACATTTTTGTTCGTCGTTCAGCGATGGGGTCATAGTAACTAGGCAACCTTTTTTTCCAGTGTATCTTTTGACGCGTATCGATATTTTATTATCCATAGAATTATATCGATTTGTGTGCATTGAAAAAGAATAATGTGTAATCGATAACACTCAATGGTGGAGGTAGCCGAAATGTCGTACTTTGTGATGTAATCGATACCATTCATTAGTGGAAGTAGTCGAAATGTCGTACTTTGTGATGTAATCGATACCATTCAGGAGTGGACGTAGTCGTAATATCGTACTGTGAGAATAAAGACCTACTCATCAGTTTTTCTGCGAATTTTCGGAAATTTTGTAATTTAAATTTATCGCCTAATAAAACGACTGACATGACATTGTAGGTTATTATTTATCATTGCATTCAGTGAGTCTATTTTTATATTAATAAACGCTAATTTATTAACATGTTTCAATTGATGAAACAAAAGTTTTATAATTAAATTATGTCAATAAAAAAACAAAAAAGTAGACCAAAAAAAAACGATTAAATGGTGGCCCTACTCTTTCTTGTAAAGGATGAATTTTGATATTAAAAATTAATAAAAAGTTTAATTGTAATAAAAGCGTCATTTGTAGTATTTGAGCACACACATTAAAATCGTTTCCGGTTTAGAGCTGTGTAGTGTGTAGGCCTGCCTAATTTACTGGAACTAAATTTCCGTAAATTAAATTAAATAATAAAAATCAATAGCCATGAATGACGAAACCATATTTTCAAACTCTAAGTAATTTAACTCCAAACCACACATTGGTATAACAACTGCAAAAAATAACTTTTGAAAATGTTGCTTTTTCTATGGTCACTTCTAGGTGGCGTTAGTGCAGACTGTGCTCGTAAGATGCTACTCTACGCCGCGGACACTTGTCAGGGGTCGTCCGGTGCACCAGTCATCATGTTCAATAAAAGGTCATCTGACGGTCGCTTCGTCCTGGATGTCTGGACACACAACGGACAGCATGCAACTCACGGCCTGGGTTGCTCTGTGATGAAAGGTACAGTTGAAAAAAATTAATTACATTATTAGTCCGCCAAGAGACAGTCAGAATAGTATGTAAGATTTGCAAAGGTCCATAAAATAAATCCATACCATAGAAAACTGTTTCTTATGAGCTCATGTTTGTCACAACAAACCGATATAGATATGAAAAGCGAAACAAACCAAACATTCCTTTTGATACATTCATCAACAAAGAACTACAATCTGCTCAATTTGTGCTGCAGTGTGTAATTTTATATAACATTTTAGTGCAATTAAGACATATATGTATATTAATTATTCCTTAACACTTAAATAAATATACATCCATACATGAGGTGGTTTTTTAAATCAAACGTAGTCAAAAATATATTATTTGTATTTAAATTTGCGATTGTGCGGATAAAAACGCGAAACAAATGCATTGATATTTTGTAAAAATAAAGTATTTCGATTTTTTGTTGTCTGCAACAACGGCTATAAGTTACTTAGTACGAGACGATGTTTCTTCAATTTCATTGCCTAGTAACTTTTTTTTTTTAGATCTGAGAAATAAGAAGATAAGCATCTAAGTTTTATGTACTAAATAGAGTATTTCATATTTGAAATTATTAGAATGTAGTGAAGAAGACCTAATAATCAACAACGAGGTAATTCCAAGTTCTGTATCAACCAAAGAATCCGATAGTGATAGTGAAGACGAAAACTGCCTAGGTAATCAGAAGGTTGACTCTCCAGTCTTCAAAGTGCTCCAGAAACCATCCTATCCAGATTACACTGCTTATCAAAATCGACTGGACAGCTTTGAAAACTGGACTTACCATTCTGTTCATAAGCCAGAACATTTAGCAGTTGCTGGCTTTTTTTATGCAGGTAGGTAATTTCACAACTTAGCGACAATTATTACATGTATTTGGATAAATATTTTATTGATACTTTACCTTATGATATTAATTAAAACAGAGTATGTCTTCTGAAATAATTTGTATGGGTAATTGTTACTCAGTTGCAGTCATATGGGGTGGGCTATCAGGATGATTGCACAAGGCCCCATTCCTAAGGATACCCCCTTCACTCAACTGTGCTTACAGATATTTTTTAGTTGTTTTTTTTTAACCAAACTGTAACAGTACTATATGTTAAATCATGTATTAACTCACTGTAGTCTGTGTAGTAATAATGGAAACTATCAAAATAAATATGTATTGTCTCACTGTAGTAATAATGGAAACTATTAAAATAAACACAAACAATAAAAAGAAAAATGAACAACAATGAAAAGAAAAAATGAACACAAACAAAAGAAAATTAATAAAGCCTTTAAATTGTCATGCTGGACCTGTAATTATAGTTTGGTCATGATGATGCCATTATTATTTTTCATTATGAATGCATTCATCTTTGACGATTGCAGGCTACTCTGATTGCGTGAGGTGTTTTCAGTGTGGATTAGGTCTGAGGTCATGGAAACCTGGAGACAGCATCACTGAACAACATCAGACACACAGACCATCTTGTCCTTTCCTCCAATCACAGGATAAGAACAAGGCATCAGTCAAGTCTAGCCACAGTGGTAATGAAGAAGTCAATGTCCATTCAGAATTTGTTCTTAGATAGATTACAAACATTTATAAATACATTGCATCTTAATACGTTATGGAATAAAATGTATATTCTGTTGTTTTATTGAAATGAACATAATTTTTTTTTTTCCTTAGAAGATGATCAGCATTTACCTACACTGAATGAAAATACAACTTCATATCTAGCAACTGACATTTTAAAATCAGTGGACTTGCCGTCATTAGCTTGCAGCCCATTAGCCAACAATTTAAACAAAGATGTTGAGGGACATAGTAAGGATCTACCTAATTGTCTTGTTTTTTTAATCACTCTAGCGGTGTCTATTGAGCTACCATATTTTTTAGGACATATCTTTTCTTAAAAGTACCATTAACTGTATGTCAAGATAATTATTGGTATATCATTAGCTTAATACTCTTTAAAATAGTCAACTTTACCAAGTTATTTTTTAATGAAATAATATAAAATTTTAAGGAATAATAATTCAAGATGCATTTTATTATTTTCTTTAAATAAAGACAAAATACCATTTAGTGTTCAGCTGTATATTTTTTAACACTATAATCTCATGTTGTTTTTTTTTTATTATCTTTATTTTGAATCAAACAAATATCAAGTTTACATAATTTTTAGTTCTTTGATTTTACTGGCACATATTTGTTTTTTTTTATTAAGCCTCAAAACATTTCAACAAGTAAAATAATTTTAAAAAAACAATCTTATTTGTAGATTCTTCAATGTTAGCATTTATATTCTTTACAGAAATGCTGTTATACACACACACAAATCTTAAAGCTGAAGAATTTGTGTCAGTGTAAATGCAAAACACCATTTTAAGTTTTTTTTCTTTACTATAACTTTTAGAAAAATTTAAAATATATGTGTCACAAATACTTTTTCTACTGGATATTTAAAAAAAATACTTCTGGTGATAATTAGTTAATAGCACAGTAATTTGTCTTGCAGACGACAGTCAGCCTAAAGACATGACTTTATCCTTGCTGGAAAAAGAAAATGAAATGCTGAAGGTTCAGCTGCTGTGCAAAGTGTGTCACTCATCACCAATCAAGGATCTGTTTCTTCCCTGTGGTGAGCTGTGCGCCTGCTCTGATTGCTCCAAACTGCTCACGCACTGTCCCTCTTGTAACAAGCAGATTATGGCAACAGTCACAGTGTACTTCAGTTAAATTAATGTCTGTAAGTCTATTAGAGTTTGTTATATCTCCTCTACCAATGAATATGACACAGCCATTATATAATTGATTATTCTAATAAAAGAGAAGCTTTGTGTAAAAAAAAATATGTATTACTTTGAAGATATGAGTTTCAACAATGAATTCATGGATCTAAGATAGTAGAAAAATTATCTTCATTAGTTCTTAGACAAGTGTGTTATTTATAATAAATGTTAAAAACTTTTTTAAAGTATAACTACAATTGTAAAACACTTAGTTGGAATTCCTTACTAAGTTAGCATTAAAATGACTAGGATGCTCAGCTTTAAAATCATTTAAAAATCTTGAACATTGAAGCAGTTTTTTTATTTGTGGACTGTATTCAGTGTATTGCTAAGAAAACTACACTCTAGTATGAACAAAAGCCATTGAAAATTTTTTTCTATGCATCTGCTTCAACCCATTCATTGCAACAATACTTTTTTTTTCATTGATAGAAATTGATTTGAATGTCTATTGTATAGCATACACTTTAAATGTTTTAAATAGAGACACATTTTCTTCATTCTATTTAGTCTGAAAATAAAAATTGTACACATTTTTAAAAGTTCCAGTTTTGAACGATATTTTTTGATCATTTGATGTCATTTTTTTTTCCAATTCAGTTGTGAATGTCATTTCTTTTTTTTTTCAATCATTTGTCTCTTCATCTCAGCAAGTGTTGTCCTGATTGATCTAGACTCAAGTAGAGAAGATTTTTTTATTTTATTTTTTTTATTTACATGTCTTATTAACTAAAAGAAAAACCAAAACTTTTTTAGTTAGTTGGTGGTTTATTAAAAAATGTATATCATTCCATTGGAATTTTAAAAGGTAAATATTTTTTAAAATATTTTTTATACAGTTAGTTACTTTAATTACAACATTTAAAATATGAATATGGTGCAGTAGTAGTAGTAGTAGTAGCTTCCCCTCCTCAAATGTGTATGGCTTATATGAGATAAACAGAAACTGTTTGACAGTTTAGATTTTAGACTTGTAATAATGTAAGCATCCATTTTTGTGTTGATATAATTGTGTTAGTTCATTATAAATGTCCTTCAGTTTAAGAGTTATATTTTTATACATGTATAACATTCTTTGTAGCCATAAGATTAAGAGAAAATATCAAATGTTTAATACCTTAAAATACAGGTACAGTGTAACTATTTTTAAAAAATAGTTAAGTTTTTTGGGGTTTTTTTTCTGTAGAAAAAGTTTAATTTCTCCTACTATGTCTAAATATTGTATCAAGTGTGTTCCAGTCACTAGACCATTTCTCTACACTTTCTCTGGCAGGTTTTGGTTATCTTGTACATATGGTTGAATTTGAATATGCAATTTAAAAACAAACCTGGCAGTATGTAATACTTTTCTCTATTGCTATAAGAAAATGATAAAGAAAACATTACATTAGTAGGAATTGTTATTACACACTTATGTCAACCTGTAATATTTTAGTTTATAAATTGTATGGGCAACATTTTTTGTGTCTAAAATAGCCATTGGCATGAGATATATTGGATGTGATACATTGGATACTTGCATGAGATGTGTAATATTAAGACACCTGGATATATTGGATGTGATACTTTATTTTGTTATTCTTGTATTTATTATACTGGAAGCTAAACGGTTTTAAAACTACATCAAAAATTGAAGTTACTTTTCACTTAAAATTTTTATTAACTCAGCATGGAGAACTTAAATATGAGGCCTCAATGATTGACTGGAATTAAGCTTAAATTATTTCTCCAGTGATAACTTCAAACACGCCATTAGTCTACATTGCCCATATTCTTCCTCTGTGGTAATAACTTCTAAATAATTCGTTACTGATTGTTAGATTTCTTTAACCCAAGGTTGCCATATGCATAAATTAGACTTATTCTATGTTATTAAAATTTGCTGATCATCATCAACCAATTTTTATCCTGGCGAATTTCTTTGGATAGTTGTAGAGAAATATTGTTTCCCTTGTAGTTGCTCAGCTGTTTAGAGCACAAAATGTTCAATGACCAGCATCTATCATTTTTTTCATTAATTTCTTTGTTAGTTGGGTTCACTTTGAATGGTTGAATTAACACTGTTGCTTTTTTCTCAGGGAAGTTTTTCTTATGTACTGACATCATGCCGCCTTGCATCTGTTGTTTCTTCATGAGTCTAAGACAGTATAACGATGAAGATTATCATTTGAAAAACACACATTTTATTAAAATATTTTGATGTTTTTATTTCATTATTAGCATACTTTCTGTCTGTAATGTCCTTAGTTTTATGTAAAATAGCAGTTGATGAACTTTATCAAATGTGTTTTTGACTGGAGATGCAAATAACTTAGCTTAGTGACTGCTTGAAATTTTAGAAATAAAGTTAACTCTAGTCACAGTAGCCGCTTTTTAACTGTTTCAATTGAATATTTATAGAGGATGGAAGATCCTTGTAACCAGACCCCAGGGGCCCCACAGCCAAATGGCCCCTTTCATTATTAAATCGTATGTTAAGAGGGCCCTAAAAAGCTATTCACCTAGGGTCCTACACATCGTGATATTCACCTAGGGTCCTACACATCGTGCTATTCTATGCCTGGGGCCCTCTAAATACCAAATATAAGATCTGCCTGAATCACTATTACCTTTTGTGATATTACCTATTACATACTGTGATTTTATTGTATCACATATTGTGACTTAATTGTACCCATATTTTTACTTGTTGATGTATATACAGTGTACTGCAATAAGGGAGATCATCCATAAGTTCAATTTATTTAAAAAAAAAAGAAAATTCAAAATTATTGTAAAGAAATTCATCAGAATCAGTTGAACAAGATCTATGAATGAAATGATAGGAATTAAACAACTGATTCAACGGGAGCTCTATTAGCTGCATTTAACCCCTTCCCCCTTGACCTCATTACTGTATTTGTCCCCTTCCTCTCCTAGGTCTAAAAACTGTTATTGAATCCCCCCCCCCCTTTTGGCCTCTAATACTTTATTTGCTGAGCCCAATACTGTAGTATTTGTACATCTGCCTATAAAATAAAACATTCATTTTATGTTATTTTATTTTTTTATTTAATATTATGTATAAATTGTTAAGAACATTTTAATGCTGTTTCATATTTTGTTGTCCTATAATGGACTGCATGTCATTTATTGAAACATACATTTCTTACATTACTGTATAGTCAAAACTAAATTTTTGCAAAATAAAGATAGGCTGTGCATACATTTTTATTTCTCTTTTGTCATTATTTTTATAAAAAGAAAGAACAAAAACTATACTTCATTTTTATTTATTGTCATAATCACTTGTGATGTTGTTTGTGTATTGTGAGTTGTTGTGATATTATAGTCTCTGTCTCCTCTTCTCTAGTACAAATCTATAAGTATGTACTCATTCATAAACATTACAAATAAATGATTTCAACAGCCTAGTCCGATTCATATATATATTTATATATATATATGTACTTTATTTGACAAACACAGAAAATATCACTTCAAAATATGCCTAGAATTAAACCATACACTCCCTGATACATATTTACTGACACATCATTGCTACATCCTGTGTGCTGTCTATCTTGTAAAAATCAAATGTTGAAATGTATCTTGGGAGCGTGAGAAAAAAAATCTACCACGTCAACCAATTACAACAGTATGTCCCACGGACAGGGTTCCATCAATGACTTGATCTTTGTCTAGTGACAGCAGGCATCATGGGAATTTAGTCATCTCCGTTTTTGTCTAAACACTCGTCTTTACTCGTCTTTTTTTCCTTGAAAATAACTAAATAGTATTAAAGTATCTTTCTTACATGTGCAGTTCTTATGGGTAGTCAAACTAAGATCCATCCAATGCCCCCCCCCCAATACAAGATGGGCCTTTTCAGGAACTCCCTGATGCTACAGTACTTTTTACTAGAGCCCCCAAACATTTATGTCTCTGTCTAGGACCCCAAACATCTATTGAAGTCTCTGTCTAGGACCCCAAACATCTAATGAAACTACTGTCTATGACCCCAAACAACTATTAAAGAAGTCTCTGTCTAGGACCCCAAACATCCATTGTAGTCTCGGTCTAGGGCCCCAAACATCTATTAAAGTCTCTGTCTAGGACCCCAAACATCTAATGAAACTACTGTCTAGGACCCCAAACATCTATTGAAGTCTCTGTCTAGGACCCCAAACATCTATTGAAGTCTCTGTCTAGGGCCCCAAACATCTATTAAAGAAGTCTCTGTCTAGGGCCCCAAACATCTATTAAAGAAGTCTCTGTCTAGGGCCCAAAACATCTATTGAAGTCTCTGTCTAGGGCCCCAAACATCTATTGAAGTCTCTGTCTAAGGCCCCAAACATCTATTAAAGAAGTCTCTGTCTAGGACCCCAAACATCCATTGAAGTCTCTGTCTAGGGCCCAAAACATCTATTGAAGTCTCTGTCTAGGGCCCCAAACATCTATTAAAGAAGTCTCTGTCTAGGACCCCAAACATCCATTGAAGTCTCTGTCTAGCGCCCAAAACATCTATTGAAGTCTCTGTCTAGGACCCCAAACATCTATTGAAGTCTCTGCTGACACTCCCCCCCCCCCCCCGCCTTATTCCTAAAACAAAATTATCTTTATTATCTTGATTTTTTTCAAACCCTCCATACATCCTCACTTTAGATCAACCATATCAACGATACTATTTTATTTTCTTTTTATGTGCAAAAAAAAAAAACAGCCCTGTCTAAATTACTCTGAATGATCCATCACGAGGAAGGCCACCGACAGAAATTCTGAGTACAGATAATTACCAGCACTACATTACGATACATCTGAGGTGTTTTTATTGATATCCATCCGAGGTGAAAAAAAAAAAGTAGTTCTTACACACGAAGCAACCGTAGCCCATATACGTAAAGATTACGATAGAAAACATAGAGACACTCTGACACACAGACACATAGAGACACTCTGACACACAGACACATAGAGACACTCTGACACACAGAAACATAGAGACACTCTGACACACAGAAACATAGAGACACTCTGACACACAGAAACATAGAGACACTCTGACACACAGAAACATAGAGACACTCTGACACACAGACACATAGAGACACTCTGACACACAGACACATAGAGACACTCTGACACACAGAAACATAGAGACACTCTGACACACAGAAACATAGAGACACTCTGACACACAGAAACATAGAGACACTCTGACACACAGACACATAGAGACACTCTGACACACAGACACATAGAGACACTCTGACACACAGATACATAGAGACACTCTGACACACAGACACATAGAGACACTCTGACACACATACCGGCTAGCTAAGTTTTTTCGGGGGGGGGGGGGGGTTTGTTCAATTGTACCCCAGCTAACAGTCTTGCAGTCTCAAAACTAGCGCTAGCTGTGACCAGTAAAAAAAAAATGTAATGTTCCTTAACCCAAACGGGCCATCGGGTCAGATGAAGTGTAGAATTCATCTGTTTTTATAACCTCGGGCATATGAAGGGATTGTCCGGTTAGCACAACGCTCAGCCGCCTTTACTTCCCCCAACTTAAAGTCAGGTACCGATTTAAAGATGGGTGGACTTGTGGGACGCATTTGAAACTAATTTCACCTAGAACCCAGGACTCGCAAGTCGACAGTGTGACATCTACACCACTCGGCCATCCGTCCCACAATTTATAGTAATTCGAAATGTAATTTAATTTGAACATGAAATAATATGATAGGTGAAAACTTTTTTTATTGAAAAATATTTTGCAGAGTTTCTTGTTTGAATGACTTATAAAATGATTGTATTAACGAGATTGGTAACGACGAACAAGACAATTCTTATAAACTGGTCGTAGTATGGGTGGAATTTTCCATGAACATTTTTTTTTTTTACGTTTGACGATTTTATACTGTTTTCTGTCGTGATAAAAACAAAATTAATTTTGCAGGATAGAATTTTATTACTGCTTTTTAATATTTAAGACTGTTATTTCTCATTTAAAAACAATAACAACAACAAATATTGACTCAAGACGCGGTCACGCGGGTAAGAAGTCATGATTAATATTTTGAACGGGAAACACCATCCTTGATTCTTATTCTTACTTTCGATCAAATGCAGATAGCCGGAACGACTTGATACCGCTATTATTCTAATATATATATATATATACAGTGTTTGAAAATGTTATAAAAAATAACTTGCAGATTATGCAAAAAATAAACACCATACATATCTCGTTAAAAGAAGTTATATATAGTTCTGTACATCGGCTAACGGCGTAACTTAGCGGATGTGGCCGTAACAGTTTTGACAATGTCAGCTGTTATATCTTTATAGAACAACTCACTTAGGTGAATTAATAAAGACATCGTCATATCATTAACCCAACTTTCAACAAATTGTATTATAATTGTGTGCGTTATGGATTAGGAAAATAATTACTAGATGGCCATACGGTCTGGAATAACTGGGAAGTGTTAAGACTACTAGCTTGACAAACGCCTTATCTACATACATAATCGGCTAACCTAGGCGGTAGACTGTATCAAGGAGGTTGAATACATGGAGACGGCGTCTGCTATCAGATGGTACCAGGCGGCTGAATCCAGTGGGCGTAGCCTATCGCCGCCATGGTCGACTCAAAACATTCCACCAGCTTTCATTGCGATACCAGTTGTCTCATTCTAGAAACGACTCCAATAAGCTTTGTATATTGTCATCACATTTTTTTCTAAAGTCTGCTAAGGCCCTAGTTAATTTCTAATGGACTAGTTATTCTAATGTGTTAATTACAAAGCGCTGTAGTCTATGTAAAGCTATTTATACGATCAGCTGATAGAGGCCGATAAAGCTTATATTATACTCTATATCGAAATTAAGCCAGGGTAAAAATTGTATTTTTATATAATACATAATATTTTGTATTTATACTTTGATGTTTATTGCAAAGCATTTGATCAAACAATGAAAAATGGCTAGCACTAAGCAGCGTAAACTAGACTAAAAACAATCCTGTCAATATTGCCTTTCGAAGCGTTTCGAAGCAATCAGTAAATCAAACGATAGCAACAAACTATCGATACACAAAGACCCGCTGAGTGTGGTGCATGGGGGGGATGCCTAGGGGCCCGGCGAGTTTTAGGGGCCCAGACAGAGCTGACCAATCAACTTTTGAAAATACTATTATCAGCACGATGGGGGGGGGGGCGTGACAGCCCTGCCCAGGGGCCCAAAATTTCTGTCGGTGGGCCTGGATGCACATTTAAAAAGCCAATAAAACCTGTTTTACAAGAATCAAACATGAGCCTGTCAGTTGGCGATTCACGTAAACCAGCTATGTATGTCTTCGCATTGCACCGTATCAATATTTATGTACATTGTGAGACGTTGTTGAAATCGTGGGGATATTGTGTTACATTGTAGTACATTGTGGATTATGTGGTACATTGTGGTGCATTGTGAGACATTGTGGGACATTCTGATACATTGTGGTACATTCTGTTACATTGTGAAACGCTGTTGAAATCGTGGGGATATTGTGTTACATTGTAGTACATTGTGGTTCATTGTGAGACATTGTGGGACATTCTGATACATTGTGGTACATTCTGTTAAATTGTGAAACGTTGTTGAAATCGTGGGGATATTGTGTTACATTGTATAGTACATTGTGGATTATGTGGTACATTGTGGTGCATTGTGATACATTGTGGGATATTCTGATACATTGTGGTACATTCTGTTACATTGTATAGTACGTTGTTGAAATCGTGGGATATTCTGTTACATTGTATAGTACTTTGTGGGACATTGTGGTTCATTATGTTTCATTGTGGTACATTGTGGGACATTCTGGTACATTCTGTTTCATTGTGGTACGTTGTGGGACATTGTGGTATATTGTTGGACATTCTGGTACATTCTGTTTCATTGTGGTACATTGTGGGACATTGCGGTACATTGTGGGACATTCTGGTTCATTCTGTTTTATTGTGGTACATTGTGGGACATTTTGGTACATTCTGTTTCATTGTGGTACATTGTGGAACATTGTGGTACATTGTGGGACATTCTGGTACATTCCGTTTCATTGTGGTACATTGTGGGACATTGTGGTACATTGTGGGACATTCTGGTACATTCTGTTTCATTCTCTCAATGCCACCTAATCCATCGATTAAAGCATAGCCAACAGGCAACTTAAATGCGCCATTTTCGGCAACAATCATAAACGTTATGCTCTCTTTTTGCCAACGGCATTGTGTCATCATCTAGATGTTTATTGCATATCACAACAGCACTGCTTTACAGCAACAGTATTAAGCACAAACAAATTAACCAGTTAGCATTAATATTATAGTGACTAACTGATGAAGCAATATCCCGTTTTCTTGTCGTCGTTGTGTACAACCGTACGCCAAACAAGAGGTCATTTATTACTTTTTTTAAAAATTATAACACAATGTTTTATAACGTTCAAAATAGTACAATAATATAACATACACACTACACAGTAGGGAGCGACCGATAATCGGATCGGTTTCGGTATCGAACCGATATTGGCACTATCGGTTAATATCGGATCGGCCGATTTTTGTAGGGAGCGACCGATAGTCGGATCGATATTGGCACTATGGGTTAACTATCGGACCGGCCGTTTTTTGTCTGCCGATACATTGTTTTTTTTTTCACAAATCTAGTAACTCTAAACTAGTTTTGGTTTACAGAGTTAAAGTTTACTTACAGACTTCCAGTTAACTGTTCACCTGAGTGAAGTGATTTACTGATATAATTAAGTGTTTTTAATCTTTCAAACTTTTTTAAAAATCTGCTACAAGTAAATTCAGTAAAAATTACAAAGATTAACGAAGAAAACTATTTTAATTTCATCACACATTTCACAAGTTAGTGAAGTTACAATTAAAAATTAATACATTTTTACTTTTTTAGTTTGACATTAATTATTTACAACTTTATCTTACTTTTCTGTTTGTGTACAAGTAAAAAGTAAAAACAACAAATTGTTTGTTATAAGTTTAATTTCAAACAATAAACATGCAGATTTCTGATATTCAGTACATTATCTCTTGTCATGATGTCGAATGTTTAAATTCAGGGGCCCCCCAAAGAGGCCCCCGAATCCCTAGATTTGGCCCTGTACAGAAGAACGGCCCCGCTAAAAACATTTTGTTTCCTAGTCGTACACTAGGTCTTTAACCAGACTTCCGGAGTTGGCTGGCAATATCACGATTAGAGGCTGTGACCTCGAGGGTCGCAACAGAAGCGACTAAGCATGCAGGACAGGGGTCAGCTAGCTATGCCCTTGACCAATGACATTAACGCGGGCCGAGAGTTTATTGTTACAGGGCCAGTCGAAGCCCGTTGGTCATTTGTCATGGATAAATTTGTCCAGTGAGAATGATTGTCACAGTTTGAAAGTAGAAAAAGTGACTAAAAACGACGGTACTACCTAAATGAAACATTACAGCATAAGGTAATGTATTATTACATGTTATGTAATTGCTATTTATTTATCTCCTCTCCTAGTACAGTACAGTACAGTACAGTACAGTACGGTACGGTACAGTACGGTATGGTATGGTATGGTATGGTATGGTATGGTATAGTATAGTATAGTATAGTATAGTATAGTATAGTATAGTATAGTATAGTATAGTATAGTATAGTATAGTATAGTATAGTATAGTATAGTATAGTATTTTTTTTTACATAGACTATCTAGAACAGGAAGGTGAACAAATATTTCGAACCGCTCGACAGCGAGATTCTCTTTAAAAAAACTTTACATCCAAAGTAATTGTATTATTACATATTATGTAATGTTTCTTCATCTCCTCTAAGTATTTTGAAGTTGTCACAGGACAGATTTATGGTACAACGAAAATCCCTGTCTGTCTTCATAAATTATCGTAAGTGATATCCGAAATAGAGAAATGTAAAAAAAAAAAATTAAAATATAAAAAAAAAAACGGCTAAACGTTCTACTTAATCAGTTGTATTGGTCCAGATCTGGAGGGTACAGGTTTGTAATGAATTATAAATATTAACGAATTGCATACAATTCTTCATCAAAATAAACATGAATCAGTGGGGAAAAGCTTGAAATTGTGGAAACAATATTCTAAAAATTAATCAAATGAATTTTTCGTTTCCCTTTCACAACTTTGAATTTTTTTATAAATAAATCAGCAAACATTTTATGCAGTAATGAGACACCATATAAATGTCGCTTAGAGAAATGTTTGAGAATCTCGCTCTCAATAATTTGAAAGGTTATCGCCATACTATTTCCTAAACCTATTGTGTCTGTTTATCCATGGCAAACTGACATCATTTTATTGAAGACTATTGACCAAAGCTGATGTTGAAATTTCACCCGTGAACAAATATAGCAACACCAAACTTGCATACGTCCCAGGGCAAACTGCGCCTAGTCGGACTTCAATTTCGGATCCTCACTTGTTTCAGAGTGAATCAAAGCAGTAGCCATGTTTAAGCTCTTACGTTAACATCTAATTTTAATCTGTATTTCCCCATGTATAAGCAACCTTTTTTTTTTTAATTTGGACTGTGAAATTTTGAAAAAAATATTTTATTAGAGAAACAAGTTATAAAGAAAATTAACAAAGAAACGAAATTCAAGATTCATAATAATAACTCATACACTCCCCCCCCCCCCGCCCCACGACTTTTTGGGCTTGAAAATTTTGAAAAGAAATGGGTGGCTTATACATGGGGAAATACGGTAATTCTTGTCAACATGTATCTTCTATGGGTCCGACCAGCCTGAGAAATCAACGAGCCCAACATAGATCGTGGCTCAAACAGTTTGCCCGCCAATGAGTTAATAAAATACCGAAATTTAACTTCTATATAAATGTGAACATTTCCTGGCGGTTGACCCTATGACTATCTTTAAGGCATACAATCCAGAGAAGCCCGCTAAAGAATGACAGGAAAATGTCTTAGAATAGTTTTTTTTTTTCTAAGACCATCTAGAGCAGGAAGGTGTGCCAATGAATGCTATTTAAATGGGCCAGATGAGAAGCAGGTGGATTGATTAATAAAAATAAAATGTAAACGTTTTTGATGTGAACGAGCAAAATAGAGATAGGCGCGGGCCGCAAGGACGGCGTACCTGGACCGCGGGCCGCAAGGACGGCGTACCTGGACCGCGGGCCGCAAGGACGGCGTACCTGGACCGCGGGCTGCAAGGACGGCGTACCTGGACCGCGGGCCGCAAGAACGGCGTACCTGGACCGCGGGCCGCAAGAACGGCGTACCTGGACCGCGGGCCGCAAGAACGGCGTACCTGGACCGCGGGCCGCAAGAACGGCGTACCTGGACCGCGGGCCGCAAGAACGGCGTACCTGGACCGCGGGCCGCAAGAACGGCGTACCTGGACCGCGGGCCGCAAGAACGGCGTACCTGGACCGCGGGCCGCAAGAACGGCGTACCTGGACCGCGGGCCGCAAGAACGGCGTACCTGGACCGCGGGCCGCAAGAACGGCATACCTGGACCGCGGGCCGTATTCCGCCTATGTCTTATTAAGAGCCACCAAAACAAAAAATAGACCGCCCACAAAATGATTTAAAGAGACAGAACTATTGCCTTACGATGTGTGTTAAACCAACAAGAACTATTGTCTTACGATGTGCGTTAAACCAACAAGAACTATTGTCTTACGATGTGCGTTAAACCAACAAGAACTATTGTCTTACGATGTGCGTTATACCAACAAGAACTATCGTCTTACGATGTGTGTTATACCAACAAGAACTTTTGTCTTACGATGTGCGTTATACCAACAAGAACTATCGTCTTACGATGTGCGTTATACCAACAAGAACTATTGTCTTACGATGTGTGTTAAACCAACAAGAACTATTGTCTTACGATGTGCGTTATACCAACAAGAACTATCGTCTTACGATGTGTGTTATAACCAACAAGAACTATCGTCTTACGATGTGTGTTATACCAACAAGAACTATTGTCTTACGATGTGTGTTAAACCAACAAGAACTATTGTCTTACGATGTGCGTTATACCAACAAGAACTATTGTCTTACGATATGCGTTATACCATCAAGAACTATCGTCTTACGATGTGCGTTATACCAACAAGAACTTTTGTCTTACGATGTGTGTTAAACCAACAAGAACTATTGTCTTACGATGTGTGTTATACCAACAAGAACTATCGTCTTACGATGTGTGTTATACCAACAAGAACTATTGTCTTACGATGTGTGTTATACCAACAAGAACTATCGTCTTATGATGTGTATTTAAACAAGCAATTTAAATCTTTTCCGTTTCGGACAAAGGACATTTTAGAGCATTTTCTGTTACGCCGGACGAAATCCGTTTTTTTTTCCGGGTTACAGCCATAAATATTGCTCCACGCGTATGAATTTTGATAAATTTAGAGAGGGAAGTAATCATGTTGAATAACTATTACAAAAATAAATAATGATTACGCCCCTTTGATTAGCTTTTATTATTTATATTTAAAATATAAGCAAAAACGGTACATAAGAAACTCTTATATTTTGGCTCTGAGAGGTCAGATCGCGAAATGGACTCTTGATGTACACTTGGCAGGCCAAGACCTACAAAATGATATATACATCATGGGTCTAGGACTTATGGTTGCAGAGAGCTAGGGCGCTCCATTGTTAATATAGCTTATATAGTAAAAAACGGTACTTTATGAGCCCCCTTTTACGGCCCTCAGAGGTCAGATCGCGAAATGAACTTTTGCTGCACACATGGCAGGCCAAGACCTACAAAATGATAAATACATCATGGGTCTAGGACTTATGGTTGTTGAGATCTAGGGTGATGACGGACAGACAGACAGACAGACAGACAAAACGGGGACAATAGAGCATTTTTTTTCGAAAATGCTCTAAAAAAACCCGCTGATTTTGAATATTCTAGTTTAATATGTGAACTTCATACAAACTGGAACAACTCCGGATGAAATAAATATAACTGTATAATGTATGATGTCGTGGCAGTTTATTTGACTCTAGGCATTACAATACTAAAACTTGATTATTGATAGATTTTCGAACATGGTAAACGATGATGATTATATAACCAGATGTTTAAGATAACTAATTTTATTTGAAATACAGCTGTTGCCTTTGTTTCTGCGGTTCTCAGTCGGTGGTAGTAGTACCCCAAAGGGTTACGGGAAAACGCTATGCAGGGGTACGCAGCGACATAGAATCAAAGGGTTACGGGAAAACGCTATGCTGGGGTACGCAGCGACATAGAATCAAAGGGTTACGGGAAAACGCTATGCTGGGGTACGCAGCGACATAGAATCAAAGGGTTACGGGAAAACGCTATGCTGGGGTACGCATCGACATAGAATCAAAGGGTTACGGGAAAACGCTATGCTGGGGTACGCAGCGACATAGAATCAAAGGGTTACGGGAAAACGCTATGCTGGGGTACGCAGCGACATAGAATCAAAGGGTTACGGGAAAACGCTATGCTGGGGTACGCAGCGACATAGAATCAAAGGGTTACGGGAAAACGCTATGCTGGGGTACGCAGCGACATAGAATTTTCGTTGAAAACAACCAAGAATTAGAAAAGCTAAAGAGTAAGTGGTACCGCGGAAATACTTTTCGCATCCTTTGGGGTACAGTCGATAAAAATGTTGAGAATCGCGGTTATTTATATATATATATGTGCTTTTGTTTTGTAAAAAAAAAAAAAAATTAGGTGCCGGTACTCAGAAATGGATTGCCTAACTTTAAACTACCAGTTCGCGACTCAATGCAAGCTAAATCACAGCTGCAAATATACTATTTTAAAATAACTAAATTTAAACAAATCAATAATATAATTAATTGATAATAAACGTTGAAATACAAGAAAAGTAAAACATTTTCCCCATATTGAAAATGGTGACGGTAAGCCGTACCGGTGCGTAACGTCACAAAAAACACTATATATATATATATACATGTGTGTGTGTGTGTCTGTGTGTGTGTGTGTGTGTGTGTGTGTGTGTGTATTCTCCTTTTACTAGTTCAATCTATTTACAGACATTTAATGATGTAACATTAAGAGAAATAGATTCATGTATTTACATATTCCCGATTATGAACTTATTTCTTTTTTTTTTTTCCCTAAACTCCGGACTCACACTTTTTGAGAACCACTAATATCAGCTGTATATTTCTTTTAAAAAAGATAGTTAAGTAAAAAGCTGCAGTTTTCGCCCCCTCCCCCCCCCCCCTTTTTACCCACCTCACCCGAAGCACACCTTTTGATCCGTTGATAATAATTACCTGCGGGTAAAAATAGGTCATGGTTGACTACAAAATATAAACATTTAAAAAATTTTGGTGGGAAATTTAAATTTGTAAAAGTTGAAACGTTCCTGGATGTGATATCACCGAGGTAGGACTTACATGTTTCTTTTCCCTCTGTTTCTTTAATTGTAGTGCCCGATTGCAGCCCAATTGTATTTATGATTCAACTGTTAAAAAAATATAAATGTATACATTTTGTTACTGACATTGCCCACTTTATACACAGATTAATGTTTTGATCGTTGAAATGCCTTCCGTCAGGGCCGACCTTAAGAATAGCTGGGGCCCAATTTAACGGATGCTTTGCGAGGCCCCTCTTCTAATGTTTTTTTTTTTACAATAACAACTATTACTGTCGAGGTGGGGTGTTATCGATGTGGGTTTTGATGTTGTAAAATTGGAGGCGTACTTTTAATAGCGTGCTGTCTGACTCACACTCAACATACTCTTCAATTAATGTAAGAACGAGTTGATCGCTGACACATCATTTTTAATTTCGAAGACTTCAATATAATATAAAATATACAACATGTAGTACTAACTGACGTTGCTGATAAATCAACACTAAATAAAAGGCACTTCTATAAGAATCTATCTGAGATTACTAAGTACTAAACAGAAGCACGCCCTGCTATCTCAAAACAAAATAATTCACTGTTAATTCAAGACCAATTGGTATCCAAGTAAAGTGACAAGTGACGTTTCACTACGTCACTTAACTACATAAAAATTTATACTCTCTAGTCAATTAAAAAATTTGATTAGACACACATTTACAAATAGAACCAGAACAATATTAGAATTAACACCTTCACAATTACAATTAATGCTAAATGTAAATTGCGGGGCCGCTGACAGGTGCGGGGCCCAGTTTGGAGCAATCGGCCCGAGGCCGACCCTTCAGGGATCTTATAGGTAGTTTTGATAGAAAATTTGGATCCTTTGTTAGTGTGTGGGGGGGGGGGAGGGGAAAACTATGCAGCAGCCTAATTGGCCTTTCCATAATAAGGATATTATAATTACATGTATTCAGAATTATAGACGATAGTTCAATGGCCTGGAGATATAGGGTCTGTCACCGTCTGTCCAGCTCTTTTCCACACGACCACCCGTCCCATCGATATTGTTTAGAAGAACAAATCAGGTTTTTTTTTTTTAATAAATTAAATATCCCATCCACTATAAGTAATAATCTTTAATCAGTGTGTTTGAAACTGTATCCATCGCGATATCAATCTGAATAATAATATATTCCAAGGCTCACTATTTAATATTAGTGACAATGGCAAACCGGGTCAGCTATGAGTCATTGTGACCAGCTTCGGTAAACAGTCAACATATAAAAGTTGCTGGTATGCGCGCACTCAGACACAAGCGGGCGCATTCTAAATATATAATGAGGTTAAAGGTCACAACTGGTAAATAAATCAACATTTTTATAGAACAAAGTGGGACGGATGGCCGAGTGGTGTAGATACTCGACTGTCCTGAGAGTCCTGGGTTCGATCCCCGGTGAGGCCCATGGAATTTTTCCAGGTAAAATTTGGTGCAAAGTCGTCCCACAAGCTTTAAATGGGTACCTGACTTTAAGTTGGGGAAGTAAAGGCGGCTGGGCTTTGTGCTAACCACACAATCCCTTCATATGCCGAGGTTATAGAAACAGATGAATTCTACACCATCTGCCCCGAAGGCCCGTTAGGGCTTAGAAGGGAACTTTACTTTATATAGAACAGCAGTAATAAATTGATTTATTTACTACAAATTTCAAATTACGCGGTTATCTTTCGTTTGTTGACATGTTTCAACCCTGACTATTTTTAGATATTACGGGAATTTTTTATCTTAGTTTTTAGGTCATTCCCCTTGCGTAAATTAAAAACCAACATTTCGGTGAATATAAATACAGTAACTGCGACTCTTGGAGCAGTAAGAACAAAGAGCCATTTATACCAGAATATATTGTCTCTACTTTTGTGTGAGTATGGTATTATTAATTTATTTGTATTGCCAACATTCGATTTTAATAGTTCTTTTTGTAAGAATTATTATAATGTAACTTTTAAAATAACTTACATTATTTTTAGTGAAAATGATTTTTAGTCTATTAAGAAACCAACTATTAAAAAAAAATAATTGTTCGCTTATAATTATTTAATATTATATATAGTTAGTTAGCTCGTTATTCTGTATTTTATATTTCTTCCTCAGATAGCCTGTCTGTGATTTCTTCTTCTATCTTTTCATCATTCATTTAGCGCTGTTTTATAAAATCTCACTAAAAAAAATGAGCTGTGAATACAATGTGGAGTTTTTCATGTGAATGAGAAAAAATAAATTCTAAAAAATGTAGTAAAACTGGTTGCGTAGCTCTATACAGTGCACTATTAATAGCTTGGTAACTCTATACAGTGCACTATTAATTGCTTGGATTGTTTTCCCGAAAGTTCTGATAAGTGGAACATAGGCCTGTGCCTGAAGTGTAAATAAAAATCGCAAATAATGAATTGTTTAGATTTAATGTTGTAGTTTATGTTTCAATTCCTTTGTTATGTTTTGTTTATTTTCAGGGGTTATCTAGATTATGCTTGCAGTTTACAGAGAACACCTTAACATGCCCAGGGGTGACTTGGATAAGTTGTTGAAGTTGCAAGCGACTGGGGGTCAAAGTTTAGACTAACCGTGACTCTTGAAAAAAAAAATATAATGACCTGGTTCTTCTGAGCCGATGATTCTTGTGATATACTGTATGACGAAATTATTTCATTAAACGTGATCTAATCTCCATCGGTCTTTTTTTTCAATACAGTGGATTCCGCTTAATTGGGACAGCCGCTTATTTGGGACAAATCTCAAAGGAACCAAACCAAGAAGCCAATAGTAAATTTGTATGTTTAATTGGGACAGCCGCTTAATTGGGACAAAAAGCCTCGGTCCCGATGTGTCCCAATTAAGCGGAATCGACTGTATTTATAAATAGAACTTATAACAACTGCTTGTGACCTATCGCAAATTAAATAAACAATTTGGTGCACGTTGTGTTGGTGTTATTTTTAATTTATCGGCACAGACCTGTGAGTTATGTTTCAGATGTTACGCATGTAACAGTACAAGATTGTTTTTCATTCATTGTCATATTTCCAAGTTTTAAAGTACTGTTAAAGGAACCGAGTTTTACATGACGGCTCTGTATGTCTGTGTTTCTTTGCTTGGTTGCAGCTAACTAATGTCATTTACTTGAAAGGCAGTGGTAGTTAACTAAGGGAAATATTTTCTGAGCTATTTGTGGGGAGTGACTAAAACAACAGGGCTAACAGCTATTCTATTGAAGAAACTATCCAGTAAATATATATATATATATATATATATATATATATATATATATATATAAATAAAGTAAAGTTCCCTTAACCCTAACGGGCCATCGGGGCAGATGAAGTGTAGAATTCATCTGTTTCTATAACCTCGGCATATGAAGGGGTTGTGTGGTTAGCACAACGCCCAGCCGTCTTTACTCCCCCAACTTAAAGGCAGGTGCCCATTTAAAGCTGGGTGAACTTGGGGACAATCACCAGGACCTGAAAAAATCCCAAGGTTCTCACTGAGATTCGAACCCGGGACCCTCCGGTCGACAGTCGAGCGCTCTGCACCGCACGACCACCCGTCCCCTAAATATATATAAAGTGCTATTTAAAAAAAAAACGTATCGTAACGCCATCGTGTCATAAAGAAATAAAACTGAAAATGGTGGAGTTAACAATTGTATTGGGAAAAAAAAAGGAATTTTTGGGCTTAAGCATGTTATCAGCACATAATTACAATCATTTAGCTTTATTTGCTACAAACCTATTTGTTTGTTATATTGCAAAATAAAAAAAAAATTAAAAAACTGCATCTAAAATAATAAAGGACTTTGTTTTCTTTCGTTTCTTTGTATGGGTGGGTCACGAAAAGCAAAACAGTGGTGCGTGTTTTTAAATCATACTTGAAAAATAAAAAAAAAAAACTAAATTCATATTTAGTCGCGATGAGTAAAAAACCGAGAAGAATGCTCTATAATTGTTTCGTTTAAATTGTGGAACTATTATTTACTATGCCTACAGTTATTGGTGTCAGACAAGTGGAATAACTACAGAGCAAAGTTTAAATTAAGTCATATGGAATAAAAAATAACAAAAAAATAAAAAGCTGAGGTCAAAAATGTTGGTCTAACCGATCGACGCATTGTAAACATAGGTCAGCGGTCAAAAAAGGTCACATGACCAAAGGGACGAAATCTGAGTTCTGGGGTATCGGGTATTTACATTTGATTGGTTAGTGATTGTTGTATTTACGATCTAAAGTTACTAAGCCTAGAATAGATGCACAATGTGTGTTTTTTTTTTTTTAAATAAGGTAATGAATGGAAACTTTTTTCTTTTATATATATTATGAAAGACATTACAAAATTGGCTTGGGAAATGGAGAGATTTCCGAAGTGAATAGTTTGGTAATATAAAAAAATAGGAGGGGGCGGAGTTCAATTAAGAAAATAAACGTTACATCATATGTGAATGGGCCCTTAGGGAAAATCCTTATCCCTTTCCGCTGCGACATACTGCACATCCTATTATCGGCGACTGAATGTAATATTGTATATCCTATTCCCTGTGACTGGGTTTGTAATACACCCGTACACTTATTACAGAGAGTAAAAATAGTTTATGTTGCTACTTAGTGTTTTAATAGTCATCAGCCTTGGTAAGTGTAATAATCAGTTTAGGCTAGAGAATTTACAGTTGGCACAGAGATGGTTTTAATTATCTGGCCACTTAGCTTAGCGGAAGTGAAAATATTAGTTTAGAGCAGACGATAATTAGACGACGACCTGAGACCTTGATAGTGTAAGAATATATTTTATCACATCATTTGTATTGTACAATGTCAAATAAGAAGTTCCTTCATATGCAAATAGATATATGTACATGTATACATAGAAGTCTACTCAGTGCTTTTTATATGTAGTTCGTCTTTTAAATATAATTTAATATACACCAAGTCAAGTTAGTTAAATCATATACTCCGAAGAGACTGAATTGCATTTTACACCTACCAGAAGCAGAAGCAAATATAAATTATACACATACAACTAATCTACAAAACTAACTATGACAGTAAGAAAATAATATTGTGTCAGGACAGCTAATCCAGGGTCAGATTGGAGTTTGGGGTCAGGCAGCCAACTGAATAGAGTATTTAAAAAAAAAGGACAATGAGGAAAGAGACAAATATATGTATTACTTCCACCTGGCAGTTTTACACAAATGAAAATGGTTGAGATATTGTTTTGAAACAAGGTTTTATAAATTATGTTGTTGTAAGAGTTGTGCAGTATAGTTGTGTTTTAGGTTGAGCGACTGGTTGTGTTGTTATTTACATATTAGGGTACAGAGGACTGTTTGGAACATGAGCACCTGGTTGGTTTCACCGGTTGCTATAAATATATTAAGTGTAATACAAGCAAGTATGGCAGAAAATACAAATCAATTCAACCTGAGAATCGTCTTCAAACTAACCCATGAGAGGCTGCCCATTAAGGCCTATCAGTAAATAAAATGCAAGTGACTAGCCAGCAAAGAGAATTGTTGGATTAGTCTCAGAGACTGTTTACTCTTCTTACATGGGACGTCCATGAAAGTGACACAACAGACAATTATTTCACTGACCTACAACATTCAGAGGAAACGATCAAGAAATATTTCACTCTAGATAGTTGGAATAGTGCAAGAAAAAAATAAATAAAATAACAAGTAGCTCGTACCTAAAGATTTCCAGAAAAAGAAGGCGTTACCCCTGAACAGATCAATGTTTTGTTCAGTCCATATTCAAAATTTCTCAATTGCTAATTCTCTTTACCTATTTGTTAACAATAGATGCACAATCGTCTTAATGAAGAAAGTGAAAATAAATACAAGAAACTAGAGAGTGTTTTATACCACGACAAATCCAAACGATGAGACAATATAGACCTAATGTTAGTCCTAAAGATATATACCTAATGACGAAGATGTTCGCTGTGAAACTAAAATATGGCCCTTGCTAATGATTTTCAATATGGATGACTTGGAATCAATGGCAGCAATAATGGTAACCCAGTACTCAAGACTGAATCTTCAACCAACTCACTGTCTCATGGAGACAATAGACTCAATTCCTGCACAGGGTGAAAGAACAATTGATGTCTCTCATACTTGTTAAAAAGCTGAAAAATCTAAAGTGTGAAACCAAAAAAAAAATACATCAAAATTTAATGCAGCATGTGTAGTGGATTTAATAGAAAAGAACATGATTCTTTCATATCAAACTGAGCATGCTCAAACATAAAGCCCTCTTTTTCCATGTGAATATTACTGATAATAATTCTGCTTTGAAATGTGTTTGAATATTTTTGATATCCCAATGCCTTCAGATTATTTTATGTATTTAAGTTATTGTTTTAATGTAATTGTATAGCGCTAAATATTTCCAAATTATAGTTATGCTTAAAAAAATTCTTTACAAATTTCGTTAAACAAAAAACTGCACATTTTAACTGAACCAGAATCGGAACCGGATTTGTTAAAATCGAAATGGAATCAGGCTTAACAGGAACCCAGAATCGGATTCCAGTACAGCCCTAATTATAACCCAGCTTTGATAAGCGAAGATGCAAATGTGGTAAATGTTGCCAGACAGATATAAGACAGGATATAATAATAATGTACAGATAAGTCATGAGGTAACGTTATACTGGACCTATCCACCTTGGATATTAGTCACTTATATCATTTGTGCTGGTGGTTAAAGTAGACACAAACCATTGGTCAATGAAACTCATGTGCAAGCATGAGAAGTATTTGTAAGAAATCATGTCGGTCTTTAAAAAACTTTTGAATGTGCTTAGAGCATCAGAACTCAAAACCTTACAGAAAAACATATTTTAAACAATTAAAACACATATTTTAAACAATTAAAACATATTTAAAACAAAATTAATACACACTTTAATATTTTTAACAATTATACACATGTTGAACAAAGTTAATAACATATTTTAAAAAACGAAATAATAATTCAAACATTCTTTTTATCAGTTGATAGGGTCGAATAGTCCTGGGTCGAACTGTCTCCGAAGCTGAAGTGTCGCGGGGGTCGAAACGTCATGTGGGTCGAACTGTCCCGGGTTGAAGTGTCGCGGGCCGAAAACATCGCGGGTCGAAGTGTCCGGGGTTGAAAAGTCGTGGAACCGGTAAATTTGGAGGAAAATTCCTTTCTAGTACTGAAATATTTTTTCCTGGCCAAACTAAGATATTCAAATAGCTATATTGCAAACATGTCAAAATAATTGGGATTTCTATTGCCACTACCAACCCACTCACACTTATAAAGGCAATTTGTAGACATACATCTTAAGAGAGATAGCCCTTGTAGTTTTCTCTTTTTAATATAATAACGTCAAAATGCTTTCATTGTTTGAAGAATAGATTTAAAAATATAATACACAAGTTAAAACAAGTAGTTTTAAAAAAAAGCAGAGCCTTGATAAGTATAAAAATGAAAGATTGAGTTTTAAGTGAAAAGTTACCAGACATCTTTTTCAATAGAAAATTTGTTGAAAATCCTTCATCCTTAAGTTTGATTCTGCATGACAGACAAACTGATTCTTTTGATTCTCAATTCTGAATTTGATAAATCACTCCATCACTAGTATTCAGCATTTATACCAGTAACTATACAAACTTATCAAAATGCAGCATTTTTTACTGTCTTGGTTCGGTCATTGGATTTGTGTTGAGTTCCTGACAATCTGCACCAAGTGATCACAAACTTGTACCAAATGTCTTGCAATTTTATAGTAGTATGTTTTTTTAAGTTACAGTCTACAGTAATGATTAGGGCTGTACTCGGAATCCGATTCCGGTTCCTGTTAAGCCAGATTCCGGCAGTTTTAATAAATCCGGTTCCGATTAAAATGTGTTAGATTTAAGCCGGATTTCTTTGTTGTTTAAAAATTTTGCGTAAGAAATTTTTTTGGCGCAACATAATAATTAAATATTTAGCTCTATACAATTAAATTAAAACAATTACTTCCTTTCTTTCCTGCATTTTCAAAAATACAATAACGTCGACGCTTAGTTCTATATGTAAGTAAAATTATATTAAAAAGGAAGATTTGAATCGTATTAGTCTAGTACAATATGACACCTTACCTTCTGCTACTTTTGATTCCGTGTTTTCTATAACGCACTTTCCACTTCACCCATGATGACGCATATGTACTTTGCACATTCACTGTAGCTAGTAATTGGAGAGGGTTTGCCTAGTCAACGAAAATGTAAGCGATATCATTGCATCTTGTTGACAAATTGTTGGCCACTTCAAACATTCATCATCAACTCACAACTCATTTGCACGCTATTCAACACCAGGTGAATCTTCCACAGCATCAATTGATCCAAGATCTGAGAACACAGTGGAATAGCACCTATTATATGTTAAGCCGATTATCAGAACAGAGACAAGCAGTAGCATTATTTGGATCTGAAGACAAAATTCAATCTTTGTCAGCTAATATGTGGTCAGTTTTGATAATGTGGTTCGAATTCTGACACCCTTTGAAGAAATCACAAAGACATGAGTGTTGAATATGCCAGAATGAATCTCAACTGTCATTCCACTACTTCATGTTCTTCAGACAGTATTAACAACAGATGGTGGTGATGCTGGTGTCAAAACTATGAAATTAGCACTATTAGAATCAACAAAATGTCGATTTGACAAAACTCTGGACTGAACCTGCATATGTCGTTGCAACATTACTAGATCCTCAATTCAAAATGAGATTCTTTCTTCACCACTGATCAAAGTTTAGCCAGAAGGCATTCCTATTAGAGGTATCCACAACATATATAATTGCAAGAAGTCAAACTGACAATCAGTGGATAATCTAGCTAACTACCACACATCAACATTTGCATCTGGTGAGCCTTGATCCTAAATGTGTGATGCTCAGCAAAGATGCATCTATTTGGGAATATATGAACATGATTACTGCACTGGCAACAAAAAGTGAGCCAATCTCTTCGTAGAAAATCAATGGGTTGAAGTTGAACTCAAGCAGTATCTAAATGAGCCACTAATTTCACAATCAAATGACCCACTGCAATGGTGGAAGCAAAATAAAATGCGCTTTCCTGGTCTGGAAATCATGGCGTGTGCATACCTTAGTCCACCACCCACCAGTGTTGCATCTAAAAGACTGTTTAGCACTGTTGGCAGGAGTTATGACAGATCACTGTTCATCTATGTTGCCTGAAAATACTGAACGTTTCTCAAGCACAACAGTTGTTTGCTGACTAGCACTGATTGAATCAGGACCATATTTAGAAAATGGTTTCAAAAGGGGGGTGGACTTGAAAAAATTTCTGTTTATTATTGATTTTTGTTCTGTAAATACAACATTATGTATGAGAATGTGTAAATTCTGTTTAAAACAGTTTTTTATATATCATATTAACCTTTAAACATTTTTATTTTTTTATTTTTTTTAGAATTTCAAATTTAAATTATATTTTAATCATTGCCGGTAATAAATTTGATTAATGTATGTTTAAGGAAGAGTTACTATTTAATCTGCAAAATCCGGTTCTGTTCGATTCCGGTGTGATTCAAATATTAAATCCGAATCCGGTTCCGATTCCTGCAGGATTTAAAAACTACAATCCGGGTACAGCCCTAGTAATGATGTATAATGTTACTGTACAGTTTGTCACATAAAACAATGCCATTATCACATACATTATATAGACTGATTTTTCTATGTTGGCACTATTTCCATACATTTCATGTCAGGTTTATCTGGAAACCTTTTACATAGTAGGGATAGACTTACACAAATCACTTTCTTGCCCCCCATTATCTCCTAAACATGCTATTAGACCAAATGGACATCTGTTGGAAAAATCTTTTCATAAACTATTAGTAGCCTACACATTTTGAAAATTAATAGTATTTTAGAAAACACCTGTTTATAATTATTTAAAACTTTTTTTAAGACACCGGGTATTCTGCTTTTTTCTTTAAATTTACTGCAAAATAATTGTGGAAAATAGACTTTGTGGCAATCCTGAAATGGATACATCTATATTATTTGGTATATACATGAAAAAAACTGATTCAAAATTAAAGATTTGGAATCCAAGTGATTTCCTCCATTGGATTAAGTTCTAAATCTAAGTTATTACTGTACCTTGGTTAAGTGTAATAGGGTAGGCAGATATTAAGGGGAAAATGGAGTTTTATAATTATATCTTTGATATGATTTATAGAAGAAAAAACAGATTTAAAACTAGAATGATTGATTACAAATGATTTTCTTGAATTTGTTCAGTTTTTAAGGGTTTGCTGATTTATGTACAGCAGAAGCTGCCCTGGCTGGCTTAAAAAAATTATGGAAAATCATGTTTGTTCTGTTACAGCAGCCAATTTCATTGGCTTATCCAAAAGGTGGGGCTTAGTCTCTTAGGAGCCTGTGAGATTAAACTTGCTATGCTCCTCAATGTCTGGTAACTGCCATACTGCCCAGTGGCAGACAGTTGTCCATTTGATCTACTCTGTGGTCCACCAGTCTGGGGTACTCAAAAGCACATGATCCATGTTTTCCTCAACCTCTGTGCAGTGGCAGCAATGAGGAGTCTACATTGGGCCTCAAACTCCAAAGTACTTACCAATAGGATAGTGCCCAGCGGAAATGGACTTTGGGCAAGCCTGCTCAACTCTGCAGCCCCCAACATGGGTTGGTTATGGATGGCCACTCCAGTTGATTCACTGGTTCTTGGTGATCTCTTTCTCTGAACTCTCTCAGTGATAACTGCGGGCCATGGTTAGTCTCTAGAGCCATGAGATCAAACTCGCTGTGTCCCTCAACATCTGGGAACTGCCATAAAGGCCAATGGCCTGCAAGCGTCTGACTGATCCACCCTGTGGTCCTCCAGCCCGGGCACTCAAAAAGCACATTATCCACAGTTACCACAACTTCTCTTCATTGTCGGCAAAGGGGATTAACATTGGGGATCTTGGTGATTGCTCTCCACTGACTTACTTTCATCACCCATGATGATTGTTTATGCATTGATTGCCTTGCTAGAAAGTGGGCCTGGTTATTCTCAGGCAGTTCTGAATTTCAGCAACAGAACTATCTGTCTTATATGATTTCTATAAAAAATATCTGATAGGAAACATTATGTTTATAAAATTTGAATGAATTGATATACAAATTTGAAAATCAATAATTTTTCTAATCCAGTTATGGATCAATCCATTCTATATGATTTTAAGGAAAAAATCTGATATGAAACATGGATGATTATTATTCAGATAATGTTGAAATTGTGAAGAATCGCGTATCCTCAAACATGGGGATGCTATCCCACACATACTCTGCAATTTAGGTCACTGGTTACAACGTTATTGGCCATTTTTTTCCTTATTAACTTTTGAAAGGTCATCTATTAAATTTTTTTAATTGCACAGGCACAGTACCGATAATTGTTAAAATTGTGTTTACTTTCTGTTACCTACTATTTATAAATTAAAAAAAATGTGTTAAAAATTGCAGGGGTAGGCTTACATTTTGTAGGTTGAATAAATATGTAAAAATAAACCTTCTTGATATTGTTTATGTAAAAATAACCTTCTTAATATTGATTATGTGAAAATAAACCTTGATATTGTTTTTTCAAATATATTTCATTGATTTCTTCTACAGTTATATTTGTGTGAAATTATCATCATGGTTTACCTTTTTCTGTTGGGTAGCTATGTATTACTTCTTATGTATTTTTCAAGTATCCAAATATTCTGCACATAAAGAAAATTTAAAGTTTCAAGCCAAACATATAAGCCACAGAGGAGTTAGTGAATGTAGATACTTTAGAGCAGCGGTTGGCAATCTAGGTCGCGGATGCCAAGGGGTCTGTAAGAAAAATCTGGGAGTCCGCAGAGAGATGGGGATACAAGAGAATCACAACGAGTCTGACTATTGCTATGAAATAAATACCTTTTTGTCACTTTGATGAGATAAATTAATGGAACTCCAAATGTAAATGCACATGTTTGCATGGCAAGACACTGTCCACTGACATTCTGTAGTTTGAACTGGTAAAGTTGAACTGTTTTTGCTTTTCGATTGTTTTGGGCAAGGCTTTTGCATTCATTAATCAACATCCTGATGTCAAAATATTTGCTTTTTTGAAAATTGTGTTTACCTTTTTTAATGAAATTCCTATGTCTGGTTGATTTGAAGACAAGACTGAATATTTTGAACATCAGTTGATCAAACAGGGAATCAATAATCATTTTATTCAATTGAACTTAAGTGCAGACATTATTAATACATAAATTAAGGTTAAATGTGAAGGAGTGTTAAAAGAACTACTTATTAACCCATCTCGACTAGTAGAACTACTTGTACTAAGATTTGAAGCTTTTTTTCTTGGAACACACATAGTGAAATGGATTGATAGTGCTCAAAAAATATTATGACAAGATAATGTTTCAGAATAGTTACAAAGGTGAAAAATGTTGTTCACATTGATATTTTGTCTGTTTATTTAGCTATGTATCTTGAACAAAAAAAATGTTGCCAGAATTTTAATAAGTAGTATCACACTAGTTGTGATTAAAATAGTAAATAAAATTTAATTCATAGCGATCGAATATTTGAAGCACTTGTAAAGAGATGGAACTCCCAGTATTCTTTTATTTTCACAGATGTATTATAGGTGATGAATACACAATCTATAATTAAAGATAAGTTTGATCGCTATGAACCGAAAGGAAGAAAATCTAATACATGGCTTTTTATGGATAATTTATCTATTTTTAAAGAATTGAAGGCAACAACTTCAGCTTGGAAGGATAAAGAAAGTCTTGTCCAGCATTATATCTTGATTCCAATCTTCTTATCAAAAGCTTATTTTTTGGCAAGCTAAAATATCCTTAGGTTAGTCAAAAAGCCTAGAAAAATTTTATTCATTTTTCAAGAACATATTTATGCAAGAAAACGTTTCTTCTGTCAATTAAAACACAGCACAGTTCATGGCTTGAAATATAAGCATCTCTTCGTCTCACTAAGAATCACTGTAACCCAAAATGCAAGTACTTATTTCTGACAAGAAGGAGCAAATGCCACATTAAAATGTATAGTACTTACTTTAAAACAATACTTTTTATTTGAAAAAACCTTTATATGTTAATAACATATCAATGTTTTTTAATTAAATAGTTTGTGATCATAATATTACAAATAGTTATATTTGGTGTGGGGAAAATCTGTGGACTTGAATTTGGGGTTCAAAAGGCTGCCAATCGCTGCTTTAGTGCACCAAAGAAAACTGGGGTAGTAAATGCAAATATTTGCCATGACTGATTGAAAGACATTGGGAGACTATACGACATATTTCATTCTAATTTTGAAAAATCTGTACACTAATCTAACTGCACTTTTATTACCAAAAGAAGAGGTTTTAGTTAAATTAGTACCTAAGTATTAGGAAGCTTATTAAACTAGTATTTAATTCATTAAATAAGCGACTTTCAAATTCCATTTAAATTTTGTGAATTATTTCTTATCATCACTTAATATTCTTGAAAAATATTTAAAAATGTTATTCAAACCCATAATTGTTTAATTATTAGATTACTTTTTTTTCAATGCAGTTTTAATATGAAAATATCTATTGGGATCTAGTTACAAAAAAAAAGAAGTTAGAAGTTACTATTTTTAAGGAATATTATTCATTCCATACAAGCTAATATTCAAGTTTTCTAATGCATGAACATTATTGGCAAACCAAATTATGGTCTGCCCAAGTCCCAATGCCCCAAAACTCAAAACAACTTGGAAATAATTTTTTTTATCTTGTCCTTTGGTGGCCCAATGTGTTGTTTGTGTGTGAGTACTTTTTAATTGGTGCGCAGACAACCATTATGTCAAATGTAAGCTTTTCAGTTAAACGCTGATTAAATCATATGATGTAATTTGCTACTTTTTTAAAGCTTTTTTACCTGATTAGAGTATTAGTGGTGCTTTTTTTCCACATATTATAAAACTCAGTGTATAATCTACATTAGGCCTTAAAATTAATCAAGTTAAAAGGTGGAGATGGTGGGAACAGGAATAGAATAATCCACTGAGTATGATTTTTATGGTAAAAATGATTTTGAAATTTAAATAACTTACAGGACATGATTCAGTTTAGTATAAAATAAAAGTACCTGGTGTATCTCTGTTTAATCCCCTCACCAAGAATGTGATTAGTTCTAGAAGTTTAAAATAAAAAAAGTAAACTGAATATTAAAAAGTTAAATTCTAAAAAAGAATTTAGATTAAAGAAGAATAGTTTATTTAACAGGTGCAGCTGAAAGGATAGAGAATACAATGGAAGCTTTCAGACAGTGAGTAATTTGTTTCACTTATACCTAGTTATATCTTACATAATTCTTGAAGTAATAATCTTTTAGGCTGAAATATACTAAAATATGCCTTTATTTGTTTCAGTGCAGTGGATGTTGGTACAGATATGCTTGAATTAGATTGTCAGCTTACAAAAGATGGACAAGTTGTTGTCTGTCATGATGATAACTTATTACGTAATTTTGTAATAGTGATTTATTTATTTCTGAAACACTATATGCAGTAAGTTTCTAATTAAATGCCAAAAACATCAATATGAATGTGCATATTTAAACTTATTTCTGTCCACTGCTGTAAAATAGTCTAATTTCAGCCTGACGGAGAAATGTGTAAACCATGTTTCTAAACAGCCTTTAAAGTTATTATAAAAACTAACTTATTGGTTGAATTTTAGTGCACTTGTCCTAAGAAAAGATTAGATTATAAGACTGCAGATGTTTACACCTATATTATAAAGTGTCTGGCCAAATGTGGAGATAAAGCAGGATTCTTGCTTGTACTTCAAATAATAAATATTAAAGAACCATGCACTTCAAACCGCCTCTGTGGTAAACATCTTAGTTTTAACCAAATGGCTTTAGCTACAGTTACAGTAAACATGAATATTGGGTAAATGCTTTTTTTAATTATCTGTAATTAAAAAACATTGGGCTAAACTTAAAAATCAGCAGTGGTGTCCATGAAATGTCAAAAACAAATAACTAAAAATTCTAGACCCGCTAGACATCTAAAAACACTGATTTATTGCAAAATCCAGTATAAATTTTGTTTTGTAAAGTCACTGTAAGGATGAGGATGTTTATTTCTGATCCTTTAAACCACTAATGGAATTTTTTTGTAGTGGCCAGGTCTTCACTACTTCTTAGGAGGCAACACGGAAGAAATAGAGGGAAATATATCTGAAATAGAGGGAACTATATCTGAAATAGAGGGAACTATATCTGAAATAGAGCTAACTGTATCTGAAAATTCTCTAGAGATTGAACCTGAGACTCTCAGGTTGACAGTCACACGATTTTCACCACTTGACCATCTGTCCCCTCTTACCCATGCTATTAAAAACATCCATTGTAAAAAAACAACAACATTGAAATTTTAGTGCTGGCAAACTTTTATAAATGTTTGTTGGGCAGAGTGTTACTAAATTATTGAATATTCAGTGGTACCTTGAGATACGAATTTAATTCATTCTGTAACGTTGCTTGTATGTCACTTTGCTTTTATCTCAAAGCAATTTTACAAACTGAAATTAATTGAAATGCCAATATTCCATCCAGACCCCAAAGTACCACCCTCTTGTTTTTGAATAAGAAAAATGTATTTATATGGGACAAATATTGCATAAAATCATATTAAAAGAGAATATTATAAAATAAACTGGTTTTATTAAGTGTATTTATCTGAAAATTAGCCGACTTGATCTTACAGAAGATGCTGGCAGAGGTGGAGGAGATAGGGCGAGGAGCTTAGAAATTATTGGAATGCCCTTAGCTGGTGGTATAACCTTTATCGACTCTTTAAGCATTATACATACGTTGAAGTAGTACGCCTACAGCCTCGCCAAGTCATCAGTCACTTGTACACTCGCCAATGTTTTTTGGATGATCTTGTGCTTTTAATTCAATAGACAACATCTTCTGAGCACAGACATTTCCACTCACTTTCTTTGTACTAATGGTTATTAATAAGAAATGTGATATAATAATGTAAATAAACAAAAAGCACACAAATTATCAAAGTAGCTTCGACAACGAGGCAAACTAGCTCACTGACTGGGCGATGGAAAATGCTAGACATACAAGGCATTGTGTGCAACTGATCATGCGCAGCTGGCCGACCTGCTCTTATCTCAAATTATTTTCGTATGTCAAAAAAAATCGCCGATCTCGAAGATCTCATAAGGTCGAGGTACCACACTATAACATTTTAGAAAAGTCTTTAATTTCTAATTTAATTTCATGGAATTTCAGGCTTCAAAACAATGGAATAACTATTTTTAACTAGATCTAACAGTCCGAATAGAAGAAAAATATTGTCAATAATCTTAAGTTTTTTCTTTTTTTTACCATTCATATCTATATACATAATCGGTTTAACATAGACGGTAGACTATTCGACAGACCTTCACACTCGTGCGGTAAAGGATGTTCATGGCAATAAAAGCCACATGTCTGTACGTTACAAATACACGGCACCGCACAAAATGAAAGAGTACATCGCTAAAAGTCTGAGGACGATGAGGTTCTACGGAGTTTAAAAACAGCGCGTACGACCGCCAGTGCATAAAAATAGTCTGGGGAATTCCAAAATTATAGAAATTGAAAGAGATCGACTTACTTTCTTGAATAAAATGAAATGCTGGGGAATTCTAAACACAACCAGGATTTCTTATTAATGAATTAAGATTTTTTATATGATATGGAGTAGTAAAAGTAAATTATGTACAGTTGGAATAAAATGAAATAGAAGAAAATTAAAATAATACATGTTCTAAGAACATGCAGTTATACTAAATGCCCCTTTTTGTAATTTTGTAATGAGACCTACTGGGCGGCATGTCTTGAGTGAAGGGGGGTGACAGGCAGGCTAGGGAGGTAAGGATGGGTGGGGCTAAGTGAAATGAATTAAGATTAGGCAATGATATGGTGTTGTGAGTGCATCACCATTTTCAACTCCAACTGCGTGCCTAATAGCCGATCCGGGTAACCGGGCCTGCTGAGCTAGTATATCTTAAATGGGTTGAGAAAAGGAAACAGTTTACAAAAAGTGACTCATAAACCCCTGAGATAGTTGGCATTGTTTTGTAAATGAATATAAATCTATTTTAATGTCTTATTCTGGGTAATGATTTTGCATTATTATTATTTTTTATTGTGTTACTAAAATTATTTAAATTCTTTTTTCCGCTTCAGTTTTTTGTGTGAAGATCGTTTAACTGACTTATATAATGTTTATTTTTCTCCTTTTTTCAACAGTTAAATATCTATACTTTTTTTTAATTACAAGGCATTTGTCAGCTCTTTATTCTCTATTCCTCAAAATTGCATATACCTTTTTCTCTTTAAATATTTGCTGCAAAAATATCTTAAGATTTAATTATTAGAGCTGCTGTTTGATTGAAAATACATTCAAAATTAACACATAATTAAACATTTTTATCACAAATTAGCACATATTTTATCAACACAAAATATTAAATTTACTTTATTTAGTTTGTCATTATATTCTACCAAAACATTGGCACAATAAACAAATCGGTTTAATTTATGATTGAGTTATAATTATTCGTGTTATATTTGTGTATTTAATCAGTTATTCAGACTAGTTTGTTGGAGATGTATTAATCAAAAAGTGAAGCAAAGTTTTTTCATCAACAACAATGCTAAACATGCTTTACCCTTGAGTGTAGTTTCCAAACTTGTGTCACGATCAACCCCTCTACCCTCCATCCTTGTCATATATTGCCAGACTTCACCCTCCTCCCACGATGGGTCATTTATTACTATATTTTTATCATTATTATTGCTTGTTTTTTTGTTGGCTTTTCAGAGTTTTGTAGCTTCTATGAATCAATTTTATTCCTTGATTTTATTGCATAATCTTGTTATAATGACTGTACTATGGTTCCTTATAGAATTTTTATAGTGTCACTTAAAATAATTAAATAAAAAGTACCAAAACTTTCAGATTATGGGCTTCCATACATATTTATTAATTGTAATTTTCAGGGTCAGAAATGAAACAAAAAAATTACTAGGTCACACTGCTGGTATAATTTTTAGTTAACATGACAGTTCCCATGTTTTCTTTCATTGTTGTTGGGATCAGTGATGATCAATCTAACTTTAAATATAAATCATTCACTATACCTGACAGCTGTTTCTTCTAAACTTCTAAAAAATACCCAGTCTTTTCAAAATCATATATTATAACAAAAGGCCTAAAATAAAACCAATAGCTGCTGAACTGCGACCTGCAAATTTCTGTTAATAGAATTGAATTTGTGGGTTATTTACTGATTTTTAGTTTATTTTTGAAACTCCAGCAAAAGCATTTAGGTCAAATTAACGTATTTAGGCTTGAGTTAAAAATTTTAAACGCATAATTTTTTTATGCTTTAATCCCGCATTATTGGTGGTTAATCAGCATCCCCAGTTTTGATACATTTGCACATGATCATCAAATTAAAAGTAATTGTGATATCACCTGATGAAAGTAATGTTAGCTATACAATGAGAGACATTAGTAAATTTAACAACTCAATAATTTTCATTATTTAGTTCCTACAGTTATAAAATAAAGAATGACTTATGTTTTGAAGTTATTTATCACAGGAATTACCTTCATGATGGACAAAACAGGTGATTTTATCAGAGTAAGTGTGCTAAAAATTTGGTAATGCTATATCTCTTTGCATTATTATTAGCATCCAGAAACTTTTTGTTTTATTGAAAATGTTAGTCAACTTCAAACATTGAAAGAAATGTAATAAAACAAATTCACATGTTTTTTTAAAAGGAAATTTAGTTTAATTCTTGCATTTTTAATACAAAAGAATTTTTTTACCAGAGAACTGGCAAGAAAAAATGTTCATTGTAAAATCACCCAATTTTCTTCTATACAAGCTTAAACGCAGAATCTTAACAACTTAATGTAGGATGTATATTGTTGAACAACTTAATGTAGAGTTGAAATATATTGTTGAAAAATTGTGGACAATCATACAAATAAATGTTATTTTAAAAGCTTCTAAAATGACTTGCAAACTAATAATATTTAGGGCTAAAAAGTACATATCTCTGAATGTACTAAATGGATTATACTTAAGTGAAAGGCTTACCATAGTTGTACATAATTCTGAATTTACTAAATTGATTATACTTAACATATTTCTGAATTTACTAAATTGATTATACTTAACATATTTCTGAATTTACTAAATTGATTATACTTAAGTGAATGGGTTTCCATAATTGGAGGAATTTTAAACACAAGTTATATTAAAATTATTGTAGCTTTAACTATTGCAGCATCTTATTTCTAATAATTCTATATTATTTTATGTTACACTTAATCTATGTCCAATTTCTTAAAAAGCTTTTTTATTAAAGCAAAGTTTAATGAACAGAGAAAATAACTGTAGTTGTTTGTTTTTTAGGACAATCTGTCTAACAAATGCATGAGGAGCAAATAAGACAGCTGTTTTATCTATTATTTCTTATAAGAAAATTAAAATGTTTTTATTTCTTATAGTAGACTCTCTTACTCAACAAAATAGAGATATATTCAACTTTTTACTGAAATACTGGATAGAGTTTATTTTGAAATATATTAAGATTTTTTGCATTAGTTATTTTTTAAAATGAATTTAAAGGTATAATCGAGTATTTTTAAGAGCATAAATAAATGTATATATGTAGAATGATAGTTCTTTTAGGTCATACAAATCCAAACCCTTAAATGAAATTTGAATAAAACAAAGTGGTCTTTTTTTATTGGTATTGTGCAGGAAGGAGAAGATCATAGAATACCTCTGTTAGAAGAAGTTTTTCAAGAGTTTCCAAATGTTGCAATAAATATTGACATCAAAGAAAATAATGACATCCTCATGAACAAGGTTGGTTTTATTTTTATTTTATATCATGCTTTGAAAATTATTTGAAATAATATTTATTTGAAATAATATTTATCTTAAATAATATTTATTTGAAATAATATTTATTCAAATAATATTTATTTGATAATATTTATGTATAAATTTATCTTTATAAAAAAGTATCATTAGTATTTTATTTTCTTTTCATGCTAATATGAGGTAATTTTTAAATCTATGAATTATGAGTTTTGTTTTATGTTTTATCTCGTAAATAACGATTGAAATTTTCCGCTTTTTTTTTTTACATTTCATTTGCAGAAATCACTTTTCTTTATCAAACATATTCTTGCTCCTATATTAGAACCCAATTTTATTAGTAAACACCATCGACTCTTAAATTTTATTGCTGAATACGGTGAAAGAATGGGAGGCTATCATAAAATCTAATTAGGCAGTTTTATTTTTTTTTAATTTGTATTATTTACTTACCCATGTTATTAAAAGCGCTCTTATTTATATTTTCTGTTGAGTACTGTGAAAATGTTTCTTTTGCTAAACTTTTTGTTTTTATAATTAATTACTCAATAAGGAATTTAAAAAGAAATAAAAAAAAAGTGCTCATAGTGTTAAATAGAATTTAAAATATTGAGCATTTTTTTGCAAGAAAACATTTCTACTTTTATAAAGAGAATCACAGTATTTTTTTTTAACTGTATTGTTACAAACTGGATTGTCAACAGTCTACTCTAACTGATAAAGCTATACTAAAAGAAATTAGCATATCTTGACAATAGCTCTATATATTTGTATATTTTTGTTAAATATAAAATTTTGAGTGGATCTAATGGCTGAGTGGTTTAGAAACTTGACTGTCGACCTGAGAGTCCTGGGTTTGATCCTTCTTGAGAACCATGGAGATTTTTCCAGTTCCTAGTGAAAGTTGGTTGAAGTCCCACAAGTCCACCCAGATTTAAATGGGTTCCTGACTTAAGTTGAGTGAAGTAAGGCGGCTAGGCTTTGTGCTACAACTAATAATAACCCCTATATATGATGTAGTTACAGAAACTGAAAAATTCTACACTTTATCTGCCCTTACGACCCTTTGGCTTAAGGGAACTTTACTTACTTAATTTGAAATTTTGAATATTTTGTATTGTCTTTATATATATATGTCTCTTGTTCACTTCCATTTGCTTAAAACACATCTAATGTTTGAAATGAAACTGATGTCTATTAAAACAATAAATCATGGGAGATCAAAAAATATTTTTTCTTATATAAACCAGTACAAGTACTGGGTACCAGGTGTATAAAGAATAAATTGGACATTAATGATATTGATAATGAAAAACTTACAATAATAATGATTTTTAAACATTGCAAATTCTAATTATAAATGTGAAAATCTTTGGCGCTTCATTAGGTTGATGTGAAAATTTGTATCAAATTTACTACTACTTATCTGTTGTGTTGATTAGTTGGAGGAAAATGTATTCTTTTGTATGTAAACTTACATAACAATTTTAAGTTTTTGGAATCTGAAAAAAAAAGTACTACTTAGTGTTTGTCTTCTTATGGGGGACATAAGTCATTAAGTCTCTTTTTTTGTGAAATTCTTCTCCAGTCTCCTATTCAGTTCTATTTAAATGTAAACTGATATTTAGGTGAATGAGTTGATCATATACTACAGCAGAGAAGAATTGACTGCATGGGGCAATAGATCTGATGAGATATGTCAGAAACTTTACAAGTTAGTAAGTACTGGTACTTTTTGTTTTAAGTTAGTAATGTCACTTTTTAATTATTTTTTTAGTACTTTTGTGTTTATTGGATTTGTTACTACAGCCAGTTAAATAAATAATTTTGTTGATATTAATAAAACTGTTTTATTTTAAATATTTTACTTTTAACATTATCTGTGATACAGTTATAAATTGCCATATTTTTACTAAAACTGTTTCAGTGATAGGTGGAAAGAATACACGTTATATACTAGAACAAACTCATACAATAACACTTACAAAGACAACAAACTCAGCTTTAAAATACGTAAAAATATTTTAAGTTAGGGCTCCCCCTTCCAAAACAAGAATTAATTATAATACAATGTGTTGGGCAATATGTGTGATCACTATATAATACAAACTTCCCCAGTATAGCCCCATCTATCATGACCCAGGCTGTTAGCATAGTTTAAACAAAATTTAATTGATGGAAAAATTATGAATAAGGGAAATTCAGCCCAGCATAGGCCATGTGGCACAATATACAAAAATCTTTGGGTAATTTGTAATATATGTAAAATGAAACAAGTGAAGTGTATCCACGTCTCCAGTCAAACGATCCCTTAATAGTATAATTATCAAATATATTAGACTATATTTGTTGTAAAGCATTGTTAATATATAATACAAACTTATCCCCCAAGATTAGATAGTTAACTCTTCCTTTTAGGGTTAAGCTGTAAAATAGGGATGATGAAAGAAACAAAAACATTTAAACAATGTCTATCTAATATCCCCCTACAACCTTGATGCTGAAATGGAAAATTCTGCTGTGGTTCTAAGCATAAACCAAGTTGGTTGGCACACCTATAAATACTAACATGGTGAAGATACCATATACAACAAAAACAACATGCTGAGCCATCTGTTGATCATGGATAAACACATCATAAAACCTATCAAACCCGAAACAATTCCTACCCATTAAATACGGTTACATACAATCCAATTCAAGGACAACAAAAGAAGATCCACAAAAAGTTTAAGTTACCTAGCAAAGTAGCACACTGTGTAAGGCCTACCTCTATTCAACAGAGATCTTTTGAGAGACAGCAAAGAGTTGCCAAAGGAAAATGATATAATTAGAAACTATGTGTGACTTATTAGAGATACATTGTGACGTTTTAGAACCTTTCACCAGAGGCTAAGAGAAAGAAGTATTTGAGATATAAAACCCACTGAAGAAGGAGATTGTACTAAGCAGATTGATAGATACTGTATTTGAATAAATATTTTTCTACTCAAAAAACATCTTGGTATTCTTTCCATATACAGTTTTAGTTTTTTAAAAAGGCTTCAAATTGTTTCACAATAGAATTGCAGCCAGGAGCTATGGGGTCACTGTCAAAATGTGATTACTGAGGCATTTTAATGTTTATGTCTCACACGGTTTTAGTAAAATATGGTACCTAAAACTGCCATTGCAATTTTATTTTTAAGAGTTGATCTAAATTAAAACATTTATTATTTATATTTTGGTAAAAAATTGTTGAAATAGAAATAAAATTCTCAGTTATCATATTGTTTATTTATTTCTATAAATATTAGCTTTGAAAAAAAGTTAATTTAACGATAAAAACTAAGCGTAAATTATTCCACTAAAACAATGAACTTTTCATATTACTGCAATATTATGTGGCAGGATGATTTCTATTAAGTTAGGTTGTATTCTGTGAACTGTCAACTGGGGTTTAAATCCCATTCCTAGAAACTTTTTTTTTTCTAATTAATATCATTTAGTTCATAAAAGAAAAAAATGTAACTAATTAATTTTTTCTTTCACATGATTAAGTTTCTCAATTTTGTTCTAGAGATAGAATAAATAGACCCATTCATATACATACATAGACCCATTCACATACATATACATACATAGACCCATTCATGTACATACATAGACCCATTCAATGCACATACATAGACCCATTCATGTCCAAACATAGACCCATTCATGTGCATACATAGACCCATTCATATGCATACATAGACCCATTCATATGCATACATAGACCCATTCATGTACATACATAGACCCATTCATGTACATACATAGACCCATTCATATACATATACATAGACCCATTCATATACAAATTATACATAGACCCATTCATATACATAGACCCATTCATATACATAGACCCATTCATGTACATACATAGACCCATTCATATACATACATAGACCCATTTATATACATAGACCCATTCATGTACACATACATAGACCCAATCATGTACACATACATAGACCCATTCATGTACATACATAGACCCATTCATGTACATACATAGACCCATTCTCATGTACATACATAGACCCATTCATGTACATACATAGGACCCATTCATATACATACATGGACCTATTCATGATAATTTCAAAGTTGAAATATTTTTTTTAATCAATAAGCATAATTTTTTGAACCTTTTTTTTACTTGTCTTGAATATTTGTTTTTTTCATTATTTTATAATTTTAGATGCCAGGAGAAATATTTTTTTTAATCTTTATTTTTTCCAAATAATTCAAATGGATGTAGATTTAAATCTTTCTGAGCAGACATTGCATGCACGATGTAGACTCCTTACTTATTCTTATAATTTTCTTGCTAAAAATATTCATAATACATGTAATTGCATTCAAGGATACTTTGCAATATTTAATGAAGCTTCTATAGAGTGTGCGAATCTATCAAATAGTGCTGATATTAAGACAGAACATCTTGAAATAAATAAGGCTTAAAATTCCTTTTCCACTCTTTAACATGTAGGCCTTCTCTCAATTACCCGAGCTTGAACAATAACCAGGCATTTTTTAAAATCTAATCTGGAATCTCCTTTTTTTCAGAATCCCTAAGTGCTTAATTTTCTTTTTACGACAAGTCACTTTACTTATAATTTTATACTGGACTGGATTACTCTACTTTAACATAAAAGAATCTCTGGAAATAATTGTGCCTGGCATTATGTTAGACTCGTATATTTGTTGTTCGAATTAGTTAAAATTATCAGTAACTGTATTCTTTCCTAATATTTTATTTGTTATTGCTAACCTTTTAGTGAGCTGATCTGAGGTAAGGCTGATCTGCAAAAAGTGACTCACTTACTCGCCTTGTGAAAAGGCCGCCATAGGGAAAGAGTTAATGGATATTTGTCTTGTTTATTTGTAGATGTCACTAGAGAATCTCTAAGAAAGCATCATATCTACACATAATATTTTTTAAATTAACAAAAACTGGAACCCATCTCCAGCCCTCAAATGCGGCTCTTTAATAAGTTTTGTTTGTACAATATAGAATGTTTGCCCTTTAATTAATTTTGTTTGTACAGTATAGACTGTTTGGATCACAATTATCGGGCCACCACACAATTCACTGAGCTGAAGCTAGCTATTGAGGCATCTAGTGTGTTATTTTCAGTGCCCCCGCCCCCCACCCACCGTTCTGAAAAGTATGAAACCCTGACCAATAAATATTTTTTTAAACATGTTTCATTGGCGTAAGATTACTTCCTTTATCTTTTGCCTATTATGTATGTAGTGTCTCTCGCACATATTTCTTCTCTAAGAATAGGTTTCGAACATCCATCTTTTATCATTGTCTTTAGCCCTTGCCATGATTTCATTCCAGCTTTTTGCATACTCTGAATGGCTCTTCCAGGGGGCATGATAGCTGTAGTGTTGCTGGATTTGTGTGTACTTTGCACCTTTGCTGACTTAGTCAATCATTGACAATAATCTTCACCAATACTACTACCTCCAGATTTAGTACAAAATTACATCCTGCACACTCTGACATATCTTGGAAGTAGACCTTACACTTCAGTTACTTCAATGCAGCTACAGTTGATGTCCATCTCTAGAGTGTGTGTGTGACCTTTCTCAATGCTACATGTACAACTTTTTTTTATCGTAATGGTATTGCTATAAAATTGTGAAAAATGAACTGGGCTGAAAATATTTTCTTCCATTTTAAATAATTACTGTAATCAAAATTAAAGTTCACAGTGTAAGCAGCCTATATACTTTAAGTACATATTTCTTTTATTCTGCCATGCTGGTAAATGTGATTGGCACACTCTCCCGCAGCTCTGTGGGTATGGCAGGTGAGCATCAGCGCACAAAAAAGATAAGGGGGTAAAACAAACCACCGAGTTCAATTTCCAAAGAATGACATTGTTATATTAAAGAATCTTCACCACCTTTCCCATGTCAACAACTGTCAAACTTTTTTCAGATCCCCAACTCCCGTAAAATTCCCTTAGCCCAACGGGCCATCGGGCAGATGAAGTGTAGAATTCAATATTTTTAACTCAGCATATGAAGGATTGTGTGGTTAGCACAATGCCCACGCCTTTACTTACCCAACTTAAGTCAGGTACCCATTTAAAGCTGTATGGCCTTTGCACCAAATAACACCTGAGTGGGAATTCCATGGTTCACTGAGGATTCAAACCCATGACTCAAATGTTGACAGTCGAGTATCTATACCACTCGCCATCCGTCCTAACTCCCCATGTTGTTGACGTAATTAATGGACATTCTAAATGTATTGTTTTTTATTGTTCTCTTTGAATTAATTTTCTTATCAATTTCATACTACTTACAAATTTTGTTAATGAATCTCAGGGATGAATTGCTTGATAAACCTCTGAATGGCAGAGTCAGATTTTTTCTGGATGATGGACAAGTAAGTGCATTTGTGCTAAAATATGAAAGTAAGTCTTATGTTGTAAAAACTAACCTTTACAAAGAATGTCATCATATTAAATTTATTTTGACTGTCTTGATAAGTAACATTACTTTTTTCACACTAAGAATCATCTCATAATTACATTATTGCAGACTCTTAATACGACCTTCTTCAACTGGGAACATTTAGAGGCTCGTGGGTATACAGGTTGGTATAAATTTAGTTTTACAGTTTTACCTTCGCCTACTAACAAGATTTAGACTCTGAATAGGAATACTCTTTTGGAAGACATCAGCTAAGAGAAGTTTTTGTGTTTGTAATTATGTTTGACAGAAGTGATGCCATTGATAAAGAATGGTACAAAAATCATGTCAATAGTGTTATGTAATAAGTTAAGGCCCCAACTGTTCACTGCTTATTTAACTATAAAACACTAGCTTAAGGAGAGGCTTTCTTGAAATGAAACAAATACTACAGCACCCAAAGAATCAAAAAATTTAGTCTGCTGTAATTGTTGATTCCCCAATTATTTAAGGAGTGGGACTCCTATAGAAAGTTGACTTAGCTCATTAGCAAATGTTGTGCTGCCCCCCCCCCCCATTTCTTCCAAAGCTAAATCAGCTTATTTATTTTTTTGAAAATGTTCCCTAACCCTTTATTGAAATACAATTTTTATTAGTCTATATATAAGCAAAATTATTTTAATTTTTATAGTTTTAATAATTTTGAAAATGTAACTTTTTTAAGCATCGGAATGGAATAAATGAGTTTTCATTATTGTGGAAAAATTAAGTTAAGATTCTGTAATACCACTGTATAAATTAGTACCTTTATATATGCTGAAAGGTTTATGAAGTAAGAAAGGGTTATTTGGCTAGCCACACCACAGTTAAAATAAACTGATTTATTAATTGCTGCAGAAATTTCAGTTAACATAAGCTCATTGAAATTTAGTTGTGAGTTTTTCTGCATGATGTTTTCAGATGCATATGTAAAGGTGAACAAAAACAAACTTGACATAACATGCTGCCATTTATTTCACACTCATTAACAATGTCTAATATTTCTATATCTGGTGCCTCAGATTCAAGTAGTATTTGTTTAAACCTAAGACAGCTGATTTTGTAAATTTTTATATTGATTCTGAAGTCTTTTAAAGTTACTTTTGACAAAAACTCCAAAATGTTCCTCTTCTATATGGGCTATTTTAAAAATCCATATGTATTGAGTCTACACTACATGTGTGGTTTCAAAATGGTCTGTGCATCAGACCTTTTGCTTTGAGGCTATACATTTGAAACTTCCTATGATGCCCCCTTTTTAAATAATATGCTAAAATGACCTGGCTTGATTCAGGTGATGCCCAGGGTTCCTGGCAAGTGTTAAGGTTTCCTCTCTAGACTTATGAGAGAACCCATTGATATGGTGGTTAATTACAAAAACTGTTGGATATTTTTTAACTTAATAAGATTGTATTGTATTATGTTGTCTTTCTTTTACAGACATATCTGTGGGTTTTAAATCGAGAAAAAGATTTTGATAGAGCTTTCAAAGCAGGTGCAACTGGTGTCATGTCAGATAGAATAGAACTTTTAAGAAATTATTTATCAACAAAAGATCATCATCTACTTTAGAAGTTAAGGAAGATTAATGAAATATACACAGGTCTTTGCCTTTGAAAAAAAAAAATCACTAGAACCCGTATTTATATATAGGAAATTTCATGCCTTTAAATCATGATACATTTATTCAATGATTAAAATGAATTCATATCAAGCCCTAGTTTTGGTAAAGTTTATGAAAGAACTATTTTCTTGCTATTATGACCACTACACTTGCTGCATAAAGATTTGGATGTGCATATTTTTTTTTCATTGGGCACAGTCTGTGTATCTTCAGCTTTTAGACTGAAGTAGGAGAAAACACTTAATTGTCTCCATGAGACAGTGAGTTGGTTGAATATTCAATTTTGAATACTGCAGTACCACTCTTGCTGCCAATGATTCCTAGTTGGTTCATTTTAATAATAATTTACTAAGTAATAAGACAACCATACAGGTATATGATAGTTCTGAATTACTTTTTTAGAAGTAATGAAAAGATTTAATTTTAAAAATGTATTTAAGTAAAACTTTAAGAGGTGTGTGTGATGAAAAGATGCCTGTTATAAGCTTGACTCTATTACAAATGTTATTTTCTTCATTGGGGGAAAAATATGCAATTGAATCTGTGTAGTGTGATGTAACTTTTATGTGTTTTGTCATAGTAACATTGAAAATTATAATGAATGTCTTTTTTATAAATTAAATATTGTAGAATTAACAATGATGTTTTATCCTGTTTTTAAATTGTTTTATAACAATTTAGTCTAATTACCAAGAATTTATCGAATATGTTACTTCTATCTCCTGGATGCCCAAATTCACTTTATTTACAATCATAGATAAAAAATGCATCAAAAAGAGCCTGCTATTGTTATCTCTTCTTCAAGTTGATGTAACAAAAAAAAAATACTAAATGCATATTTTTGTTATTTCCAATAAAATTTTATTTATCTTCTGGATCTTTTTATAAATCAATTCTGAAAACAAATTAACACTGTTACTGTAAAATTAATAAGAACCCAAAATCTGTCTAAAAACCTATAACCATTTTAAATTCAAACGAGGTTAAAAATGCCTTTTAAATCTTCTTTAGAAATAGAACTGTGCAGGCATTAGCTTTCCAAAGTTTTCATGAGATGTATCCATACAACTAAAATGATTAGCCCAGCTGTGTATGATTCGCCACCTTAGAAAACAAGTTTAAAAAGTAACTAATCCGTGAAGATGTTATTGAATTTACAAGTGTTTCCTTTTTTTGGACTAGAATGACTAGTTCAGTTTTATTTTACCAGCTACATTGGGTGAAAATTTTTCTAGACTGATTGAAGCTAATGAAATAATTTGTTGGTTGTAAATTAAGTCCTTCCATGGAAGTCCCTTGAGACTAATCCACAGTTCACTTTTGTTGGCTTATACATCCATTTTATTGACCAAGATATGGGTGGCCATATAATGGATTACAGTGGTATTCGGTTAACAAACTTAACTGCTCCACAATTATGTTCGCTATCCGATCAATTTACCATATATGTTAATAGAAATTCATTAATTCGTTCTGAGATTCTAAAATTACATTTAAAAATTATCATGTACAAGAACAATTTCTTAGTAAGTTTATTTACTACAAATATGATACATACATAGTCTTACTTATTAATCAGTTCTTTTTCTTTTTATTTGTCGGTTATTTTTCTCTCTCCTTCAGGACTTTCAGGAAATGATTGATAGCAATGTCATTGTAGGTATCAGCAACCTTATTGACATCAGCTTGTTTAATGCCAGATCTCCTTTTTAAATTTTGTAACCAGCCAGTGGTAGCCTTGAATGCTAGATTTTCGGAGGACGAGCCTGGAGTTTGTTCTTCACTTTCAAAATTTCTCCAGCCTTCTCTTGAATGATGGCCATTCTAGTTACATCTCTTTTCACCTCCTGTTCATTTATCGAAACTAAAAGCAAACTCTCGATTTTATCATGGATGACACTTTTTTTTACTTCTCAGATGTAATTTTCGTTACTCCTTTAGCGGTTTGAGTCTCTTGATGATATCTTTTTTAGCTAGGATTGTGCCTACAGTAGACCTAGTCTAAGCCGTACTGCTCTGGTAACATCAGTCATTATTTGTCCACTCTCTACTTTAGTTATAATCTCTTGCTTGGTTTTATGGTGAGCACAGTTCTTGACACTCAACTCTTTCAGGTCCCATAATATTGTTGAATTTTCAGGGACATAAACGAACCACATGTATGGTACACTATAGACGAGGTTTCGTCGCACACTACCCTACGCATCGTATGGTGCTACCTCACTGCTACATAGTATGAATGATGACGGTCAGCGCACATCCATTTTCAGGACAAATTGAGGACTGATGTCGGGTGTTTCGATAGCCGAGATGTTTTCGTTAGAATTAGTTTTTGTTCGTTTATCCGATTCTTTTGTTCGTTGTCCGAACAACACAAAAATCTTTCCTGAAAGAGTCTGTTGTCCGATTTGTTCGCTGTCCGAACAGTTCGTTACGAATACCCACTGTAGTTATTTTTTTTTCTAGGAATCACCCAATGTTATTTTGTTACTATAGTATTTATGCCTAAGAACTTGCTTTAATTTTCAGACTTGGTGCTATTGACAGACTTAGTGATATGAAAAGCATGCTTGGGATTTCAACAGATGCCAATGTTAAATGTGTCCGGACAATGTAAAAAAAATAAATTACTTTTTAAAAAAATTTCAGTCTGGAAGAAACCATTAAGAGGGGATCTGTTTTTCTTTCATTAGTAAATTAATGCTATCTCAATTTTCAACAGTTTCTTTTCAAGTATTTATATGCATTTTAAATTTGTATATCTTAATGTGAATTTTTTATTTTTTTAAAAACACTTTCAATAGTCCTGGTTTCACTTTCCATATAATTATCATTTAATCCTGCTATTAACCAACACTTAAAATATGACATTATTCTTTTTTCCTTTATCATCTAACTTTTTCCTTTTAATGAAAAATGAATAAGCAACAATTTATGTCCTCCAATGAAAATATGTTTAATTCAGAAACAATATGAAATTGCCGACAGAATAAAAATGATAATAAAAGTAAATTGTTTAAATTTGATTCACATTTAAAGACATTTAAAAAATGTAATTTACTAAATTATTCAAGAAGGAAAAACTTAGTGATAGCAACAACTTAAGTGCAGCTAAAACAGGAAAAAGATAAAAGGATTAAAGATACTGAATATGCTAAAGATTTTTTTGTTCATATTAAAACATTACATTCATGTAAAATATTGAACAGCGATTAGATTTTGTAGTAAACGCCACATTCGTACTGTACAAAATTGCACCTATTTGATACAGCATTAGAAAAAATCTGAACATTTTAAGCTGCTTCCTTTTATTTTTACAAGAAAAAAGGGAATTAGTTATATCTATCAAATTTTAATAAAAAATAAAACAAAAATCATATTGTAATTTCACTCACAGGTTGTTTTTAGGCCATATTTCCTTTTTTTAATAATACATTCTATTTTAATCTTCTAAATAAATTTATCAATTGTTAATATTTAATCTTTTTAAGGTATTCAATTAAAATTGAACAAAATATTTGATCAACATTGTTAAAATTTGTCACATTTTAAAACTGGATAACAAAATAAACAGTCATCTATCTTCATTAATCTGCTGTGCCAAAAAATTTCACGGATCGATCCATACCTTAATTGAAACAATAAATGATGAGTTGTGGCCAAACCTTACCCCAGTAGCAGCAGCTGTGTATTTATTGAAAACAGCTAGCTCGCTCCACTGCTTGCATAAATATACTCTGAAAATTTTTTTTTTATAAAATTCATGTAGAATGTTAAAAATAAATACAGAGTACATGTATTTGAGGACAGGATATTTTTAGTCCATCACAAATGAAGTATTTAGAAAACAGAAAGTCATGTCAAAGACAAACTAAAATACTGCCTTGGATTTGTTCATAGTTATCACAAATAAAAAGCTTTAACCTTGGTGAATTATAAGATCAGAATTCTATAAATATAGCTACAGAGATGTTTTATTTTTCTTTTTTGAATTAAAATTTTTGCAGCAAGGTAAAACAAATTATATGGACTAGTTTGTTTTGAAATGAGAATCTTTTGAATTAACAAAAGTGACTTGGTTTGCCAATTTCACACGACTAAAAAAATATTATTTTATTGGAATTTTACTGTGATTATTTGTTTCTGAAAATGAAAGAAGGGAAATTTAATTTACAGACCTAAGTTTAATTATAAATCTCATATATGATGCAAATGTGTGAGAATACCCAGTTTTGTGCCATGAAGAATCTAAATTGTAAAAAAATGCATTTCATTTTAAAAAGTTGTGATAACTATGAACAATGTATTCCACTTTGCCAAGACAAGCATTAGTCTCATGTAGAAACAAGGATTTTAGCAAAATTTCACCCTCTACTTCAATATAATGGCCAGTGAAGTAAACCTTAAGCTAAATTATAATGAATCTATTGAATATTTCCCAGAGGAATCCAGGATTGCTAAGCAGAAACTTTAAAGAAAAATAAATAAGTCTTTACTTTTTCTACAATCACAGACTTAATATTTGGCTTGAAATTTATTAAAAGTAAAGGTCTTTTTTTAAAGGTACATGTATATACTAAAATGAGATGCACTGAGACAACTAGTACCTGACATCTGATCCAGCCACAGCTAAATAAGTTCCACTCTGGTCAAAGCAAAGCCCTTTAACCTGATAATTGTCCTCTAGCTGAATAGTTTTAAAGTTTTTTTTTAACTTTCTAAGATCCCAAAGTTTAACAACAGAATCTTCAGCAGAAGTTGCAAGGTAGTAACCTTTAAAACAAATTGAAAATAATAATAAACTATCATTACTACAATAAAATGTTGCTAAAGTAGTAAAATTATCATTACTACAGTTAAACATTGCTGATTAAGTTTGGTATTTCAACAACTAGCCAAATACCTGAAATATTCTATAAAAAGTTAAAGGCACAACTGACATTTGATTTGATGACAAGTAAAAAGTCATCTTAATATTTTGTGAATGGAATTGTTAACTGAAAATTGCATTTCACAAAGATGGTAATTAACAGCCCACTGATAGTTTAGCAAATGGTGACTATGGCAATTTGTTTGGGGTAGAATAGTTCAAGATATTACTGGTACTGGAAAGGAAAAAATAAATTAGAATGATTTTAAAGAGCATTTTGGCTGGCAAGATTTAAAGATGGTGGACTATGCCCCGACTTGGGAAGGGCCCCATAAAAACAACTTGATTTATTAAGGGGCTTTATATTTTCTTCAATCTTCCTGATGCGACTTTAGGCAGCAATTGATATGAAGTGAACCACAGATTCAAATTTTTGACATTTCACTTTGGCAAAAATATATCACAAGGAAACCTATAATTATTTCTAAACAAATCATGTTATTTATTCCTTCCTTTCAAGATTTTAGTTCTTTTTTTCAAATACATAGTTAGTCAATAGGGAATGAAAATGACATGTTTCCTCCTATCAGAATGTCTGCTACAGTGAGCAGTTTGAGCTGCCATGCTCACATAAAATGACAATCATGAAGATCTGCTTTTCCTCTATTAGAATTTCTCGGTTATTTGTGTACTTCTCCCATTATGTAATAACAGGGGCTGAAATAAAACACACCATGAGAGGGATTTCCTTTGTTCATATATAAAAAAAATCTTTTCATAATACAGTGAAATGTCGTTATAACGAACGTCAGTGTAACTAATTATTCAGTACAGCGAATTTTTTTTCGTGTTTTCAGTATTGCTAAAAAAAATAGCCGCTTTGCAGATATTTAATTTTATCCCCTTACCAAAAAAAATTTTAATTCGGCAAATTTCCTATAACTCAAGTCAACTTGAACTCAAACGACATTCACATTTACTAAATAATGGGAGGGGGAGTGGAGAGGAGCAAGATGTTATGGTAACCTTTAACCTCTAGTGATGAGGATAGTAAACATAAATTCAACCATGTGCAGTACTGAGACAAGTATCGTCTTTGGGACGGCGGGGGTGAGTGGCGGTAAGCCACAATTACGTAACAAACGGAGAAGGTGTAGATGAGAGTTTAAGCAAGGTCGGGAAGGGGGAGAGAAGAGAGTTAAGATGTCACGAGACAGCCAAGCGACGGCGGGCACAATTACGTAACAACGAACTGGGGGGGTGGTGAGTGGAGCGGCGGTGGCTGTTACAAACGGTGGTGAGAGGAGAAGCATTTAGCAATGGTAGAAAGGGGAGGGGGTGGAGAGAGCTAAGACATCAGCCTCCCTGCACGTAGAGAACATCACAAGTACGTAGGATTAATTAAAAATCAATAAACCAGTGTTATGTTTAGTGCCGGGAGGGTATGTAATGAGAAAGAAGCAAGACACTTTTGGGAGGTATGAGAAAGACATAATGGATTTGATGTGTATGGCGGTTATAAGCAAGTAATTATGGGTAGCATTTCCCTAACTACCCAGCCAGGCAATGTTCTTTCGAACATCAACCAGACTGCAGTTGAAAAAATGATTAAAAGTAACTTGACAGTTTTAGTAAAAGCAATGTCGTTTGTTTTGGGTAGGGCTTGATTAATGCTTAGGGTCGCATTTTGCGAATATGGCTATTAACAATATTGTTTAGAATAATGGCGACTGGTAGACGCTGGACAGAAGACTGCATTCTGGTTGTTGGGGAATATTTAGAACGATCTTTTATGCTTGGGAGTGTTCAGGAAGAAAATTGTTGACTTTTTCAGGTGACTTCTGTGTGTTTGTATTATTTGACATTATCTTATTATAATTAAATTGAATCCAGTTAAAAAAAATATTTAATTATTTAATAAATGAGACAATATGAGTAAGAGAGTCAGAATGGGCACATTATCAGGTTTCTTATAAATCAAGGGAAGTAAGTCATGTTGAATAACTGTTGCACAAATAAATGAGTTATGTCCCTAGTTCAATGACGTTGGCGGTATGTATTAAAAACAGAAAATGTCGTGGGGGACCTCCCCCTCATTTCAGTGTAACAAATTTTCAGTATTACGAACGAATTTCGAGTTCCGTGAATTTTGTTATAGCGACATTTCACTGTACATGTTGCTAAAACAAAAGTGTGGAGACTTAAGTTATTTATCTGTGAGTATTTATTACACAGAATTTTAATGAAGATTCTTTTTCTATGTACAGTTGTACAAATTTTGAGTCAGACTTTTAGGTTTTATTAAGCATCATTACTAAATCTTAATGTAATCTCACCAAAATCTGTCAAAATTTTTTTTTTAATAATAAGACAGAAAATATTTATTAAAAGCAAAATTAAATGTAATTAGGAAAAAATACAAAACAAACCATTTTCAGAAAAAGATATACTGGTGATGTGTCCTTGATGACCTTGAAAATTGGCAACATTGGACCTTTCTTTAAGATCCCAAATTTTTATAATAGAATCATCAGTTCCAGTACCAAAGATAAGCCCATCAGGATGAAACTGTGCACATGTTAAAGTTGATGTTTTAGAATTGAAAAAAAAAGTTTCTTTTTTTAAATTAATGTACTTGACCTAAAAGGAGTTAAAGCCTTGAATAAAGTAAAACACATCCATTAAACTTACTAATCTGATCTGACGTTTGCCAATTTTAAAGTAAGAATGCGCCTGTTCGAATGTCAGAGAAGGCCCAATGCTGAAAGCATATAAAAAACATTAGCAATGAGTACTAGTTGTTTTTTTTAAATGAATTTCTAAAACACTATTCACACCCTTTGAGTGTTTCATTATTTGGACGTTTGTGTATTATAGTTTTACAGACAACGGAACTAGAAAATCCAATAAGTCAATTTAATTTCTCAGCATTACAAGAGTATCATTTTAATTATAAAATTTTCTAAAAGAACATACCATGTCAGTTGAACAAGACAGAAGGTAATCTCCTGTTGCATGCAAACTTATCTGTTACAGGAGCATCATGAGCTCTTATAATCTGTCCACAAGAAGCAGTTGTATCCCCCAAACCTCTGATAGTATTATCAGGGATGCAGTACTACTAATTCCTGAAGTTGAATAAAAAAAATAGATTGCTATATAAAAGCTTAACTGTAAGTTTTTTGAGTAGCTTACAAGTTAATACTAGATTTGTCATGAAAATTTAGCTTTTAGACATGAGGCACAAATAACTCAACTAAGAGCTGTCTGTATTGGCCAGTAAAATACATAAAACTATACAACTCTCTTACAATCATTAGTGGCAATATCCCAACCCATACACTAATGTCTGCTTAACTACCACTAGCAACACCATTTCTAAAATACTTCATATACTAAAATAAGGCAGGTTTGACGATGATCTTGCAAGTAATATTCATAACCAGTTCAACATATGAATATGCAATACTCTCCCGATAAAGCACACCCCAGTGTTCAAGTTAATTCTACTGTATACCTCAAATCTTTAGTGTCACTACTCACTGTCCTGTCATTGATCTGTAGCTCATTCTTAATCAATACTTTTATTTCATTCATGAAAAAATCTTAACATTGTAAAATTAAGTGATAAATTGCATGTGCAAATAAATTTTGCAGTTAATATACCCAATAACCTTTAAGATCCACTAGACGAACCATGAACACAACACAACCATACCTAAGCTCATCCTAAGTCCTTTTTCATACGTTCAAGTGACCTTGACTCTTATAACCCATAAATGTTTTATCATTGAAACAGAATTATTTACTGCAACTTATTCTTCTCCCTACTCATTATACACTACATGTTACAAAATAAACTAATTCCTATTATTTTATATGGTCAGAATATGCTTAAACTTCTAAAATGTTATTTCCGGTTATAGTTCTTTAAAGAAGTTTTGTAAAAGCGTGATTGTAAATTCACATCCAAATAAAATCAATAACCTATTCATTACTTTAGCAAAACTGCAAGATAATCAAGGATTGAATCATGACTTCTGATAGTATGAGTTCAAGTAATTTTAACATCTAAATATCAAAATAAAACAAATTAAAGTAAAATAAAACGTATAAAGATACACCAACCTCTTCAGGATGATAAATGACACTTAATCTTTTGCTATGACCTTTTAGAATGGCCATAACTTGTTCTGTTTCCCTTGTTGAAAACAACAGTATTTTTGTCATTACCGCCAGTGACAATTTAGATGTATCTCTCAGACAGACATCAACTGATAGTATACCTGGTACACTGGCAATTAAGGAAGACCCTAAAAAATATTTTAAAACATTATTCATAAGAAAGGAAAAGGTAGATTTTTCTGAAAGTATTAGCCCATTTAATCAGCTATATTTCACATGCATAATTAATTGTACACAGAGACAGTACTTACCGTATGAGAAGCTAATTGCCGTATAATTTCGAATATCATCACTTGTAGCCAAACCCTCAGGCACAGTTTTGCCACGTTTTAAAAAACAAAAAAATTAATTAATTTTTTTCTATCAATTTCAATATTTTCAGATGTTATCTAGACAGACTAACCTAACCCACATTGTCAGTGAGGATAGTATGGCTCTAAATGATTCATATTGTAAAGTAAAGAGTTAAAGTTTCTGTAGTTGTTTGGGAAGAAAAATGTTTCTGTAGCCACATCCTAATAAGGGGTAATATGGCTAGCAAAATGCCCAAATGCTTCACATATTTATATATATTTATGCAAGAAGCAATAATTAGCCTAAACCAATGATGAGGGTTACCCTGATTTGACTTAATACGCTACATATTTGACACTGTTAAGTTTAACTGCCAAAAAAAATTATGATTATTTGTAACTCAATGTCAATTTCAAATTTATATATTTTTGTAATTACAAAGTGTACTAAAACCGTTAACACCCAGAATGCAATGAAAATTTTAATTGAAAAAGTTAAATCAAGCATTTAAGGTAAGAATCCACTGGTCAAGACTTCAGAAGTTTCCATGCTGGAAAATCCTCTCTTAACAGACACAAAACTAAATATGCATCATAATAGCACTTGTCAGCTGTGCAGAAATAAGACTCTATTGTAATTTTTTTCATGGCATAAAAAAGATTGTCAGTCTTAAAATAGGTTATAGTCTTCCCAAAAGCTTTCAATGAAGCTTTTAACTGGATCTAATAAAAAAACTGAGTTGTTTATATCTCTAGCTGCATAATAATCTATTTAAATAGTTTTCATTTCATATCTGTCTGTTGTTTATCAAAAGTAAGGGATACCGCTCCCTGTGATTTTGAATGAGACATAAAAATTAAAATATTAAAAAGGAAAAATAAAATATCATTACATTTTTGTTAAAAAAAGCATCTTAAAATTGTCAAAATAAACAATTGTAATAATTGAAAATTCTCTGACAGCAAGAAAAACAGCATTCATCGTAACAAAGTTTGTTAGACAAAATTCTTTTTACAAGTCTATCATATATAAAAAATACTAATGAAATGGCTAGCCACTCAGGGTCGGCAACTATGGAGAATATGTCTGTTGGTGTGTCCATTTGTTTCCCAACAACCACATCATTTGAGGGTATGATGATGAAGCTGGCCATTCATAAATGTCGCCAATTAAAAAATTACTTGAGATAATTTATATGTTACCTTTTCCTTTCAGCAGTAAGAAGCGTAGCCTTATCTTGAAGCTGTTTGAGGTAAAATTAGAAGGGTAAAATCAACTAATAGAATTCACTAAAAAATAATAAGCAAATATTTCTTGTGGTAATTATACATTATAAAAATTATTAAAAGTTTATGCCTGATGATAAGTGTTTCAAAATATGATAGAAAATGATAAAAGTTTTATTTAACCAAAATTAGAAAATGATACTCAACTATTAGTACTGCAAAAAATAAAGAAATTGTAAGGCATTTAAAAAAATATAATTAAAGCAATATGTCCTAAAACCCAGACCTACCTTTGATTACTTCATCACTCATTACTGCTTTCCTTCAGCAGGTTGTATAGCAGATTCAGGACCAGCATCAGCAGCTATTGACTGTAAAATGAGTGAAAAATATATAAAAAAATATTTGTGAAATGTAGATTATTAATAACATCCCTAATTATAATACACTGTTTATTTAAGGGAATCACTGGATATACCCTGTAATAATGAGGGTTTGCAGATGTGAGCAAACTTTTGTGAGGAAAAAAAAGACTGTGTGGGGTTGCCACTATAATGCCAGTAACTTTTAAAGTAATAGAGATGCTACATAACAGTAATTAACAGTGAAATGTCGATGCAAAAAAACTGATGGGTTTATTAGCTTTACTGAATATTTTGTATGCTGAAAAGAGAGAGGGGGAGGGCAGTGGTGTATTTGGGTAAACATAAAATTAAACAAGGAGTTACCCCCATTGCATTATAATTACAAATGTGAATCGAAAAAATCGTCTAAATTACTAAATACAAGTAAAGGAGTGAAATAATCATTGAAAACATCCTACTTTTAATTAGTTAAAAAATGTTAGAAACAATGCCTAAATAAATCAATTTAAAAAGTCCCAATTTCATCTGTATTTTAAATGGCATTTTCTTTTTTCTATTTTTCTTTTGAGTTCAAATTTATATTTCTGACCATTTAAACCTTTTAAATTAAGATATAGTTATAATAAGCTTAAAATACAATCATCAGTAACCCCAAATAATAATATCACATATGAATCACTGTCAAGCAAGCCCATACGGCAATATGTTAATATTAATTTGTAACATCTTTGTCCATAAAGAAGTTAAAGATACTTTCATAATTCTAAAACCACCCAAGATTGTTGCAGGCATTAATAGTTATTCATTTGTACCAAATTTTTTATAATGGCAAAGAAACATACTGGATTAGGAGCAGGAGCATTATAGCCAGGCATTGGAGCAGTCATACCAGCTTGAGGTTTCAGTGTGGCCAAAGCTAGGTTAAAAAAATACAACTTGTTAATTTAAGTAGTAATATGTATATAAAATTATAATTCATTTATGAAAAATATAAATAACTAGTAGCTAACCAGGGAGAATCACCACCCTTGCTTTAAAAAGCCATATTACTCCATTTCCCTGCCTCAATCAACAATAAGCCATGCCTATTTTAGATTCCTGTTCAGAGTCATCATTACTGACAGTCCTCTCACTCTGATTTTTATTCTTTAGATCTGCTGGGTTGCACAGCAGATTTGCAAAGAGGAAAGACTTTGTGCAGCAGGTGAAATTCTAGGATCTGCTGAGCACTGAACAATATTTTCAGATGGGTTAGTTATTCCCACTGAATTGAAAATCTTAATGTCATTATTGATATTTAGTTTAAGAGATCCACGGTCGTCAGTTTATCCACACTCACTATAATTAAGGCTAAACCACAACTGCAATTTAAAAGTGTAACATGCATATTTAAAATACAACTAACATCAGAAGTAGTTAAGCAGACTATAAATAATGAGGATTTATTATTATTTTCTATTTCCATTTTATTCTAAATAAATAAACACTCTTTTTATATTTCTTTAATTATTTAAAAATTTCATTTTCAAGCACTTCCTAGTTCATTGGACACAATTTTTACCCTTCTATTATTTATTGGATTTCTTTTCAAGTGCTTACATTTTCTAAAAAAATATATTTTATATAACATAGGTGATAAAAGTGTATAGTGGAGGAGAATAACAACAAATAAAATATTGCTGGGCGCACATTTAGAAATTTGTGGCTACATATAAGCCCAATATTGTTTGCAGTTTTTGATATTTAAAAAGATTATGTAAACAATAGCCTAGTTGACTTTTAAACTATATATATCACATGTGGCTATGAGCTATAAAGAGAGAAAAGAACTAGCTTCTGTATGGTGTTGGGGGTACAGAACAGACAGTCACAAGGTATTTGTGCCAAACACAAACTTCAGACAAAGTATTGATGTCAACACCAGACAAAATACTGATGCCAACACAGGGCAAGTCCATAGGTGTGTTTATGGGAAATCATATATTATCAGTTCCAGACTACTATGAAATTCCCTCCTGCTATTTGAAAATTGATTTTATTTCAATTATTTATTTATTTTTTGCATTACCTTTTGTTTTAGCCAGTACAGCTTGCCACGCAGTTCTCTGAATATAACTTTGACATAAAAAACTACATAATTACATGTCTATGATTTGGATATACTTGATGCAGGAAACAAATCAAACTAAAGATAATTTCTAAAATTTCAGGTCCTTTGTCATAAGGAGGCCCCATTGCTGAATTTGTGTTGGATGCACCTGCCGGTAAGTGACGTTCTTGAGTGCAGTGATTTTAAATTATCAAAATTAAAATTTAATTTCGGCACATCTTTTTTCCTTATCACTTATTATATACAATCTGTGCTCTTTATCAACATTTACAAATATTAATATCGAAAGTTTTAATATAATTAAAAACAAACCTTCGCAGCTGTAACTTCTTTTAATAAGTCTTGCAATGACACGGCATGCAGCATCATGTTGATAGAGTGCATGAGATAATTCTAAGTAAAAATAAATAGAAATTAATGGAACCAAATTTAATATAATATTAAGATCTTTTATGCTGATTTTAATGCGAAATCTATGGATCCTTTCTTCCGGGAATATTTTTGATGTAACAGGAACTCTGTTACAAGCATGGCACAGTCTTTTAGAGTTTCTTCTGTTGCATGCATCAGAATCTGTGATAAATTTGTGTGAAGTTGTTGGGGAATATCTAGAAAGATCTAAAGTTAGTTGAGTGTTAAGACTTTATCAAGTGACTTATGTATACTTGTATTATTTGAACTTTGGGTGAAATATACTTTTTTTTTTAATTATAAAAACAAAATGAAGTTAAAAAATAATTGTTTTAATATTTCATGTGATTTAATAAATGAGACTACATGAGTATGAGAGCTGTTTAAGGTACAAGCACCAGTTACTTATAAATTAAGGGAAGTAAATCATACCCATGAATTGCGCCCCTTAGTTCAATGACTTAGCGGTAAATAACAAAAGCCAAAAGCTAAATTATAAATAAACGGAGAGAAAAAATATAACATAAATTGTCGTTGATACCTAAATGAAATACATACACGTACTAAGTCAGAACATAAATTATTGTGATGCAAGTTGTCACAATCGAAACCTCCCCCTTCAGAATGAATAAATTCAGAGTTTTCACAATTTCGATATTGCGACATTTCACTGTAAATTATCTAAATTAACATTAGTAAAATTAAGCATGGTTGAATACAATGCACTGTACTAAGTAAGTCTTTTACATTAGTTAATAAACAGAAAATAAATAAATTATGCATATATATATATAGACCCAGGCTTATATTTTTAGTCAAGGTAAGTTATATAAATATTTGTATGATCTAATGAGTTTTTTTATAATATTCTTTCTATCGTGCATTTTTGTGGTACATATATACCTTTAAAAAAGACATTACAGTAAAACAAAGGCTCATAAATAATTTAAGTATATATAAAATTATTAAAATACCTTGTCTAGCTGTCTGAAGTTGTTGCCTTAAAGTGAAGCTAATGAAGCATGACAGCATCCTATCAAAGATATTTAAATTGTAAGAATAGGAAAAGATAATATAAACTATCACTTTAACGAATAAAATGATTTTTTTGTCTTGTGGTGCAATAAGTTCATTTTAGACAATGTGCAGATAATACTTTTCTCCTATTACTACAGAGAAAGCAAAACTTCCATTGAGTCTCATATTAAAATTTTTCGCCACAAATTCTGCATTTTAAAGACCACATTAAAATCACTATTTACAGGTGTGTGTGTATGTTTTGAGGAATGCCTCTTACTTTATAGGCTGGAATGAATTTTAAGTTTATTCAGGCTAAATAATTAGTACTTTACAAAACTGTTCGACTGGCATTTTTGTAATAGTGTGCAATATCTATATAAATTAAAATGCACCAATATTATCAAATTTATTGCTTTTGTTCAATCCTTTCCATCAAAGGATGTATTAGTTATAATAGTTCAATGTCTCTATAGCTTACCTTTGTCAATATTTACAGTTTAATTGCACTCCTCACTTTTAAGCTATTTTACTGTCACCAGTTAGGATTAAATGATGTACAATTTGCAAATAAACTAGTTAACTAGCATCACCACAAATAGAAAAAGAGGAGTTTATAAATTGACAGCTATTTGTAGCAGTTAACTATGTACTGACAACATGTTAAACAAAAGCCATCTCACAGAAAGAACTGTAGTATGATTAGCTTATATGACTCTTTAGAACAGGACACCCTGGATTGGTTAATAGCATGTGTTTGTGGCTTGACAGACGGTATTGGCGATGTAGAGGCCAGCTTGCAACAGGTTTGACTGAGACCCATGATTTTTCACAGGTCCTGGTGTAGGTCTCCCAAGTCCACCCAGCTTAAAAGGATACCCGACTTTGTTGGGGGAGTGAAGGCGGCTGGGCGTTGTGCTAACCACATGTAACAGTAATCCCTTTATATACCGAGGTTACTGGAGCAGATGAATTCTACCCCATGAGCCCCATAGAGGCATAAGGAACTCTTCCTTTTTAAACTTGATGCAGGGCAGATATTTGATGTACTCATCTTATTTTTTCATGTTATGGCTACAAATATATGAACTCTACAAGTATTTATTATAAATCTTATTAGTTATTTAATGGAACTTTTTGTTGAGTTGATTGATAATTATCTGTCATATTCACAACTCTTTGTATTTGAAATAATCATCATTAAACATCTACCAGAAGTTCTCCAAAAAAGCTATTCCTTTAAAAATGGATATACGTAGGTAATTTTAAAGTGGTCTTATAATTTTGGAGACTATTTAACAATGGATTCAATCAGAGTTTTTGAATACTTGCAACATTTTGCTAAGTGGTTGTGTAGCTGCAAGTTGTCTAAAAAGTAAGAATGTAAAATTTTTCACTAAAACTGTCCAAAATTATTTTGTTACTGATGAAGTTAAACTGTAACTTTATTTAATGAAATATTTAAATTCATGTAGGAACCACAAACTGGCTCAAAATTGTGGTTTTGCATCACTGTGTCACTATTTGGATAGTTTTAACTTAACGATTTCTCTATGTAAAACTGATCAAATCTCAAAAACAATTATACCATTTTAAAGTATTTGTTAGCCCTACAATAATATGTTACTTTTAATTACGTTGGATTCAAAACAAAAGGTTGAATCTTTTAGATGAAAACCATCACCGAAGTCATTTTTGACCATCCTATAGCATTATTTTCAATTCGTGCGCTCCTGGGCCATTCGTCCGACAGTAATGCCAAATATATCAATGTGTGCGAAATGAATGCCCTTTACAACCATACTAAACATTTAATTAAATTATATTTAACAATATTTAATATTAAAAAATCAAAATAAAAAGTAAATTACTATGTGATTTTTTTAATTTTATAGGTTTTTCTTTAGAATCATTAGAAAGCCCATCCATTTTACTTTTAAAATACGATAATAAAACTTAATTTTGTAAGCATGACCCAGAAGTTTGAGAGCGCTAAGAAATAGCATATAACACACATTTTCCACCCATTCTTGCACTAACGTAAAAATGGCCGACAATCAAGTTGGGCAACGCTACACCAGTCACAATGAAATGAACTTTTATTGAACTTAAAATACTTAGTTGGTAAGTAAAAACAATAAAAACTTGTAGATAAATATTACATTATTTGTTATTACTCTTTTTAGCTTTATATTTCTTTTGAAATGTTTATTGTTGTAGTTATAATAACTTAATTTGATAAACCTCGAGGTCATTTTGATGATAGCGATATATTGAATGGATACCTTTCATGTTTGCGGGCACTTCTATTTTTTTCTGGCTATTTTTTTAGAGAGATAATAATATTTTCTAAGAGTTTATATATTGAAAATTGACTAGTATATTTTTTTACAGTTGTTAGATAAGTTTTATTATCTCAAATTTTAACAAATAGAACAGGTAACGTGATCGGTAATTGGTTGTCAGTGTAAACATATAGTAGATTGTAGGTCAATTGCCAAATTAACATAATTATTATTTAAATGTGTTTTTTCAATTATTGTTGTAATGTAACTGGTATTTTTAGTCTATGCTTAAATTCACTATTATCTAAGTCAGAACCATTTTAAATATCATAATTACTTTTATCAGACGGTGGACAACTCAATACTTTATAGAAGGGTTTCTATGCTAATTGGACGGAATAGCTTGGCTACTTAGACTACAATACATTACTTCTTCAACTCTGGTTTTGAAAGATGAAAATGGCAAGTCATGGACTCATGTAACTGTTACGCCATACTCTTTTTTAATTAAAAATATCTCTAGCCACACATGCGTTTGTATTATTACTATTAGTTCAGTTTGAGTATTAGAAATATATTGAAGTTTGAACATCTTAGCTGTAATTAAACATGGTTCTCACAAACTAAAAAAAAGAACTGGTAATCGTTAAGTAACACATAGAAAAGACTTTTATGTGTTTAAATACCATATCAGCAGTATATTATATAATCTATTTTGACCACTTGAATGTGGTTTATATATTTTAAAGCCTTGCAACTTTTGGAGTGAATAAGAGAACATACAGTCCACTGAAGAAGTCTGTTCTTTCAAAAACTACAGAGATTAACTAATGAACTTTTCATTTATTTTTATTTAAATTATATTAAGTAAAACAACAGACATTCAAACTCTTGATAAACAAATAATAACAGAGAAATAGATGAAAACATAATAAAACATTTGAAAAAAAAAAACAACTTTTAATGGTAGTGTCAATAATTGGAAAAATGTCCTTGATGAAATAGTAGTACTATATCAAGAAGAAATTAGAGTTAAAATCACTAAATGATCAAGAAAACAGTACATTATCTCTAAGTATGAAACATGTTTTTTGAAAAGTTCCAGAAATAAACCTTATCACTATGAGAGCTCATTAAAAGATGAAATTAAAAAAGAATGGAATGATGCTGATCAACAGTGCAGGATTTATATATAACCTACACAAGCTATAGCTTAGGACCCCCACTTTAGGAGCCCCCCCCCCCCCCCCAAAAAATTATTAGAATGAGCGATTGTCATACATAGATATTTGGCGTTGCCATTTAATTTCTGGAATTATAAAGGGCTCCATAACCCAAACCCGGCTATAAATGTGTACCTGACTTAAGTTGGGGAAGTAAAGGTATTGACGTTGTGCTAACCACACAATCCCTTCATATGTCGAGGTTATAGAAACAGAAGAATACAAAAGGTGATGGACAAGAAGTTAACCACACAATCCCTTGATATGTCAAGGTTATAGAAACAGAAGAATACTATACTATCTATCCCGATGGCCCAGTGGGGCTAAGGGGACTTTACTATATCCCAAATAGCTTAGACCAAGAGCCTAAACCGGGTCCTGCTGATCGATTAAATGGCACATTAATAACTCATTTAAATGGTATATGCTTAAATTAACTTAAAAGTAAATACTGAAGTTTCTAAAGTTGCACTTATTTAGGTGAGCTCCTGTATTGGTAAAATGCTTAAATTATTTGTTTGCTTTCCATGACTTATAAAAATAATAAAAAAATAATTGTATGCATCTAATGTTACTGTTACTAATATAACTTTTCAAATAATAATTTTTAATAGTGATTTTTTTCCAAGTGAAAAGTATTTTATAGATTTTTTACATGCATGAATTTATCCATCCCTGTACTGTATATATAAAAGTAATTGGTCTAACGACAATTTTATTGTTAAGAGCTATGCATATCCTACATTTTCATATAAATGTTGAATATATACTTTAAGGTGTTTTTTTTGTGAATTCTTGAAAATGAAAAATTCTGTAGTTTTTTACCCACCTCTTTCTAACCTTTTATTATTTTTATCATAAATAATCTTAAGATGTTATGACTATTCGAATGTATAGAGCTACCCTGCAGATTGATATAATTAGTTCTTATGTGTGTTTTATTACAATATTTTTTATGATTTTTTGAAATGTTTAATTATGAAAATTTATCTCCCTTTTTATTTTTTCTAAAAAATGATGAAAACCCATTTTCAGTACTATAAATTTTAATGAAATTATATTTTTAGAAAAAATTGGAGTTTGTTCTATGTATATTTGTGTTTGTGTTGAGGTAATGATTTCGTGTACAGGAAATACTTTCAGATAATGCTTGGCAAACTGGCACTTTTGAAGGTGTAGAGAAAAAAATGAAAAGTCACATTTTCAAAAATTTATATCTCATAAATCATTTGAGCTATAGTGATAAATTAATGTCCACCTTCTTAGATTCTCTAGTTCTTGCAATATTCGTTTAAAAAAGCTGTAAAACTATTTTTAAAAAATCAGTTTGTGGTACCTAATTCATGTATTATTTTTCTTTATTAAATTATCATATAAAGAAAATAAACAAGGGAGTTAATTTCATAAAAGTTTCACATGTTTTTTTTTTTACAAGTGAATTAACGTCCTAGCATTTGAATTTCATTTGTATATAAACAATACTGTATAATTTATGACAATATCAATAAATATTAATTTAAAAAATGTGGTTTAAATAACATTTTAAAGAAAAAAAGTTTATACATGTATTTCTAAAATTCAAAATGAATGTATATGTAATTAAGTAAAAAACAACAACATTCTCATTATATTCTTAATCCTGGTTTTAAATTCTTCACTGATTAAATATTTAAATATCATCTTGGCTAATAGCAATATAGTTTCCATAACCCAAACAAAAGATGACAAATTATTTAACTAAACTCTTTAATTACCACCCTGTTACAATACAATTACATTTTACTGAAGCTATATTTTATAACATGTCACCTTTAAAACACACCTTTACGGTACCATTATTGGTTAGGACAAACCTGGTAATTTTTAAACCTCAACCTTCCCTCCACTCCATACGCTGCTCAGTTTAGTAGATGTATTTGGCGTCTCGCTTTGGGTCATTCCCTTATTTATTAATGTGTTTTCTCTTGAGCCTTCCCTGCTTTTTTAGCATTCCTAAACACCCTTGTAAGCGTCTTTCAGCCTTGCTGAACTAAAATTGGCCTCTGTCTGGTTTAGTGACTTTTTGGCTTGGCGTGACTAACATTTCACTGTGGACGTATAAAAATGAAAATGATCTTGCTTAGTGTTATATATATAATTAAACATACCCATTCATCCTGCAGAGCTTTTAGAATTGCAGGAATGCTAGCAGCAAGAAGGTGGTCTAGAAGCTTTACAACAGCTGAATCTGTAAGGTGAAACATTACATCAGAAATTAAATACTTTCCAAGATGCGCATAAAAAGATATTTGTGAGTTGTGACTCAAATTGATAACCTTTTAACACTTTTAAGTTGCATACTCAGTTGGCAGAGTAAAGGTACCTTAACAAAATAATAGCTACCAAATAAAAAAGCTTATCAAATGATTTAAGTAATGATTAACAAACGTACAATAATTTTTTTTTTGGAAAACTTTGAAGATAATTAAAACTAGTCAAACCTACTTTTGACTGGAATAAGCATATCCACTGAAAGTTTGTCATTTGAAATGGGATCTGTTCCATTTTCAACAATGTACTTTTCACTAATCGCTTTCAAATATGTGACCAGATACAGAGAAATAACAGGTTGCTCTGAACTTCATTACTAACTGGAGAGAAAAAAGACAAATATTTAACCCAAATTATTAATTAGTAAATTATCCAGGGATGACTGGCTAATTTCCCAGAGTTATATTGAGTTATAGTGGTGCTAACTTTAATATATTTAAGTGTTTTATTAACGAAAACAACTTTTTAAAAAAACTTAAAATTATTGGAATATTTTAAGAGTCACAAGATTTGATTATTATTCTCTCCTATTTCACCTAGACAAACCGGAAGTTTTAGTACTGGGTAATGGGTAGATCATTATAACAATAAGAATTAACCACGTGAGTTTCTTAAAGACAGATGTTATTGTGCATAAATATCTGACACATATCAGCATATGAATGAACAAAATATAAAATTGTAAAGTAGAAATAAAAATGTATATAACTTGTTCTGATAAGCTTAACATCTTTCATAAGAATACATCATACCCTTTCAAGGAACACTAGAAATGTAACCTTAAACTAATAAACTCAGCCGGACAAGCAATTTACCCTAGGTTTTGCAGAGAACACATAATTAGTCTTAATAATGTTGCTGCTATCTTAGTTGTCAATGAATAATAAATTCTAATGCAGTCGCCATTCATGGGCACAGATTGTATGTTCATATCCGGACCTGATATCTCTGGTCATCATAGTTTATTTGTTTACTCTGAGAAGATATGCTCCCATCAGCAAATTCCTGCCAACTCTCCATTAAAACAAAAGGAGGTGATATTTTACTTTTCATGCATGACGACAGATGGGGCTGCGGTAAGCCGACTGTGGCACACGTGTATAGGTTTGCCACCACTGAACTAGACTATATATTTACTAGTTCTAGTTTAAATTAATAACTTTTGTTTTAATTTCTTGAAATGGCCACATATTTTGTTTAGTATAAAAAAATTAAATAAACACAAGCAAAATATTGAAAAAAAAAATATCTAATTAATCCAATAATCAAAAGGTTGATATTTAAATAACTATATATTACACAACTAAATAACAATTAAAAGTATTTTTTAAAATCAGTTTAATGTTTATTAGTTGACAAATTTTAATGAAAATTAATCCAAACTTTAGTAGCAAGTAAAAACACATATATGTCAAACTTCAAATATTAAGAATTGCATCCCTAAAATTTTCTGTAGGCATAGCCTTTTCATGAATTGCTTCAATATGGAACGTTCATAATCATGGACATAGCATCAGATTTTAAAAGATAGCTTTTTAATTAAAAGAAGTCTAAACTAAATTAGGTTTTACTTTGTCACTGTGACTTTGTTGACACAATAAATAGCCTATACTTATACTATTTAAGATTCAGGTAGATAATACGGACTTATTAATTTACTTAATTCTATATATTACATCTTTAAAAAAAGCAGTTGTAATAACAGTGAGGGAATATAGACTATCAGAGACTAATGAGTTTAATGATAGACAAGGCCATTAAAATATAGTTATATGTAGGTTAGTCCTCATTGAGGCTAAATTATAATATTACTGTAGCAACTATAGTTAAAAGAAATATGAAATTTCAAATATCAATATCATGACATTTAGGGTGTCGATATGACTTAGAAAGAAAAGATTACTATAACAAATAATAATAAAATACACGCACTTGCACAGCAAAGCGCCATCTTGAAATATAATCACGTGACACTATACCGCGTTTACTGAGCTCCTCCCGGTCTCAGCGACCTAAAAGTAAGTTAAAAACTTGTATTTCCGCATAAGCACCCCAATACTGACTCATACATTTTTACATATGGCTGTATATATATATTCAAGCTCTTCTATTCTTTTAAATATGTTACACAGTTTAAATAGTTTCATTTTGTAAAAGTAAGTAGTAAAGTAAAGTTCCCCTTAGCCCTAAAGGGCCATCGGGGGCAGATGTACAGAATTCATCAGTTTCTATTACTGGCATATGAAGGGATTGTGTGGTTAGCACAACTGCCCAGCCGCCTTTATTCCCCCAACTTAAAGTCAGGTACCCATTTAAAAGCTGGGAGGACTTGTAAAAACCAGTCTAAAATATTGGGCAATGGGCAATATAGAAGTCTCTTAAAGAAACTAAATAGGGCACCATCAATCCTAGAATGTTACTGCACTAATACTTTAATGTTTAGACCTATTTATAAAACTTCGGGACCCCTCCCCACCCAAAATTATGTTTACTACCTGTGTTTTCGTCGGATATTTCTGTCGGCAGGGCGCTCATTCAGCAATAAAAAAACTGTGCCCCTGGCCTGGGGTAATTCCTGTAATCGTATTATAGCATAATCAATTATTACGAGCTTATTATTACTAAAACGATTTAAATCAGTATAAAATCATATTATTGATTATAATACATATATTCAAGACATTTGGACGTCAATATCAACGATATTATTGTTATTACGAGCAAAATTTGAAGTTTTATAGACTTTTATCTAGGGAGCTAACGGATATGCCTTTTTACCGATAGTCCGATACCTCCGATATTCTCAGCATTTTTACCGATACCGATACCGCAATTTTATTTTTAGGGGGCTTTCGTCCATTATTTATGTCAACAAATTTTTGGCGATTTTTACCTCCCCCCCTTGTCAACAACTTGTCAAACTTTCCGAGACCCCCCTATAAAATTACGTCAACATTTGATTACCCCCCTAAAAGACGCCTAAAATGTTTATGTGGCAAAATTAGTAGGAACATAGTTAGTTTAATTAAAATACTGAAGGTTAAGCGAGTGTGTAACACAGAACTACAAACGCTGCTTAATTTTCCTATTTATTAAGTAATTATATTAAATTTAAAAAAGTAACATTGTTGACGTCAACTTTTCTTGACCTCCCCTCCTCCCTTGTCACCAATTGTCTAAAATTTTCTGACCCCTCCCCCCTATTTTGTTGACGTAATTAATGGACAGCCCCCCTTAAGCAACAACAATGCCAATTGCCAAACACGTGTTTCTCGTGCTAATACAGCTAATGACGTATGTCAACTCATGCCACTCCCTTCCCTGTCATATTTCGTATCATTCAAGGTCATACATTAGAATTAAGAAATGCCAATCCTATTGTTTCAAGGTCGTATCTCTGATGTATACGTGACAATTTCTGTGTAAGGGTTTTTTTTTCTTTTTTTTAAATCTTGTCTGATCTGGTTATAGAATTGGGTTATTTTTAATGATTTTCTTTTCTGCAACTCTGTTGTGAAAAAAAAAACAATGTATCGGCAGCCAAAACGGCCGGTCCGACAGTTAACCCATAGTGCCAATATCGGCCTGAATTATCGGTTTCGCTTCCTACAACAATCGGCCGATCCGATATTAACCGATAGTGCCAATATCGGTCCGATACCGATAGCGATCCGATTATCGGTCGCTCCCTACTTTTATCCGCCATTTTTTTCGTTTCGATCTTTTATGGTTTAGCTTTTATAACAATATGACATAATTCTGGCTACGGTGCTGCCAAATGAGTTTTTTTTTTAACAAGGATTAAGAGTTATAATATAAAATTTACCATTTATTGTTTGTTTGTTTATTAAAAAAAAACAACAACAAGGGACCTCGAAAAAGGCACCAGGCAGACGAATGACCTTTAGATAACTGGGACCCTTCATTTTCAAATCAAGGATACTGTTTTGGATTCCCAAAATTACTGAATTGAAAAATAGCCTACTATTATTAATACATTAAGAAACCCAATGCATCAGCAGGCATCATATGCATTATGTTATCCCCCAAATAGTTAGAGGGATGGGTGTACTTTAGTCCTCAAGGGCCTTTCAATTTCTTGCCGTTATTGTAAATCTCTGATATAGGGCCCAAAACTAACCATATAGGTTATAGAAAAACGGTGCCCAAAGAAAAACCTATGCCCTGACTCAGCAGGGCATCATACACATTATTTTATCCCCCAAATAATTAGAGGGATGGATGCACTTTTTAGCACTCAAGGGCCTTTGAATTTTTTCCGTTGCTGTAAATCTCTGATATAGGGCCCAAAAACTAACCATATTTTTAAACATAGGTTATATAGGAAAAAGAAAGGTGCCCAAAGAAAACCAATGCCCTGACTCAGTAGGACATCATAAAGATTATGTTACTCACGTTAGAGGGATGGATGTACTTTAGGCCTCTAGGCCTTTGAATATTTGCCATTGATGTAAAGCTTTCTCTGATAGTGGGCCGACAGGACAGTGGGCCGCCAGGACCGGTGATATAATAAAAATTAATAACTAATATGCGGTGATATTAGAGGCAACTACCAAAATGGCGTCCATAATGTTCAAACCAACAGCGGCCGTACTCTTACGTCAATAAAATGTTACGGAGTTAACTGACAGCACAATATTTATGAAAACAACGCTGGCAGTGCCAGATCTAAATCCCGAAAATGATACTTCAGTTATCAATGCTAAAAACACCAGTTACTATTTCAAACGTCCTCGACAGAATACTTTACAATCATTTTTAAAATTTCACCCAATACAACCAAGTGCGAGTGAAACTGATCTACCATTTACAAATGCGCATCGAGTATTTTTCAGAAGCAACGGTATCAATAGGAATTGGTTGTTATACTGTAAAGAATCTAAAGCTTTGTTTTGCACAGTACGCTTAGCATATGGATTCCTGGAAACTTGCATCAAAGATTAGAGGAACATGAAAAGATCAAATATCACGAGAAGTGTGTGGCGGCTTATGTAATGTCAGTAAGTGAAAGAGACATTGATAGCATTTTATTCTCTCAGCAACATAAAAAAAAGGTGCCAACAAGTTCAAGAAAAGAGACAAGTGCTGGAAAGAGTAATTGAGATTCTGAAAATGATTGGAAAACGTGGTCTTAGTTATCGGTCAAAAAATAATGCTGCCTATACATTAAACGACGATACAATCGATCATGGAAATTTCTTGGAAATATTATTACTCTTGTCAAAATTTGACTCAATAATTTAAAAACATCTTGATAAGGTTATTGGGAAAAGTAATGACAGACATGCATCTAATTTGGCGAATAAGGGGAGAGGAAATTTGATTACCCTCATATCAAAGACGACATTGAATTATATCATTGATGCAATAAGAAAAATAATAAAGAAAACCATTTCGGGGGAAATTAAATCTGCTGGTATGTTTTCAGTTCAATTAGATACAACTCAGGATGTAAGTGTGAAGGACCAATGTTCAATAATTATAAGATATGTAACAGATAAAGTTCATGAGCGATTGATATGCGTTGCAAACTGTACATCTTTTACTGGAAAAGGTATGTTTGAATTATTTCAAGAGAAACTCATTCAATCTAACATAAATATTGAATATTGTGTCGGTAATGCTACAGATGGGGCAGCCAATATGCAAGGACAGTACAATGGGTTTACTAAATGGCTGAGTGACGTTGCACCTCATTAAATTCATGTCTGGTGCTACGCACATGTATTGAATCTTGTTCTAAGTGATACCACTCAAACCACGACCTCTTCAATTAGCCTATTTCAACTGCTTAACGCATGTGCCGTGTTCTTTAGAGAATCGTATAAAAGAATGGATGTTTGGGTCGATCACCAACAGAAATCTAGACACCAAAGATTAAATATTATTGGTGAAACGCGATGTTGGGCCGATGAAAGTGCGTAAATTTTTTTTTTGGAAATTTTGATAATCTAAACTCATCATTGTTTATTGAATTGATTTATACGTTACAAGAACTAGCACAATCGGACGCATTCAATGCAAAAATCAGGGATACACAAACTTTACTAGATAAGTTTATCAAGTTTGAAATGGTTGTCACTGCAAAACTATACTTAAGGATCGCTTTCTAATTATTTACAAACCACCGGAATGGATGCACTGCAAGCATACCGTAATGTAGATTGTACTGTTAAGTTGTTAGAAAATATTTCAAGAGATTTCGATGGTGTTCTCGACAGTGCCAAACGATTTGTTTCCTGGGCTAATAACAAGTTGGAAGAAGAATTTTTTGAAATTACCATTGAGGAAAAATTTATAGAGAAACGATTACACAAACCAAAAGCGATGTCTGATTAGAGAAGAACGCACGAGGTAGTAGGAAATAATGCAGCGGACAGATATCACATTGAAGTTCATAACTGCATCATGGACAAAATTGTAAAAACTATTGAAAAGCGATTTGAAAGTCATGATTCCTTATACGCAGATATTGCCTGTCTTGATCCACAGAATTTTGAGGATATTAAACAACAAGGTTTGGCTACATCAGCGATGCAGCGCCTTAGCAGTATTCTCTTTAAATTTGATGAAAGCGCCACAGCGACTAATCTCAGAGAAGAGCTAACTGACTTTGCGCAGAAATGGGACAAATTTAAAAATTCTGTCCCCGACGAATACATTTTCCAAATGTTCGATGATTCAGTAGAGGACAGCGTCAGTGAAGATTCGCCACATGAACTCTGGGACGACCAAGTTGTGGATAAGAGTGAGGAACTTCAAAAATGCAAATTTTGCAAAAATTTCCTGTTTGCTGCTTTTTTGTACTACATATATACAGTTTCTATGGACAAACATACAAGTATCTCTTTAGTGCATATAAACTTTTATTGACTCTGTCTTCTACCCAAGTAGCTTTTTAGAGATCTTCTCTGAAATACATCAAGAATCGCTTGCGAAGCTCATTGTCTTCTACACACCTTGAAGCTTTTATGCTTATGTCAAGAGAAACCGATGTTTTAAGTCAACTAAATAGTGACACAATTATATATCATGTAGCCGAAATGGCACCCAGCTTAAAGAAGTTGCTTATACTATAAACACCATCACAGTGAGTTCGAATAAATTGATTTATAACTTTAATTGACGCATTCGTGATATTTTATATGCAATTATAAATTATATATTCCATTTATCGTTTTTGTTGTATATTGTATTTTGTAAAATGACCCATGACTTTGGAGGCCTCGGCCCTCAGGTTTGGATGGAAAAAATGCACAAGGAAAATAAAATTCATGAAGATAGGGCCGCTTTTTGTTTTTTTTTCCGGGCCGCTTGAACTCCCCAGTCCACCCCTGAAACTTAAACAAATCTTTAGTCTAGATAGTTTATTTTCAAAAGACCCTTCACTAACCAAGATACATACGAGTTAAAATTATACCAAGAAATGAATTGAGCTTCAAGGCTGAGTAAACAGGTCCATATATCTGAGTGTAAAAACTAATTTAATTCCTCTTTCTACACGAAAGAGGTTTTTTTTTTAAATAAAAAAAATGTTTTATAAATATATCACAAGAAAAATAAATGAAGCAAGTTACTTTACAGTGTCAGTAAGTAATGATGAAGAGTAATAAACTATATATATATATATATATATATATATATATAGAGAGAGAGAGAGAGAGAGAGAGAGAGAGAGAGAGGGGAGAGAGGAGAGAGAGAGAGGGGGGCGAGAGGAGAGAGAGAGAGAGAGAGAGAGAGAGGAGAGGGATAGAGAGAGAGAGGGGGGAAAGAGAGGGAGAAAGAGAGAGATTGTTTGATTGACAAACATATGGATAAAAGATAATACAAAAGCTTAACTTCTAGAGTGATAAATATATATATATATAGATAGATAGATAGATAGATAGAGAGATAGAGAGATAGATATATTAATATATAGACAGAGAGAAACAGTCATAGAATAACAATAGCTTCATCATAATATTTAAATTGATCATCTAACTCAACCTTTTTCACAACTTTAACCAAAACGTTGCGAAAGTATGTCCGCCGGTAACCATTCACTCGTTAGTACAACAAATGTAAGTATTTTCGTCATAGAATGTGCTCACGTTTCCAATGCGATACTTGGTCACGTGGGTTGGTGGTGAGGCACGCAGTCAAATGGCGAACTTATTGAAACTCATTTGGTTTTTTTAAAACGAAAATTATGTCTCGCTCCGTACCCCTGCATAACATTCCTCCGTACCCCTTGGGAACCGATGATCTAACCTAGATACTATTCCTACTGTTACCTAGTAGTACGCTGCAATGCTGTTCGCTACTTGCAGAAATGTTAAGCGATTGACAACTGCTGGGATCATTTTGTTCCAATCGTGGGCTCCAAAGAGCAGCATATAAAATGCCGTTACTGCCCCCCCTCCCCTTCCCATGGGCCACTATATATAAGCAGGTAGAGGGAAAGGTCAAACAGTCAAACAAGCCGTAATAGTCGCTCAGACCGTATTTCCCCCGTGTCTGTCCCATTCGCTGGAAATTATCATTACAATTTTTCATTTAAAAAGAAATAAAATAAAAAAAAAAAACTATCATTTTCTTAGGGTGTATAGAGGGCTCTGGGCAGAGGTAGTTCCTTTGATGCTCTGACAGCTGCACCCTCGGGTGGTCAAGCTCACTGGTCCTCGCTCATCTCTCGAATCTCTCACGTGTGGCTCCCCGCGCCACACCCTGGGCAACGGTCTCAGCTGACCGGCTAAACCGCGTGAGAGGGTGGTGCTGACACGGCACCACTGGGCGTATGAACTTCCAAATTGAAGTCACCGGCCAGGGCGGACGAGATCAAATGTGAACCCAACGGCTACGTGTCCGCGATCAAGGCGGGCCACCGATAAGGAGGAAACCGGCTGTGGTCAAGCTTGGAGAGGGTTGGGCGCCGCCAAGCATATCCTGCCCCAGATACACCATGACTGAAAACCTACTCGTTTTCAGTCAACAATGGTGCCCCAACGACCCATCCACGGGTTAAGGGATAGAAGAAGAAGAAGATCATTTTCTTCTTAAAATAATTTCTATGAAGTGAATTATTAAAAGAAAAAAATTTTTTTCAGACAGTAGCCATAAACGAATTGAAATATACATTCTCTTTAACAAAAATTTCAGCATTGTAAAATAAATATTTAAATAATATAAAATTCATGCGGCCAACTTTTTTAAAATAAAAGTTAGATTAAAATAAATAAATAAAAAAGAATACTATTTAAATGACTGCACTAGCCAACACAAACGACTGGTGTTAACATATTTAATTCTAAAGATAATACATTAACTTATGTGACAAGCTTACCCTTTATTAGTGTAGCATTTCTATGTCTTTTTTTTTTACCGAGTAATTTGTGAGATACACAAATACACATACATTAAGTAGGCCAAAGTACATGTACTTATAAATAGCACAGCTAAAAATAGTCCGGTTGATGTGGGTATTTTTTTTTTCATTACCGGGGTTTCCCAGCTTCCGGTTTGGTGTAAATAATTAAACAAAAAAAAATCACAAAAACTTCGAATTAGCCATAAAAAATTGCAAAAAAAAAAATTACCGAATCTTTCACGAAACAATGACGATAAATGTCAATAAAGATGACATGATTACAAATAGAAACGACTAAAAAAAAACAGACACTGAAATAACTAGCCTGAGGTTCCCCAACCTGTTTCTCGCCACGGACCGGTCAGCGTTTGATAATTTCACCGCGGCTTACAGGAAAGGGGAATGGGAGAGAAGGGGCATGGAAAGTCCCACAGTCCCGAGAGAAATACACTACAGTACATAAAAAAGAAATAATTTATTGTTTCTTGGGCGGCCCAGCAACATGCGATCCACGGACTGTTAGCGGTTCGCGGCCCGGAGGTTGGGGACCACTGCTCTAAGGCTTTTAAAAAAAAAATATTTAGTTAGGGAAATAGGATTCCAAGTTACTTTCAGATATACTTGGGTGCACCAGGCAGAAAATTTCATAAAATTATTTATGGTGCCAAAAAATGCCTGTCGTAACCCTGAAGGCATCGAATTGTATAGGAAAGGGCCGTCTATGGCATTGGGTCCCATTTAGGCTTTCCATAAAAAACGACTGAGGCACAAGGAACTGCCTTTTATTCCAATGCAGTGTTGTGGAACAGAAAGGCTAGGCACCCCAGGTATTTTAAAAGTATCATTACGGGCTTCCTATTAAAAACATTTTGTGATACTTGCTGAGCCCTGAAAAGCCTTTGCATAGACATCAGGCCCGTAGCATGCGGGGGGGAGGGCTGCTACAAGGGGCCCTCCACTTGTGTTTTGTCTGGCCCCCCTCTGCTTGTTTGCTCTACTTAGTAAAATGTATTTCCTGCCCCCCTGCTATTGTCTGACCCCTGCTGTAGGATGTCTGACCCCTGCTGTAGAATGCCTGGCCCCTGCTGTAGAATGTCTGGCCCCTGCTGTAGAATTTTAACGCTACAGGGCTGATAGATATTTACCATTGTTCAAATTTCACATCTATTTTATTTAATTTTATGAACAGAATTGAAAAAAAAACAACTAATTAGTGGTTGTTTAATTTCCTCACAACAACCTAAAGGATAAAACATTAAAACAAACAAAAACAACAAAATTCCTTCAGTGGGATTCGAACCTGGGTAACCGGAATGTTAAGCCAGTGACTCAACCATGGAGTTGACCACATGTTCTCATTTTATAATATTAAGGATTGCCTGATTATTCTTCCTTTCGATCTAACGCAGACATACTGACTTGAGACGGCTATTATAAAGATAATAGATTAAAAAAAAACAACAGAACCACTGTTATAGAGTTAATTATAATATTTTTACTATGCATAATAAATGCAAAGTTTTATTTAGGCCCATATTGTTGTAGGCATTTCATCGCTTTGTTGTCTTTAAAAATTCTAACAATTTAACTTACCTAAGGTTGTTACTGAACTTACAACTATACATACATTAGCTAGCTATCTACCTTATAAAACCTTTAACGAAAGTGAAAGTTTTTTTTTTTTTAGAAATTAGATCTATTTGGTTTGTTTCTCAGAAAAGACCTGATTAAGAAAATATATATTCAAAAATATTGGGCCAAAGTACCCATTGGCTTTTCCGATTTACTATTTTTAGAGAAGTTGGATTTTTCCAATTAAACAAGTACATGTGTTTGGATTGGTACAATATGTGCCGTAAGATATGCATGTGGGCAAGGAATATCCACATATAATATGTTGGATAACCTTTCATGTTACGTAACATAATAAATTTACCCAACGTTATGACATATTTGGAAACGAAAAAATCATATTCCTGCTGCTCTCAGCCTAAAATTTCCATCCTAAACGGCATACAAGACGTTTATACCGTATTGGCATTTCATCTGTGGCGACAAAGGCGATCTTTACAGGCCCCGTTTCTAAAGGGGGCCCATCGATGTGAGTTTTTTCATTACGATGTATACGGACTATATTTACAGCCCTAGGCCCAGTGATCAGGGGTGGGGAGCCGGTGTCGGTGTCGGCGATGTGGGAAGTTTTTTTTCCCGGTTTCGGTGTCGGCATCAGTACTTTGCCTGGTGTCGGTGTCGGCAGTTTTTTCCCCGGTGTCGGTGTCGGCATCAGTACTTTGCCTGGTATCGGTGTTTTGTTCAAGCGAAATAAAAGCTACTGATACCATAGAAGTGGTGTGTGTATTAGACGGTGCCTAAGCAGCCGGCCAGTTTGTTTATTCTTTAGAACGGAAACTTCCAGACAATGAATAGGATAAAAAGGAAAACGCTGCAACTGTACCGGATTATCAAACTTGTATCAAACTTAATATTTTTATTTATCACCATGTATTGCATTCAATAAATGCTTAGTGAAACATTTTTTCCTCTTTTGATTATAAGTATACATTGATTTTATACAGAGCCAGTAAGAAAAGTAAATTTATATAAATAATTTTAAACAAATATACTTCACTATAGTGTAATATAATTAAACGTACATTAGTACATATTGTTTGTTGAGAGTTTACATTAAATATCGAAAAAAATCCATAGCAAAAAAAAAAAATCACTATAAATATATAATTAAACGTGCATCTTTATATATAGTATGCGTATAAGCAATGAAAATAAATACACAGTTATTTCTCGTTTCGGCGGTTGAAACATTTATATGTGGCGACAAAGACGCCCTTTCCGGGCCTGACGCCTTAATGTGTGTGAAGGAAGCCTCGATGTAATTTGTTACGATAGACCCTCTCCCTTCACTCGGAGCATTTACCTTTATTGCTATGACTGCCCATGAATTCACCCAATCAAGATGGACTCTTATGGTTCAAGATAGGGTTAAGAGATTTTGCAAGAAACTAACTTTGAACCCGTGTGCTTATCACATTTGCCGCTCCTCTGATTAAATGACTGTAGAGATCTTTGTAGTGTTAGTATTTTATTTTCTTGTAACCGAGTCATATGTTTAAACTAACTGAAGCCCCCCATCAGCTTATATTTTCGAAGTTTTTAACCATTTCTGTGTTTATCAAGTCATATTTTTAGTGGTTGACACACTCTCAAAAATACATTGACTGGTTTACAGTTTCAGGAATTAATATCACTTTCCTGTCTCAGATCCATGCCAGCACTTCCTGGTTGACATCATTGATATATTTTAGCATACAATTTTTTTTAGAGCATTTTCGAAAAAAAAATGCTCTATTGTCCCCGTTTTGTCTGTCTGTCTGTCTGTCTGTCTGTCATCACACTAGATCTCAACAACCGTAAGTCCTAGACTCATAATGTATATATCATTTTGTAGGTCTTGGCCTTCCAAGAAATAGCTTTTTTCCATTTCGCGATCTGACCTCTCAGGGCCGTAAAAAGGGCCTTATAAAGTACCGTTTTTTACTATATAAGCTATATTAATAATGGACCGCCCTATATCTCAGCAACCATAAGTCCTAGACCCATGATGTATATATCATTGTGTAGATCTTGGCCTACCAAGTGTACATCAAAAGTCCATTTCGCGATTTGACCTCTCAGGGCCAAAATATAAGAGATTGTTATGTACCGTTTTGCTTATATTTTAAATATAAATAATAAAAGCTAATCAAAGGGGCGTAATCATTATTTATTTTTGTAACAGTTATTCAATATGACTTACTTCCCGTACTTTGTTTTATGTGTAGCTGTTACGTCAGAGTTGATAAGTTGAGGGCAGGCTCGCCAAATGTAACTTTAAATTCTCGCCAAATATGTTACGGCAGAATTTATACTTTGTCAATATGTTACGTTAACTTTGAGACTAACATATAAATCAGAACTCAGTGCAGTACACAATACAACAAATACTTTATTACAACTATAATACAACTTTGCTTATTTAAAGATTTAACTACTTCTACTATTACAAAATACTTCTAACTCTCTGAACTGTCGACACCGAACTAATTATGTCCAACTCGTATGACTGTCAGCACCGTACTAAAGTACTAACAAAAAGGTCCAAGGTAAAAAAACTATCATCCTGTCAAAACATTAAGTCAAGCTATGGTCGGGGCGGAGATTCCAAATATGATTGAAGTCGTGAGAAATCCAAGCACCAGTAGAAAAGCAGAAGGTACGATTATCTATGCAAACACAAATTCTGGATTGATGACATCACAACCAAAATCGATTAAACAAGAATCTGGTCAACATCAACACATCGAAGCAACATCGTGTATGGTTGATAACATTGTTATTATCAACGTATACAAAAACCCAGCAACAAACAATCGGTTTGTAAAAGATTTCTTCAATGACAACTTTGCAGCACAGCTCAATCAACCAAACGTCATCATTTGTGGGGACTTCAATCAAGATTTCAAAGAGCCCGGGGCAGAAATTGAAAACTTCTTCGAAACAAACTTCAACATTGAACTACTTTCACCAAGATTGGCAACAACAATTTATCAAACAACAATTGACGGAGTTTTCGGACGATTAAATGACTACAATTTAGAATGTTTCAATTATGAGTCCTATTTCAGTGACCACAAACCACTTGTAGTTAGATTTAAGAGAAAATAATTTTGTTTTCAAATATAAAGAAACGTCTTTTTAATATCTTTTTTTTTTCAGATATATGCGTTACACAATTGAATTTATAAACATTTACAAAATTTACAAATATTTACTGAAAGATAGCATACGTACTGATACATAATACGAAAATGCTCTAACACGTCCTGTGTCCAGAATGGAACAGGCTTAATTGCTTGTTTTTTTTAGCTTTAAAATTGCAAATTGGTTTGATTATTTGCCTTCTCCAATTTGAAATGTTGTCATGTTTTACGAACGCCACAACAGTAACACGCACATCATCACAAGAAATCTTTAATGGGGAATAGTTTTGTGTTCGTTTTAAACCTCCGAATTTTTTTAATGGCATGTTATTTTGTTATATATAAAGTTAAAACAGTTTTATTTCATAGAATAATTGTATCAATCATTTAAAAAATACATTTTTACTAGGACGACAAACGCGTCATTTCGTGTATTATTTGACCGCGAATTTGTAATAGACTAAAAACAAAATGGTCGCTTTCTGTATTTAACAATTTTATTATTAACAGAATATCTGAAATAGAGTAGATAAATTTATAAGGCTGTGGCTATTCGGACCCGGGTCCCAATAAAATCCGATTGTTATTCGGACCCGTGGCAAATATGCACTAAGTTTAGCTATATTTAAACATTATTAGACGGAACCTGAAAAAATAATAATACAGAGTCCGCTTAGTGGAACCCTAGACACTGAGTAACGATTAAATCATACAATTCAAACAATTATAAAAAAAAACAATAATAAAGTTTATGTATAGCTAAGCTAAGTGCATATTTGCCACGGGTCCGAATAACAATCAGACTTTATTGGAACGGGGTCCGAATAAAAATCTGAGTTTATTGGTACCCGGGTCCAGGCCCGTAGCCAGAAAGTGAATTACAATACTGGAGTAAATTATACTCATTTAAGTGTTGATGTTTTGTAAAAAAACAAAAAGAAGTATTGTCAAATTGTTATTCAGGATGTAACTAAACTTCTTATTAAAAGTAAATGTAAGATGTATTTTATCAGAACTTGTTTGATACTATTAAATGACGTCATCAAAAAAGGAGTAAAAGGGCGATCAGCGATTCACTCACTATATGTTGATTCATAGTGGCGCAATTTTTAAAAATTTAAATATGGGAAGATTCTACACTCAGTTTAATAGTTTATTTGAATTTTTTTCCCTCACGATTGACTCAACCATTGTCCAGATTAACAGAACACATGTCTAAATAAAAATGTAAACACAGTCTATTTTAACGAAACAAAACATTTAGCAAAACTCATAATAAATAATTAAAGTAATCAAGATACGATTTTTATTTATTAATTTACTTTTTCTAATTGCTTTAAAAAAAAAAGATCTGCAATGTATCTTACATGAACAGAAATTTGATGAACTTTGAAAAAAAAACTCTAACGTTTAGTTGTGAGATTAAGAGATGCATGGCACTTTTTGTCAAGACTTTATAAACCTCCCTACACATGTAAATTTAAAATTGTGACCTAAGCTCAGTGTATACATATTGATTGTTATTAAAATATATGCATTTCATTATTATTATTTTGACGAGGGCTACTCAGTTTACCGAAAACATGAAGAATGGATTACAGGTAAAAATTGAGAAACACAGTAAAGATAGAAAAAAAAAAAACTGGCACACATTTATAGTCGCTAAAAAAAATCACATTAACCAAGGGATGTAAATCTAAAATGCTTAAGATTCTTTATACAAACGAAGTTCTCTTCCCTTAAACCTCGAAAGGTACAAAGTCAACTAAGATGAATCTATCGCTTAACTAAGAAACGTTCTTGTTATAGAATGTGACTGGATTGTAAAATGCTGCACTCATCTTCAAGAACTAGATATTATCTCCTCAACACATATTCACCAAATGTCTTAAGGTCATGATACTTCTTTTCATAATGTCGATATGTAGACTATACATTAAATACTCAAACTTTATCACAAACTATATTTGTTTGTTATTTTTTAGGTTATTTTTAGTCCGATCATGCTAGAAATGTCAAAATGATAAAAGTGAAATTAAAAATCTTCAGACATTTAAATGAACAATTAGCAAATTCAAATACATAATTATTAATTAAAATATTTAATAAGAAAGCTACATTCTGAAATATATTCATCTTCAATGGTAAACTATTCCTTTAAACGAGTATTTAAAAATATTTCATCTTGTTCAAAAGGTGAAGGTGTTTTTTTTTTTTTAGATACTATAATCTTTTAATTGACTATAGTGCAATGACCATGTAGGCACTATGGGGGATACAGGTAGGTGACTGAACATGAAGGAAGTTGAGCTTGTCACGCACAGCATATATGTCGGGCCTCCTCGCCACCCAATGAGTATATTAGATGCACGTACTTTGACTTGTTTCAAACTCATCAATATCGATATTGCACTAATACAAGGGTCGGCAACCTTTTGAGACGGAAGAGCCAAAAGTTATTATTTACATTTTTCTCAGTTGTTAAAGAGCCACTAAAATTGTTGTTTCAATATTATAGTATTTGATTAGGACGCAATTCGACATCGAAAGAGCCGCAACTTGACATCGAAAGAGCAGCATGCGGCTCGCGAGCCGTAGGTTGCCGACCCTTGCACCATTACAATTTTAGGATATCAGTTCTAAATGTAAATTTGGCAGTAACAGGTAGTGTAGTTAACGTATGAAAGGTAATTAGTATACTTTAGTAGAATGTGAACAAAAGAATGCCGTTAGTTTAGTGTGAGTATTAGTAATAGAAGCGTACGTGACTTCAGGATATGTTCATAATATTAAAGTGAATGACTAACAATAAAGTAGTGTCTTTTTTATATTATTCAAAAATCTTAACGTTTGCCACCTTTCTGAATGTAAATTTGAATTAATTAAACTAATATTTTGTAGATAATTGAATGAGATGAAATCTATTAAATCCTATGAACCACTAAAGGGACGGGTTTTATGGTGCCCTTCTTTCATTACCACCATAAACGATAGTTCAATGAACATGGAGGCAGCACGGGAGACATAGCGGGGACCTAAGCCATGACCTGAAATATCTATTGGTTTCCACTTAAGATCGAACCAGTGAACTCCAACCGTCAGTCGATCGCTCAATCACACGACCATCTGTCCCCTTATGGGTAGACTACAAGCTATTAAAGCTAGGACTATGGTGGTGGATGGGAAATGATATTATTGTCGAAATTGCATAAAAATATTTTGTCCCACATATAGGTTATGTTAAAATGTTTGTAATTTTTTTTTTACAAAACTTCCATATTTTCTAATATTATTATATGTATTTCATACCACGTTGAATAATTACGAGTCATATTGTAGAGAGCTTACAGTAATTATAAAATTTACGTTGGGAATAAATGCAACAAATAACAGTAAACCTTCAGATATTATAACAATTAAAAAAAAACTAGAACAAAGAAAGAAGGAAAGATAAAGTTTTTAAAAAACAAATATTTATTGAGCAATCGAATAATGAAAACCAATATAGCGTTAAATTTACCAAGCATCAATTCATAGCTTTCACGACAACAAAACTGTGTCGTTCAAAAAGAAGTATGTCATTGAATTGTGCACTGAAATATTTAATTCAATGCTCTGAATTATTGTTGTTATAGTCAGAATATTGATGTCAAGATAATCAATATGAAAGACGATACCTAACATGTTCAAACGTTCAACCTTTTGTAATACAAATAAAAAAAAAATTGATCTCGTCCTTCAACGCCAACTTCAAGTTTTGTTTTTCTTGGACACAACAGAGAGGCGATTGTACAGTCTAAGTTATTATTGTATTACTCCTCTGTCCATAACGCCCAACATCACAATGTTCCATTAATAATTTAGTCTGCCCATTGTGTTGAGATGGAAATATCTATCATCCAATCTACAACGTTGGATATTGAGGTCAGTGACAATGAATATCACTCCCCTTGAACAATGTTGTCAACAGAGCTGGGAAAGTTTTAATACCAAAAATAGATGTATGGAGAGTTTATAGATTCTATGTAAACGTCTTTCGATGTGAACAAAGAGAAGTAGAACGCTTGCATGATCGATCGTAGTTAAGACATTTTGGTCATTGTTGACCCCTGTTTGCTCTAAAGTATAAGCGGCTCTAAATAAATAGAGCTTTTGGCGCCTGGGGCGCAACCTGACGAGTGCATCAGTGAATAATCATGGCTTTTTACTCAGGGACACGGGGGAGGGGGGGGGGTCTTTAAACATTACTGCCCAACTGACAACATTTTGTTTTGGAGAAACCTGTTGTTCACGAAGCCACATAGTGATAATAATGTTTGTAGATTTTGTACACAGATGTGTATCAGATGCAAGCTGCTGTTATCTTTTAGGACTGATGGACATATGTTCAAGTCTGCACAACTCCTCTTTACTTTGAAACTATCGAAGCATACATTCAGCACGTCAATATTATTCGCAATAATCGATAGATGTTGTAAACGATTTTTCGTTAACCTACTTTGTTTGTTGTCGAGACCGCCGCTGCTATACGCGCAAAAGAAAGTAAAAATAGTCACTGACGTCAAAAAAAAAACCGATTAACAAAACTATGACAAATTCAATGAAAAACCGAGACTATGAGGTTCAACGCAATTCTCATAAAATGCCCTTCCTACATATTTCCTAACGAAACGATTAGTTTTTTTTTTCACCTTTCTAGCTACGCCAGTGTGTGACGCCCTGTAATAATGAGTTTAAAAGATCCAATTAGACCCAACTAGATAAAACTAGATCTAATTAGATCCAACTAAATCCAACTAGATCCAAGTAGATCCAACTAGAGCCAACTAGATTCAATTAGGTCAAACTAGATCCAACTAGATCCAACTATTTCCAGATTCAATTATATCAAACTAGATCAAACTAGATCCAATTAGATCCAACTAGATCCAATTAGATCCAACTAGATCCAACTATTTCCAATTAGATTCAATTATATCAAACTAGATCCAACTAGATCCAACTAGATCTAATTAGATCCAACTAGATCAAACTAGATCAAACTAGATCCAACTAGATCCAATTAGATCCAACTAGACCCAATTAGCAACATAAAATAAGTCAAAAATCAAATATTAAATGTATCAGTTGGCAAGGATGAATCGTCCGGGTTCGAAATGTTCGTTGGTCGCAGTGTCGCGAGGTCGAAATGGTAGGGTCAAACTGTACCAGGTTGTAAAGTCCGGCCACCACCATAGCAATACTGGATAGCAGTTGTCTTATTTTTTAGGTTTTGATTTTTCTACGTTATCAAAAAAAAATGTGTGTCCTGTTAATAACAATAATATTGAATTTTAATTTTATGCTGCTTGTTAGAAGTTAGCTATTACGCGATTATTAACTATAAAACAAAGTTTAGTGAATACCTTGGTGAATTATCTTATTAATATTTTCATCTTCACCGCTGTCTTAATTGGCAAAATAATGATCACATAATGTTTTTTTTTAATATGACGAATTCTATAGGCTTTTAAAATCAGAGTAAAGATTCTTAATTTTTTTTTTTTAAAAAGCAATCAGTTACTGTGGTTTTATTAAAATGGTCCTTTTATCGTAAAAAGAAAACATTTTACAACCAGATTAAAATCAAGTCATAAACAATCAGAATGCATTTAAATGTATTCATGAATAAATCAACGAAATGAAAATTATTCATAATTAATAGACACACTTTTCAAACCATAGTTAAATTAATAGTTTTTCCAACAAAGTCTTTGCAGTCTAATAAAAATATAGTCTTACATAAATGCACTTTTTATTTAATTTACCATCAATCAAAGTATCGACCACAATTCACACTGTTATGGAGTAAAGAGTGCGGTCTGTTTAATTACGAGTGGTCTAAGGCAGTGGTCCCCAACCCCCGGGGCCGCGGACCTTTATCGGTCCATGGAATGAATGATACTTGGCCGCCCAAAGAAACATTAAACATTGTTATTTATTTATCTCGTGATTAAGCGACTTTCTATGGACGAGAAATAATCAACTACTCACCTCCCGTCCCTTTCTAAAAGGGCCGGGGTGAAATTTACAAGCGCTGACCGGTCCATTGCGATGAAAAAGTTGGGGGACCACTATTTTAGTCAGAACTAAGACTAATTTTTGGTTTGAGGAACAATCTTGTCAACTCAAATTAGGGCTTTTTTTTTTTTTTAAAATTATAAACGTCATCTGACTCACTCGTCTGTAACAAGTCAAAATTAATTTAAGCCAATTACCTAGCATGTGGTTGTTTGGTTGCAGGATCAATAAGATGGCACTGGAGAAAACGCTTTATGAACAGTGTTACGTTTTTGTTTAGTCTTTCAGATCGGCTATAAGTTAAATTTGCTCACCTTATCACGCTGAATGCAAAACAATAAATATATTCAGGCCGCTATGACATAATGTTAAGGATTAAGACTTTAAATATTTCACTTATTTTCAAGTTTTATTGTTGTTGTGTTGTACTAGTTAAGAAAGATTGTGTACTAACAAACATTCATTTACTTAATTAGCATTGAGCATGTTGATGAGAGATGTGTATTTTCTTAAGCAAGAACTATAGAAAAAAAAATTCTGCCAACGGTTTAATAAAATGTATTAGTGTCGCTGTAATAAAATCTGCACTTGAGCCACTGTCAGAGGAAAGGCTGCCAAGCGGTGTAGAGCAGTTATGTATTGGTCAAATAAGAAGTAAGGGAACGTAATGGGAGCAAAAAAAAAAAAATTCCTATTTTCAGCAAACTACAAAAACTCCGGTTCTGAAAAAATGTAATGGAACGTCGTTCCACCGCGTTCCCCTTCCAATCAGGCCCGTAGCGTGCGGGGGGCCAGGGGGCCGGCCCCCCTGCGATTTGTCTGCCCCCCCCAGCTTATTTGTTCGACTTAGTAAAATGTATTACCTTCCCCTGCTATTGCCTGCCCTCCTGCTGTAGAATGTCTGGCCCCTGCTGTAGAATTTTCACGCTACGGGGCTGCTCCGAATACACCAATACAATTTGTCTAATTCTGGAAAAGTTTCAATTGACCACTGCTGTCTTGAGAGCTTTTGGGCTCACTCCTCGGTGAGGACAAATATACATTTTTGCTGGTCGAAAATTCCCTCTAGTGCATCCAGCGTTAATGGGTACCTGACTTTATATGCCATGAATACAGAGAAAGATGAATTGTACACTTCTTCCGCCCGATGGCCGCCCATTTAGGGCTAAAGGAACATTACTACTGTTAATAGAACTACTGTAAACCAGTAAAATCGATGCTAGAAACCTTTTTTTTTTATCAGGAGTTGAGTTTTTAACCGTGAACGTTTTAACATGCGCATGATTGACACCATTTCTCAATCATCATGAAAGACTGCTTCAATCGATCAATGAAGACAATGTAATGATCGAATCGTTTTTCACGAAGTCAATACTATCAGTCATTGACTTTCCTTTTACGGTCAATGATTTTGCGAGCATGGACAAGCATTCGTTTAGACAAATCAATAGTTACTTCTAAAAAAATCGAACTTCTACGCATTCAAGTAAATAATACATACAAGAAATAATTGTTGATAACATTTCCGTGGAGTTCGTTGTCAACGGCAACATGTCAATATTTACTATTAAGCTTGTAGTGGTGTTTGGGGGTCCATTAATTACGTCAATACATTTTAGAAACACCATCCCTCCCCCAGTCAAGAAATATCAGATCATCACCACCACAACCATCACCATCACAATCACCACCATTACCACCACAACCACCACCATCACAATCACCACCATTACCACCACAACCACCACCATCACAATCACCACCATTACCACCACAACCACCACCATCACAATCACCACCATCACAATCACCACCATTACCACCAAAACCAACCATCACCACCATCTGTCTCTGTCTCACTCTCTCTCTCTCTCACTCTCGTCTCTCTCTCTCTCCCTCTCCCTCATTTTATCGGCGGGCTGAGACTTTGTCTCTTAGAGCTCATGACATCAAACTCGCTGTGTTCCTCAGCATAAGTGAACTACCATAATATAGACCTTTGGCAAGCTATCTACCCGACTGCTCCACCGTGTGGTCCGCAAGCCCTGGGCACGGTTTCGTCGACCTCTCAGCAGCCGCCAAATGAAGTCGACATTAGACCTCAACCTCCCAAAGTCTGCATCAATAGGAAAATACCCAGTGCAGAACCAGGCTATTAGTGCTTGTTCTAATATCGTAGGTCCCCACCACTTGTCCCCTACGCCTGCTCTGGAGCTTGAGATTGACGCCACACTGTGACGTGAGACTTGTTTGGACTCACTTTCGATTGTAGTCAAAAGAAAGAAAGAAAGATAAACTTTTCAACACAAACAGCCATTACATAATTTACCATAAGTCTCTGTATTTAATAAATTAGAAGATGTATATATGTCCAGATGTATGACTAATGTATGTATGCATATATTTCAGTATGTATGGCTGATGTATGTATGTATATTAGGGTGATAACAAAAAAAATATTTTTATGAAACCACTTGCAATCGAGGAACTTTAATGTGTAATTTAAGAATATAAATTGCGTTTTTGATTTTTTTAAAAAAAGTTCCCCCACCTCCCCTTTTTTCGGAAGAAAAAAGTGAAATATTTTTTTTTCAAAAAAAAGGACAAGTTTTTTTTTTAGCTTAATTCAAAAGAGTAATAATAATAATAACAACTAATGAACTTTTATTAACAAATAATATACAGATCAGTTAGTAAAATGTACAGAATGTACAAGAAATGTGTAAAACATATTGTTCATATGAACTTCAGATTAAAAAATTCAAATTTTCTCGCTTTCGCATGAAGTTCCTCCATCAGTTTTACAGCACGTTTTTGCATTTTACCCTGATGAGTGAGGTTAACAGTTCATTGAAGGACGGACGCTTTATTGTAGTGTTGCACATGGAATCAAGCATTTGCCCATTCATAGCAGATGAAGTTGCAAGCAGGAGCGAGGATGTTGCGCCACTCTGGTATCAGAAATAATGCTATAATAATATAGATCGCATGTGAGTTCCATCTTGCCTAGTGTAAATTTGGTAGTTTCTTCCAGCTGATGCGAGGCCAACATGAAGTTGTTTTATAATGACAATATGCCTGACATAATTCATAAAAAGAACTTGAAATCATCTAGCCATCCAGGGTTCTCGCCTGTGCTAACATCATCTGTCACAACAAGGCGGTAATCAGCCTGAAGAGTGGCATAGTTTTGCGTTAATTTGTCAATGAAGGAATAGTTGAGTTCTTGTTTGCTCGTTGGTTCTTGAATAAGAAATTCATGACATGTTTCAGAAGGAGGTCGAGTACATGGTGCTGACAGTCAATATATTTTGGCTTCTGAAAGCCCTTGCTCAAGACATCACATTTAAGAGTACCGGGTTTTGTTTCGGTTGTCATATTTTCAGCAATACTACTTGATACTCTTCCCCTTGCACTCTTTTACCATCAAACTGGAGACAATAGAGTTCTTTGCTTTGAAGTTTTTGAAAATTTTTGGTTTTCATTTTCCGTCCTTCAGAGATTACTCGTTTCCAAACACCCGCCTGACTTGGAACCGGCACATTATGATCCTGTTCAGCAATGGTTTGCAAGAACGTTATATTGCTTTATGTGTAGAAATGTTGCTTTCTCAGTATTAGCAAACTCGCTGTTGTAGTGCTTGCTCTTTGGTATTTCGGTTTGCATTCAGAAGATGACGTGGAGAATAGGTTGTCGAGTCAGGTGAAGAAGAGAGGTTTCAGAATCCGAAGATTCTGACACAGTTGTATGTGTTTGTGTAGGTTGTGATACAGTTGTATGTGTTTGTGTAGGTTGTGAGACAGTTGTATGTGTTTGTGTAGGTTGCGATTGGAGAAGAGCTGGCTTGAGATTGAGTTTCTTGATAGTCGGATTCGTTTTCTTGGGTGGATTGATTTTAAAGGGGCTTGTTTGACCATTAACTAACCAATCTTTCCTCCACTCTTAACTTGCTTCTGGTAGAGCTCTTTATCCTCCTTGCTTTTCCATTTTCCATTGACGTTGGTGACATCAAATAACTTAGAAAGTGTTGTAGTAAATTTATCAGACGGTTTCTTTTTGTTTTTGTCATATAAATCAAACAGACAATTGATTTTCTTTCTGATTAGTGCGCTGGATAATAGTGGAAAGTCTAGAATTTCCTTCAAGAGCAATTCTATATCCGTAATAATAATTTTGATTCGATCCAGTTGCCGTTTCTGGCTATTGAACAGAAAAGTGAAGTTTCCAAGAATTTGACGGTTTGTGGGCATCCATGTGAGATTGATTAGCTTTTCAACAGATGGAATTCTTGGATTCCTATTCTGTTTAGAAGATGAGGGTAGATGCCTTGTTTATAAACAATGGAAAAACTGACTGGAATGTGCTTAAAAGTATTCTAGAAAGTCATGTAAAAATTCAGTGTGAAATTGAAACTGATAGTCAAACTGCGCGATATGTGAAAACAAAAATGAAAAGGTGGGGGAACTTTTTTCAATTTAAAAAATAAATAATGTTGCTACTGTCATCTACATACAATTGTTCCTCAAATGTAAGTGGTTTCATGTTGGTTACGAAAAAAAATGAAAATTGTTATCACCCTAATGTATATATGTCCAGATGTATAGCTGTTTGTATGTATGTATATATGTCCAGACGTATAGCTGTTTGTATGTATGTATATATGTCCGATGTATAGATGTTTGTATGTATGTATATATGTCAAGATGTATAGCTGTTTTTATGTATGTATATATTTCCAGATGTATGGCTGATGTATGTATGTATATATTTCCAGATGTATAGCTGTTTGTATGTATGTATATATGTCCAGACGTATAGCTGTTTGTATGTATGTATGTATATATGACCAGATGTATGGCCGATGTATGTTTGTATATAGGTCCAATGTATAGCTGTTTGTATGTATGTATATGTGTCCAGATGTATGGCTGATGTATGTATGTATATATATATAAGTCCCGATGTATGGCTGTTTGTTTGTATGTATTTTTAACAAATCATAACATTGATAAGAAATGTCCAATCCACTTCCGTTAACCAAAAATAATTTGCTGCAGATTTAGTCATCCATTGCCTCTTGAATAAAACTAAAAAGAAATAATTATGTCCATCAGAATAAAACTCTCGCCGCAGAATACTATAAAAGTCATTGGAAAGTAAAGTTTCCTTAGACCTGACGGGCCTAATTTCACCTGAGAAAATTCCCATGGTTCTCACCGAGGATCGAACCCAGGACTCTAAGGTCAACAGTCGAGTATCTACACCACTTGGCCATTCGTGTCAAATAAGTCAGTGGAAAGACTGTAATTTAGTTTTACTAAGTTGGGGTCATAGATCTATAAAACAGCATTTACTTTTATTGCTAAAGCTATTTCAAAATTCATTCGTTTTTATTGACTAAATTATGCGTTCTAACGTGATTTAAAAAAAAATACAATTACATGGATTTTTTTTTTTAATTTTGCATAAAACTAAATATTTTTATAAAAAGTAAATATGTGTTGCTGTTTTTTTTTCTTTTGATAATACATTGAATCCATTAATAAGCCTCTATTGATAATCTATAGATAATCCGTCATTCTTTCAAGTTTCTTTATACCCCCATCATCTTACATGGTACTACACACTTCTTAACAAGTGAGATCTTGTTAAAAGATTTAATGAAGAAGTTCATATCGAATTGCGCAGAACTGAGTGTACTGTCGGTACTGATGTAAAAAAAAAAAAGGTTTTCCCCTTCCCTTCAGCCTTTCACCATATTACGACGCATGGTCAAGTATAAAAGCAGCTGCACTGTGTTATGAAGAAATCAACAGTGTCATTATTAATCTGAGATTTTAAGCAGTAGCTGTTTTAGATCAAATTAGTGTTAATTTTAAAGCTATCCATTGGTAAGGGAATTCTATAAAAGTAGTTTGAAAAGCATATAACTTGTAGTTGTTATAGTACAGATGTGGTCAGACATTAGGTCAATGAGAAACACATTGTCGTTTGTAATATAGTACAACAAATCAAATACTGTAAAGTGCGGCTATAAGTGACATAATAGAAAAAGAAAAGATTCCAGGGGAGCCGCACTGAAGTCATTTTGTTAGCAGCGTAGCTTCAGAGTTACAACAGGCCACCATTGTTATTATAGCATGAAACGAAGATGTCGGAAATAACATTAGCAGACGGGCGGTGGTACCAGGGGGACCCGGGCTCGAATCTCGTTGAGAACCTTGAGATTTTTTCTGGTCCTCGTGAAAGTCTCCAAGTCCACCCATCATGGGTATCTGACTTAAGTTGGTGAAGTATAGACAGCTGAGTGTTGTGCTAACCATACAATCCCTTCATATGCCGAGGTTAAAGAAACATTTGAATTTTACAATCCATCTGCCCTGAAGGGGCTTAAGTGAACTTTACTTCTTTTATATCAATTGGATCTTTCATTTTTAAAAAAAATCACTTAATTTTTTTTTTACCATACAGTATTTTAAAACAGTTTCGTTTCAAAAGAAACCAATATTTTGTAAGTCATCGATAGACTAAAACATAAAAGAGCTCTCTTTCTAGTCTTTTTTTTTGTTGCTACAATGTTTTGCTGCTGCAATCAATCAACCAATCAATGGTTGACGATAAAATGAGTATAAATAGACAATAGAAGGCTCACTGTTAATGCATGCCAACTGTAGGTTGGACAAACGAAAAAAAAAATTAAAAATGTCATCTGCATAATCCGCAATGTCTTTAGTAAGTATCTTATGCATGTATAAAAAAACAGACATCAAGTTAGGTAAGTCTCAGCTGTATTAATCCAAGCTTGATGTGTTCATCTTCTAAAATTGTCATCTTTCATGAGGATAAGTGTTAACAATCGCTTAGCTTTTTGTTACTCTAGGTAATTATTTTTTCCTTTTATGAGTTCGCCATTTTACATATGAACATTTTATGAGGACTTTTAAATGATCATGTTGGCATATTAAAATACTTTTCTTAAAATGCTATAAACGCAATCAATTTTTTTTTCATGTGACAGTGTATTGGGTAGACTATGTAAACATAAAGGTTTTAAAATATCATTTTGTTTGTTCAAGATTTTTTCAAGATTAGAAAAAGTGTTCTTAAAGAGTTTAAAAATTCAAGAGTTATTAAAATATACGTGGATAGCATTGCAACAAGAACATAGCTAAATGTTAACTTTTCTTCTTGCTCTTTATTTATTTTAAATAGTATTTTACCCCATTGTTATCCAAGAAGGCTAATTTTATATTGCTAAATATATTGACAATTGACCACACATCTTTTTTTGCTAAAAACTAGCCTGATCTCAAAAAGTGTTTAAAACAGACAAAAGCAGTTTGTCAATCCATTTTTTTAAAATGTTGTAAGCAACAAAAAAATTGACAGACTAATTGTAAATAAATGCACTCTCAAAATTTTTATTTTAAAATGGTTAATCCAAGAGAATATATTTATTATAGTGTCTACATTTTTATTTATATGATATCCAGGTTTCCATAATAAAGAGCTTTTTCTATGGCTGCCAGAACCGCTCAATCGCCAACTTACCCCAATTCCAAGGGTATGTATTTTATTGTTAATGTATAAATGTTTTCGATTTCAAAAAATGAAGCCGTGAATATTAAGTTCAGTTTTTAGTTCATACAGTAAAAAGTTTTTAATGAATAAACTAAACATATCATGTTTACATTACTTTTAACCTAATTTCTGTTGTTCGCAAAAGTCAAGTCGTGCGATAATTTTAACGAACTAAAAAAAGAATTACTTTGTTATACATTTTTAGCAGTTCTTTGAGCTACAAAATTTGACAGATGCATGAGGTCGGCCTTCAGTCATACATTTTAATTTGTTATCGATCTGTAACTAAAAATATTCTAGAATCTTGCATTAGAATTAACACACTTATTTCTCATTAAAGCTAATTAATCCAAAAAAATTAACAGAATGCCTCAACAACTTACAAAGAAATAATTAGTTATAAAAATGTTTTTTAAAATATTTCGGTAAATGTTATTAACTTTTACATATTCGATATAAAAGGACCTTCTCTAAAGGCAAAATGTTCTTGAAAACCTCTCTTAGTTCTCCAATGATAGATCTTTTTATTATCATTATAAATTGAAAAACTTTTTATGTTTTTATTTAGATTATAGTTTGGCAAATGAAGAAGTTAGAAGAAATCATACCAGTTCAGCACCTACTAAAAAAAATTCAAGAGTTTCGCCGCCTAAAAAATCTAATACTACATTGGGCTTTTCTGAATCCACTCCTGGGTGAGTATTTAAAGGTAAATGCTGTTCTTGTGGATGACTGAAGCAAAGCACATGTTTGCTTCGCATTTATCAAAACTGTCAGAAATTGATAAAACAGTTCAACGACTACAAAGACAACAGTACATGTATAGAATAATTTTTTTTTTCCAATGTCGGTTTTTATTTTTTTTTTCAGAACAATTAATCAATTTATTTTTCATACTGTTACGGTATATTTTTTACACACACAAAAGAATCAATGGAGTCAAATTAATATAAGAGCTGTATTTTTATGAGAGCGTTTAGTAGAATCTTTGCAGGACGAGACCAGAGGCTAGTACACAGGGATTTAACGGATTTCCTCAGTAGGTTTTGAATTATCGATAATCTTAATAAGCACCAGATTGCACATGAGCACTAATGTATGTAGTTTGACACATGTATTTTTAGCTACATGCAAAATGTTATAAAAATGGAACCTAGCAAAATAGGTTATTAGCCTTTTTTCTCTTCATTTAAAACCAGAGTATTTTTAACTATTTTAAACTACTTTTTGTGAAAGTTTGTTAAGTAGTTCTTGAAGTACATGTTTTTTATCTACGTTTATCAAGCTATTTGATGCGTTTCATTTAACATGGGAAAAATAGATAAGTATATTGTTTTGAAAAATAACGTATGCTTAAGAAAATGTACATTTTGTAAGTAATATTGCTAAATTTGTCAGCTTTTTGTACTATACCAGTGTTACATTTTATTATTATTTCACTAACATCAGAGTTGTTGAATTCAAAATAAAGCTTCGGATACCAAACATTTTAACAAAGAAAATGAATGAAGAAAAAAAAAAGAGTCGACAACAGTAGATTTTAAAACTTATTTAAATAGATTTTAATTTTTCAAATAAATAGTACTGAAATAAAAAAATTGATTCCCGTTTAAGTGATTTAATATCACTTGTATCAATCAAGACGTATATCACAGATAAATTTGACGTAAATATATATATAGATATATATAGATATAGATATATTCAAAATATCTTTATCACATATTAGAACAATTAATCTACATTGCAAAAAGGATTGATTGTAAATAATTAGATTCATATGTGATAAATCGATAAGCCTTTTTACGTCATCTAAATTAATATCACATAAGTCAATTGTTTAAAATTTTAAAACATCCTTGTCAAACAAAATTGGAATTGGCTCTAAAATTAGCAGCATACTATATATATATATTAGGGCTGTACCGGAATCCGACTCCGGTTCCTGTTAAGCCGGATTCCGGCAGTTTTAACAAATCCGGTTCCGATTCCGGTTCCGGTTAAAATGTGCCGGATTTAAGCCGGATTTTTTTGTTGTTTGAAATTTGTAAGACATTTTTTTAGCGCAACATAATTTTGAAATATTTAGCGCTATACAATTAAATTAAAACAATAACTTCCTTTGATTTTAAAACTACAATAACGTCGATCGCTTTTAGTTCTATATGTAAGTACAAATATATTAAAAAGGAAAATTTGAATCGTATTTAGTCTAGTACAGGGGTCGGCAACCTGCGACTCGCGAGCCTCATGCGGCTCTTTCGATGTTAAGTTGTGGCTCTTTCGATGTCAAATTGCGGCCTGATCAAATACCGTAATATTGAAACAACAAATTTAGTGGCTCTTTAAAAATTGAGAAAATTGTAAATTATAACTTTAGGCTCTTCCGTCTCAAAGGGTTGCCGACCCTGGGCTAGTAATACGACACCTTATCTTCCGCTACTTTTGATTCCGTGTTTACTATAAAGTATATTTAGCTATCAAAGTTTAACTTTTTTTAAAGAGCAGACAACGATCTATTTTTGGGTGTTTACAGTTTTAAAATAAATCAATAATTTATTTTTCTGAACATTTTTTAATTTAGTGGATTTTGTCACAATTTGGATAAAATTCCTCGCAAATTAAGATAAATAACTTGAAGATACATTTTTCATTGAACATTAAAGTGATATTGATTTAGATTTGAATTGCATTTTAATTTGCGTTTTTATGGGAAATAGTCAGATAATGGTTTAAATGAAAGTATGAATGAAATAACACGGTTCGGTGACATCACTATGGAAAACTAAAGAAAAATAAGCTATCGGGTGGTGCCACAGTATATATATATATATATATATATATATATATATATATATATATATATATATTGGAATTCATTTATTAATAAACATGTTTATTACACTTTCTAAGATATGTTACCCATTTCTTTGTTTGATTGTAATAAGAATCATGTTAAATTAGGTACAGCTTTACTAAAATATTTTTCTTAAAACGAAGAACCTGTTAATTTGACAGACTTATCTTTCTTAACTCAAGATTGGGGAAGGGGTTTTAGTCACAGACTTCAAGATCTAAATGGTTAATACTATTTTTTGCAATCTAGAGCTTAAAAACTAAATTTTCATTCTATTTTTCATTCTTATATCTTTTTTATGTTTGGCAAGAAATTACTGCTTCGTTCGAAAGAGTTACTATTTAATTCGGTAAAATCCGGTTCCTGTTCCGATTCCGGCAGGATTCAAGTATTAAATCCGATTCCGGTTCCGATCCTGCAGGATCTAAAAATTTGAATCCGGTACAGCCCTAATATATATATATATATATATATATATATATATATATATATATATATATATATAATCCAAATGTATGATTAACTATATATTTCTTGGATTGCTTAATTAATTATGTATGTCTTCTTTATATATCTAGAGAAATCATTGGTGGAGATCAAGGTCACACTGGTCGGGACCATCTAGAGAATTTATCTAATTCTGGAAAAGTTTCAAGTGACCATATTAAACTCGATATTTTGGTCAGTGTGTTGTCCACTTTAAGTAAACGTTCAAGTGACGAGAGTTGTAAAAAAGTTTTAAAAGCAATCTATGAATGTGGTAAAGCAAAAGTCAAATTTAGCGATCAAGAACAGACACAAATAGGTACACTTTTAAACAAAACAATCAAAGAAATTTTCGTTTTTCTTCTAAACTTTGGGTACAACTTTGAGCCTACTCACGGACCGTTGATGTTGAAATTTCGCTCAGCTTTACAGTTTATCTTTGACGACTACAAACATTTTAAAACAGAGGACGGGAAAAAGTTGGCTACAGTTTTTCAAGAATTAAAAGCCGAAAGTGACACGATAGATGTGCTGGATGAAGCTATCAGTCTCTGGAAACAGAATATCACAGATGGAGTAGATACAGAAGGCTATTTTAGCGTTGATCTTATGAGACCGGAAGCAATACCAGACTCCCACAAGTGGTGGAACAATACAGTTAAGTTTTAATTTAAACTGATTTTTTTAATAATCTAAATGACAAAAAATATATAGGGTAGTGTGTCAAATTATGTTTTTGTATACTTCAGTATGTGTGAGAAAGATACCACAGATAATCACAACATAAACTCTTTGGACAGTGGTCAATACAAACTCTATATACTTGCGTTAATGCAAGATGACCGGTATGGGAATATCGAAAAACCTGAAGCAAAAAGACTTTTGCAAAGTGACACCGAATCTTGCATGCAAGGACATTTTTTTAGCCAATTACCTACAATGTTTCATATCAATGAACAACTTAAAATTCACCCTAGAGCTTTTGTGCAGTTGAAGCCAAAAGAAAAAAAAGAAATTCTTCATGTCACCGAGAAGCTGAAAAATAGAACTGTTTTGATAAAACAAATTAAAAATAATGAAAAAAGTGAATTTAGACCAATCCAAGACACCACGAAAAGATACAGAATAGTTTTTGATAATCAAATTATTAATGAATTGATTTATATTGCTGAAAAAATACATGTTAAGCATTTGGACGATTTTTTAATAAACAAAGTGGCAATACTTGCTAACATACAGCCATTCCAAATAAATAGATTGTATTGTTTGTTCTTCTGTAATTATAAATATGAACATTTAATACAATTAGCGATAGAGTTTGCAAAATTTGATGAGGTTGACAATTTCACAGATTTTTGTGCTGCAGGAGAGTTCGCTGTTATTCTTTTAAGAAATGAGGCAAAAAAATGTAATTTTTATAAACACGGAAAGGAAATCTGTGAAAAGGAAAATATCAGAGCATCGGTAAAAACATACGTTGATTTAGTAAGTGATTTGACACAAGAAAATCAACCTGATGTTTACTGGACTCAAAAAGGCTCTCACAAGCGTTTTATTTATCACATTCCGAGGAAAGGAGCGAATTACTTAATTATTCTGCAAAAAAATCCAATCACAAAGGACACAAAGATTTTGACGTTCTTTGTGACTGACTAATATTAAAATGGCGAAAAACGAAATCAAAGTTGAAACATATATGTGGTATATAATAAATATATATACAAGCGTTAAGTGAATAATTTTTTTGTAGTATTCTCAGTATAGTATTCTTTCTATTTGTCAAGATTGAAAGATACTTGCAAAACTCATTTTCCTATTATATACACACATACTTGTACACATTTTTCATTTAGTTTTAAAACTAAACATCGCTCTTGTTTAAAAAAAAATTTAATGTACTTTTTGACTCAAGTGATATATCAATGTAATATACTATTGAAACTTTAGGTTTATTAAGCAAAAAATATTTTTAAAGTGATTGGACCCCGGATGACTCGAACAATTTGACTTTACCATTTCTACCTGAAGACTTACAAACAGATAAACCTATGGACAGTTAAACTTATGGACATTTTGACTTACGGACAGTTCAACTAAGGGACAGTTTGACTTACAAACAGATAAACCTATGGACAGTTAAACTTATGGACATTTTGACTTACGGACAGTTCAACTAAGGGACAGTTTGACTTACAAACAGATAAACCTATGGACAGTTAAACTTATGGACATTTTGACTTACGGACAGTTCAACTAAGGGACAGTTTGACTTACAAACCGATCGACTTACGGACAGTTAAACTTATGGACAGTTAAATGTATGGACATTTTGACATACGGACAGTTCAACTAAGGGACAGTTTGACTTACAAAAACCGATCGACTTACGGACAGTTAAACTTATGGACAGTTAAATGTATGGACATTTTGACATACGGACAGTTCAACTAAGGGACAGTTTGACTTACACACATATCGACTTACGGACAGTTCAACTAAGGGACAGTTTGACTTACAAACAGATCGACTTACGGACAATTTTAATTTAGGGACAGATTGACTTATAAACTGATCGACATTCGAGCAGATCGACTTACGAGCAGATCGACTTACAGATGTTCAACTTACGGACAGTTTTACTTACGGACAGCTTGACTTACGAACAGTTTGACTCATGGACAGTTTGACCTATGGACAGTTTGACTCAGAGACAGTTTGAATTAAACCCTGCACTTCTCTGAATGTGCCCGTAAGGAATTAATGATTTTTTTGTCCGTTGTAGCATCAAACCGTTTTAATCATCCATTTTTAGAAATCAACAAACGAATTCTTAGTAATATTGATGGTGAATACAGATACAAGTGTGCTACATACATTCAAATCTGACTTAAGTGACAATAACAAGCGTTAGGACACTTTTTCATAAGTCCCGTTGTATGAGTAGAAAAAAAAATAAAGGAACCACATTTTATTTTTTTGCAATGTCACCAAATAATGAGATGTTATATTGCATTGAATTCGGTCGAAATTAAATGTACAGATTTGTTGCCTTATCTAATACATAATCGTCTAACCTAGGCGGTAGACCGATAGACCGTGTGTATCCCTTCCGCTTTCGTCTCCCTCAGGCTAATGGGGTCAACTACGTAACTACAAGCGGGGGAAGGGATGAGAGGTGGAGTGTTTTATTTATGTGTTAACTCGCTTGCTCGGCTAAATAATATTCTGGGGAATTCCAAAACTGAAAATCAAAACACAACAAGGATTCCTTATTATATCGCAGGTAGCAGCCAGCTTCAGCAGGCTTTTCAACTAGTTTATTATAATAAGTAGCAGTTATCCAACAGAAATGAGCGGACGCAGATCCGCAGACTTTTCCGAATCCACGGACTGACAGCGGACGCTTCGTATGGTTAAGTTGCGGACTCGCGGACTGACGCGGATCCTCGCGCCCTTGCCTATAATATCTGGCACTTAAGTTTACTGACGAGCAGACCAATTCATTCAGCAGTATAATCGATGGCGCACCAGTGTTTGACATCACGAAATTCTGGTTTGAAACCAATATCCAAGCCCAGTTCCCGTTACTTTGTCGTGTGGCAATTGGTATCCTAAGCGTTCCTGCTAGCAGCGCCAGCAGTGAGCGAGTATTCAGTACAGCTGGCAGAGTTCTGGAGAAACGGCGCAGTCAACTACCTAGTAGTTCAGTGGATGCTCTGCTGTTCATGCATTCGATGCATCACGCTGTGGACACAATGAGTGTTCATAACACTGTATTGTATATTATGGGGTTATTTAGTTAAGCCCAAGTGAAATTTTATAAATTGCACTACATTTTCATGTTTCTCTTCGCCGTTTGACATTTTATTCTCCTCAGTTTTTAATATTACCGTTTAATGTTTGAATCTTTGAAAATTTTATGTTTTGCTTAAAGTTGAATAAATAAATCGTGTTTTGCTTTTTACTTCATGTTTTAATAATTTACTTTAGCGTTACCATAAAAAATTTCGAGTCATTTAAACAGCTAAATTTCAGCGATGCGGACGCGTGGACTGACTGCAAATCAATGTTGTAAGATTCTGCGGACGCGGATCATTGATAGAAATCCATGGACGGACGCGGACGCTAAATTTCAAGATCCGCACACCTCTGCTATCCAAGGACAGGAGAATGTCAGACCAGAATCTTATTAATTTTTGTCAGACAATCATACTTAGCTATAAAATCAATCAGGATTTTATTGATTCCTATAATCTTATTAGCTACTCTGTGTCTACCTCGATTATTGAATTAGGTTTACTAGTTTAAAAAAAACCAGCAAACTTAGCAACATCACATAATTCACTATATGTAGTTCCGCATCATGCATCTGAGAGCTATCTTTATAGTATTGAGTGTGATCGTGGAGAGTGAGTGGGTGAAAGGTCAGAGGTAGAAAGATAAGGTGATTGGATGAGGTAGTCAAATGACAAGGAGTGGACCATGGTGGCGAAAGTGGAAGGATGATGACCGTTGAGGTGCTGGAGAGATATGGTACTTTGTAGTGGATTACGCTGTGTTGATGGATTAATTATTTTATTATTATGTGTATTGTTATAAGAAATGTTGACCATTGGTCATTTTGCTGACTAATTTTGTGAGTGAATGGTGACATCACAACGTAGTTATTTGAAACTTAGATATATATATACATATAGATTCCACTAACATAAACAGCAATGTGATCTTAGTCATTAACAGTATTGAAGTATTTATATAGGTCAGAACATTTAATGGAACTTTATGGAACAGAGTAGGACTAATTACCAAATGGAAGAATGAAAAAATGATTTGGTATTGCTTAACTTTAAATGACAATCTTTATGAAAAAATGTTAGTTATCTGTTAAAGTTCGATTATTTCTTTGAAAATTCTAATTTGTTGTAGATTTTTATATTTCTTTCAGCCCTAGAGTTTATGTTATAGGTCTATAAAGAGTTTCCAGCTAAGGTTAGAAATAAAGTTCAACATACAGATTTGAGAGAAATACAAAAATAACGCAAAGGAAAGTGTTTGAACAGCAAATAGATATGGAAATATGATTCGATATTGATAATTATACAAGATTAAAATGCACCACGGGGGATATAGCGGGGAGTTTACCATGACCTGAAATATCCATTGGTCCTCACCGGAGATCGAACCAGACGGCTTTCCGTCTCCATAGTAAGATTGTAGAAGTTTCACTGGAGGGGGGATATCTAATTAAAACCACTGTATTATCAAAATTTGATGTTCTTGCCCGATACGTATTAGATGTTTGATTATGTATATAGTAATCACATTTTTAAAAAAAAAACAAAAATCAAAATCTTTTTTTTTTGTATTCATAAAATGTTTTGTTTTGTAAACCAATTATATTTCTTTAACAACTAGTTTTAGTTTATATTGAAATTTTCTTAATTTTTACAATAATATTGATGAATTGTATTTTGATTATAAATTGATTTCTGAGTCTGGTTGATTATATTTTATATGTACACACTTATTTTTAGTATTTACAGCAGAAGAAAATTGTCATTTTACCAATTGTTTCTTTTACTGACTTTTTTAAAAATTTATTTCCGATCCATTTTTTTTTTGGTTTTTTAATTTTATTTTAACTGTTTTCTCCATTCAAAACTTGCGATAATTTATTTATTTTGGGTAAAATTTCGAAGTATATTTTTGAAGGCACTGCATAATTCAATAATTTATTTGCAATTAGTTTTTTTTTTTTTTGTTTTTTTTTTAAATTTTTAACCACTATGAGTGAAAAAATATAATTCTCATAAAACATTTAAAGGGATATAGCCGTATTAAACTTTGACAACTCAATAATAAATGGGTAGCTTCCCATGCAAACAAAATACAGGAGCTGAGTGTTTAAAAATGTAAACAAAACTGTTTATTTTAAGCTTTATTAGGGTTAAGTGGGGTGTTAGGTGCACACTTACTTAATAAAACATTTAAAGATTAATAATTATTGCCAAATTAAAATAAAAAAAAAGATGTTTATTTTAGAAAAGGTTACTTTTGAAAACTAAGTTTTTATCGTGTCTTGTATTATACATATAGAAATAAAAGAAGAATCATTAAAAAAAACTTCGCCCTCTATCTCCATAATACATGTATACTAGTCATCAAAGAATTATTTAGGTCATATTAGTGTGCGAACTTTGAGTTTCTAAGCATCGCCGGTTACACCTTCTAGTTTACTGTATCTACTGAGACAATGACCACAACCTATATATCGGTTAATCAGTATAAGCAATTATAATTGGTTAGACTGCAAAAATTTTTTTGTTCAATTCTAAAAAAAAAAGCAACAAACTAGTAAACAAAAACGCAATCATAACATTTCCAAGAAACTGTAAGGTTTTAGTTGCAGAATCTATTTTTGCAAGTTGAAATGATAGAACGGCAATACTGCAAGTTATATGAGTTTAAGCTATTTTTATGTGTGTTGACGAGAGTATGTTTTCTATTGATGAAACTGTCACCATGTCAATGACTTGGGTCTAAGATTACAATCAAGTCCTTTTTACTAAAGTGAAGTGATGGATAAAGCCCTCATCCGACTGTGGACTACTCTTGATAAGGCAATAAATTGAATTTTCCTGGATTATTGATTGAATATTGAATTACCGATTTAATATTGAATTATCGATTGAATATTAAATTACCGATTGAATATTGAATTACCGATTGAATATTCCATTATCGATTGAATATTGTTTCATTAATTGAATATTGAATTACCGATTGAATATTCCGTTATCGATTGAATATTGTTTCATTAATTGAATTTGAAATTATATTTTGAATATTGAATTATAGATTGAATATTGAGTAATCAATGAATGTGTAAGAAAAAGAAATACTGCTGTGAGGACGGGCAGTGTGGTGGTTCTCATTACCCTAATTCTCTCATCTCCATTTCGAAGTCCTTTTAATAGGACATATTGTTACGAGTTTTTAATCTCTCTCTCTCTCTCTCTAGGTAGGTACTCAAGGACACGTGGGTTCGTTAGTTAAATAATAAGATTTATTCACTGTCTACAATGTACAGGTTATAATAGTCCAGACTAAAACAGTTGAACCAGTCTCTTGTAATTGATGGCGAAGTGCCGCTAACGAATTCGCTGCACCAACAGACATGGGGGTATCTATTGACCAACTCTAAACTGTCTTGTGCTCATCGTGGCTCCGTGTCTTCTCTGCGTGTCACTACCGGTCTGTTACTGACCGTTACTTTTCACTTCTCCTGTCTGTCCATTGAGTCACAGCACTGTTCCTTTTAAAGGTAGTCCACCCACACTGGTTGCGTCAGTTTCTCGCCAAAACTGAGGGTGGAGGTCATTTCGTGGGTGTGCAGGTGCAGATGAAAAATAACTACCAACTACCATTACATCACTTGTATTAAGGCGGGGGTGAACGACCGAACTAATAATGTATAGGCGTACATAAGTCGAGATGGCATCATTTATCTCGGGACATGGGTGCGACCTGGGGGGGGGGGGTCGAAGCAGAGTTATAACAATATTTGAGACGTGTTTCATGTCCTAGATCAGAGGTTTTCAACCTGTGGTCCGCTGATCCCCCCCTCCCAGGGGTCCGCGAGGAGCTACAAAGGGGTCCGTGTGCAAGTCAAGGAAAGTAGTGATTTTTCTTGTATAAAGTATTGCTTGGTTTGGTTGATTGGTTAGCTAAACAAAAATTACTAGCTATGCCAGACTGGACATTGAACATGAAATACACTTATGTTTACCTCGCATACCACCATGTTGGGACAAACTCTGTAGTGCAAAACAGGCACAGTCTTACCACCTCTGTGTTACAGACATACCAACAGAATAAATACTAGGTGATTGTTACATTTTTTGAATAGATAGCTATTTCGGTATGTGAAATGACTTTACATTTCTTGCGCGTGACTTAGGCTAGGCATACCGTTTAGCAAAATTTAAGTATTGTGCATCCGCAAACAAGACGTATTCTTGCCCAATCTGATGTAGGAAAAGTTGAAGCCAGGGTGCCTTGGGCTATGGGGGTCCGCCACCAGAGCTGGGAATGTCTGTGGGGTCCGCAGCATAAAAAAGGTTGAAAACCTCTGTTCTAGATGTCCTAGAGCAGTGGTCCCCAATCTGTTTCTCGTCAGGGACCGGTCAGTGTCTGATAATTTTACCGCGGCCCACTGCGAAAGAGGGGGGGGGGTGCGTTAATTATTTCTTGACCATGTATATGAATAAAAATAAAATAACTAATGTTTCTCGGGCGGTCCAGTAACACTCGCTCCACGGACCGGTCCGCGGCTCGGACGCTGGGGACCACTGCCCTAGAGGACCTCCATATCCCTGAGCTGGAAGGTTGGCAGGTTCATTGTGTTTTATCATTATATGACAATATCTGGCCTATTCGAGTATTAATAAACTTAGGTGTATTACAGTAAGTGGCGGAAACTGTCAATATTGGACTACAGTATAGGTAAATCTTTCAAGTTGGCAGATATATTTAACATTTACACAGTAAAAAAACAACTTACAGTTTAAGTTATTGGAGGAGACAAATAAAGATGGCCATTTATGCTATTAACTTCAGAGACTATTATTGGGAGATTAAAATATCACTCAGAACTAACGCTGTTTTTGTTTTGTTAAATCTGAAACTATATTCCTTTCCTGATTGTAACAGACAGACAAAACGGGAAGAACATATTTATTGTTTTGTTTTGTGAGCTTTCAACTAAAAGAACTATTTAATGTTGTTTATTTGAACTTGATAGTAGAAAAAAAAAATTATTACTTTAATTAAAAAGGCTGAAATTGTAGGATAATAAAGAAAATAAAAATGTATTCTAATAATAAGTAGGGTGTCTGTACTGCTGACTGGCCATAGTAATAAAGCTGCTACCATGGATAGAGGGGGGGGGGAGGAGGAATTAGCTTGTTCGAGAAATGGTAGGTTGCAGCTGTCTGATTGAGTGGGACCGAGTCAACAGTCAACACCTTCAGCTATGATACCAAGGTATCGGATTTTCCTCATTCACCACATTACCACCACTGTCGCAAGTTAAAGATTTTCTTTCTTGCCAGAAATTTCCAATGATCTGTCCCTCCCTCCCTTCCCCCTTATCATTGAATGTCTCCTTTATTAGGTCATGCACTGTAAATCAATAAACATTTACAATAATGTTAACGTGAGCACATACAAACATAAATGTATACATACAGAAGTTAACTTTTATATGCTACGGCCAGTAGTTGGTAACAGGGAAATAACCGGGAAATAACAAACATTGGCTGGCCTCGACATAACCGGGAAATAACAAACATTGGCTGGCCTTGACATAACCGGGAAATAACAAACATTGGCTGGCCTTGACATAACCGGGAAATAACAAACATTGGCTGGCCTCGACATAACCGGGAAATAACAAACATTGGCTGGCCTCGACATAACCGGGAAATAACAAACATTGGCTGGCCTCGACATAACCGGGAAATAACAAACATTGGCTGGCCTCGACATAACCGGGAAATAACAAACATTGGCTGGCCTCGACATAACCGGGAAATAACAAACATTGGCTGGCCTCGACATAACCGGGAAATAACAAACATTGGCTGGCCTCGACATAACCGGGAAATAACAAACATTGGCTGGCCTCGACATAACCGGGAAATAACAAACATTGGCTGGCCTCGACATAACCGGGAAATAACAAACATTGGCTGGCCTCGACATAACCGGGAAATAACAAACATTGGCTGGCCTCGACATAACCGGGAAATAACAAACATTGGCTGGCCTCGACATAACCGGGAAATAACAAACATTGGCTGGCCTCGACATAACCGGGAAATAACAAACATTGGCTGGCCTCGACATAACCGGGAAATAACAAACATTGGCTGGCCTCGACATAACCGGGAAATAACAAACATTGGCTGGCCTCGACATAACCGGGAAATAACAAACATTGGCTGGCCTCGACATAACCGGCAAATAACAAACATTGGCTGGCCTCGACATAACCGGGAAATAACAAACATTGGCTGGCCTCGACATAACCGGGAAATAACAAACATTGGCTTGCCTCGACATAACCGGGAAATAACAAACATTGGCTGGCCTCGACATAACCGGGAAATAACAAACATTGGCTGGCCTCGACCGGACTTCCGGTCCTTATTAAAAAAAGAAAGGCTGTTGTTTTTGTTTTTTCTAAAATTCTCAGACCTATAACGTTATTCAAATACAAACGGTATTCAAATACAAACGGTATTCAAATACAAAAATATATAAAGTTACATGACAGAGTGTGAATGGGTTGAATTGAAAATTATTAGTTCGTTACAAAAATATCGAGGCAACATTTCCATAATAGAAATTTGAGCCATCTATATCATTTACAATGGACAAATATTAAAGATGATATATCACGGCTAGCTTTTTAATTCCGCTTATTATAATGAAATAATTTATCAGTCTAAGAGTCCTATGTTTTGTAGCTCAAGTTTGGTTTTGGTTAGTTTTTAGCTGTTAACTTCCATTATCTAAACTTTTCTGTTATTCTACCGTCAGCTTAATATTACATACAATATAGATGCAGTAAGAGGAAAAAAGAATTTAGCTGCAAGTTATCTATAAAAAATAAAACAACTGAAGAGGCGATCATTAGTTTAATATGTGTTACGTTTAGAATTTACCCCCACCTTGCCAGGCCCCTCTCTACACCGTCAGGTGAAACTCTCCCCCCCCCCCAAACGAGTGACTTATAGTACTTGACCAATATTGTGTAGAATCGTTTCACCAACAATATAAACTTATAAAGGTTAATATCGACTACATGTGAGTTATAGAAACAATTTTTATGGCCACTAAATCTTTGAAGAAAAAAAAAACGCGTTTCGGGGCGGCACATAATTCCTTTCAGTCATGTGAGACATCCTCGTTACTTTAGGATTATTGGCTAAAAATATGGCTAGTCCCCCCCCCCTCCCATTCATTAACATAGTATACGTAGTCTGCTATTTTTATCGGGTAGAACCGGAACTGATTTTAAGTAATACGCACATATACAAAGACTACATAGGGGTCTTTGTGTGCCATATACACAAGAATCAGTCGGAACCATTTATAAACATAAAAACTAATAGAAGTTACGAAAGGCTCATAGAGCACAATAATTTAAAATAAAAAAAATATTTGTCATATGTCATGCTCCAGTGTTATTTAATATTATCTGGATTTTGAATTTAACTGTAGAAAAGAAATTGATGAAATATATTTTTAATGGCAACTAAACGAGTCGAGTATTTTAGTTTTCTTAGCAATGTATTGTTCTCTTCTAGATATAAATAACATAAATACACTGGGTGTGGCCTTTATATATAAGAGAACAAATAATATAATCAGAACATATCAATTTCAGTTTCCTGTTGACTCATACATGTCACAGTTTGTGTTGGAAATGGCTACTTAAAAATCAATGATCCCAACCACTGGTCCTACAATGGTGTGTTAACGGGTAACACAGCGTTGATACAGGAAGTGGGTTATGCACATTGACACGGCTTGAATACAGTGGCCTACCTGGAATGTAGAAGTAAGCAGATTAGAGACTGGTATGGCAGAAACACAACACTATGTCATGCTAGTGCAATATGGACATTTTAGTTTAGATGCACAACGTAGAAATAAATAGGCCTTACACTATCCAGTCAATCTATGCATTAAAATTTTACCTTTAATGGTACGCATATCAATTTTAAATGATTCATAGTACGAACACGTACAAATTGCAACATTAAGGGGAATTTACATATTTGGAGGGGTATAGTTTCGATGGACATCTATTGAGACAATTTGTCAAGCATCATATTTTATACTTGTAAGCCAAACAATCTATTATTGTGTAAGTCTGTAAAAGAAAATAAACAATGTATATCTTCTGATAATTAGGGTCACAAAAAACAGAAACTTCTTTAGTATCTGTGAATAATAATATAATATTGACTGAAGTTTGTTACATCGTTCATTTAAAGTAACTACAAAGTTTCGGTACCTTTAACTTGTTTAACAACAATTATGTTTTAACATGTTCATCCTGTGAAATACCTGCTTGATAGGCAGAATATAGTTTGTTATTAAATGAGAATGTATTGATTAGTCATAACTAAAAAAATACGTGTATATATATACAGGCCCGTAGCCAGAGGGGGGCTGGGAGGGCTGAGCCCCCCCCCCCGTTCATGACCTGAGCCCCCCCCCCCCGTGCATGATTTGAGCTTTTTGACAAAATTTTAATAATAACGGCTATAAAACATCAATCATTTTGTTCAATAAATCAATAATAATAAAAACTTAAAAGTTTATATTTTGGCAATCATTCAGGCTATTTGACTTACATATATAGCTTATCTCATTTTTGGGCATAAAAATTGAATCTTATTGAAGTTCACTTCTGGGTATTTTGGGCAGCATTGGCATTTGGGGCTTCAACAGCCGTGTGTGAGAACAGTTTCTCAACCCTCTCAATGTTACAAAAGCGTCTAAGCAATCTTTTCCTGCTTGCATTTGAAACAGATCAGACAATCTGAATGCTGAGGCATTTTTAGGTAAATTCAGTGCTAAACCACGACGTTTGCAAATTTGAAACGTATTATAATATAAGTTCGCAACCAGTGCCGACGAGTGGGGGGGGGGCAGGGGGGCAATACCCAGGGGCCCGGCGAGTTTTAGGGACCGGGACTGAGCTGGCCAATCAACTTTTTAAAATACAGTGGGTATTCGGTTAACGAACTGTTCGGACAGCGAATAAATCGGACAACGAACACTTTCAGGAAAGATTTTTGTGTTCGGACAACGAACAAAATTCGGATAACGAACAAAAACTAATTCTAACGAAAACGTCTCGGCTCTCGAAACACCCGACCTCAGTCCTCATTTTGTCCTGAAATGGATGTGCACGTGCGCTGACACGTCATCATTCATACTACGTAGCAGTGAGGCAGCACCATACGACGCGTAGGGTAGTGTGCGACGACACATTGTCAATAATGTACCATACATGTGTAGTTGGTTTATGTCCTTGTGGTTTTCGTATGTGCTTCTCTAAACGCCTTATAAAAAAAACCTGAAAATTTGAAAATATTATGGGACTTAAAAAGAGTGGAGTGTCAAGAACTGTGCTCACCATAAAAAACCAAGCAAGAGATTATAACTAAAGTAGAGAGTGGACAAATATTGACTGATGTTACCAGGCAGTACGCTTGAACAGGTCTACAGTAGGCACAATCCTAGCTAAAAAAAAAAAAGATAACATCAAGAAGACTAAAGGAGTAACGAAAATTACATCTGAGAAGCAAAAAAGTGTCATCCATCATAAAATCGAGAGTTTGCTTTTAGTTTGGATAACTGAATGGGAGGTGAAAAGAGATGTAACTAGAATGGCCATCATTCAAGAGAAGGCTGGAGATATTTTTGAGAAATTGAAAGAACAAACTCCAGGCTCGTCCTCCGAAAATCTAGTAGAATTCAAGGCTACCACTGGCTGGTTTACAAAATTTAAAAGGAGATCTGGCATTAAAAAAGCTGATGTCAATAGGGTTGCTGGTCTCCACAACGTCATTGCTATCAATCATTTCCTGAAAGTCCTGAAGGATAGAGAAAAACAACCGACATTGGACATGATCTTTAACGCCCAAAGAAAGGGAAAGAACTGATTAATAAACAAGACCATATGTATGTATCTTATTTGTAATAAATAAACTTACTAAGAAATTATTCTTGTACATGACAATTTTTTTTAATGTAGTTTTTTGGATCTCCAGAACGAATTAATCGAATTTCCATTAACATATATGGTAAATCAATAATCGGTTAACGAACGATTCGGATAGCGAATATAATTGTGGAACGGATTAAGTTCGTTAACCGAATACCCACTGTATTAATATCAGCACGGGGACCCGTGTCACCCCTGCCCAGGGGCCCGAAATTTCTGTCGATGGGCCTGTTCGCAACCTTGTAATAGTTTTATATATTGATATCTTCTGAGGACGACTAGCAACTTAAAGTTAATAAAATAACATTGACTTCTGACTTCATTTTTTACATATGTATAATAAAATAATAAAGTACAAACTCCGTGATTTCTGAGTGATGTTATTTAATTTGCAAATTTACTTTTTAGCAGAATTAATTTAATTTAAAATTGAATAAATACGATTGTTGTTGTTGATAGATATGTTCTTTGTTTTCAATATTTTATAAGAAATATCACACAAATAGCTAAGCTATATTCATGCATCTTTGTCGTTCTTCCCGGGTTGTACGTTAAACAAACAGTATGATAATATAAATCAGGTATCTATTATGTAACAATTGTGTAGCAGAACAAAGGTCAATATATTTATAACAGGAATCAGAAATTGCTCAGCCTCAATACATTTTTATCATTAAAATTCTTTACTATTTAAATTATTTTTAACAAAACTGCAACATGCCATGCATTATTAAAACGTAGTTAAAATTATATATTTCTAATTAATAGCTAAACAATCGGTACTAAAATGCACCATTCCATATATGGAACTGCAAAAAATTTCTTGGGGAGGGGACTCACTGAGATCCCCTGCCCAAACCCATCCTCTCCGTTCGCAAGCTTTCGGCGCTTCGCGCCTCCATTTAGCCCCCCCGAACATTTCTTCTACGCCACCAGCGGCGGATTTAGGGGGAGGGGCACCATGCCTCCCCCTGTTATCGCAAGTTTAGGTAAGACATCATTAAATTATCGAAATATTTTTTGTTCTAAGACCAATTTTCAACAATGAAAACAGTCTTGCCCCCCCCCCGGGCCGGGTTAAAGTCTAGATCCGCCTTTGTGCCCCCAGGATCATTTATTCGGCACCCCCCCCCCCCCCCCCCGAAAAAAATTTCTTCGCCCCTCCGAAAATGTCTTCGCCCCCCCCCCCTATCTAATATTCCTGGCTACGGGCCTGTATATATATATATATTATATATATATATATATTCAAATTACAAATTATATCAAACGGTTAGAAAATTAAAAAAAAAAAGTTTAAAACATGTCTAGTCTCATTGATAAAATAGCTACATAACACAGTGTTAATAGTCAGCCGTTAATTCAGTAACATTTTTCAAATATTCAATGTGTACAGCGAAAAACCTGTTCTGTTTTTTTTTTTAGACGTGTCTATTCCCCATTTATATCCCGTTTATTGTAAACAAAGTAAAGGAATAGTTGAGCCGAACCGAAAGTCTACAATTTTTCAATTTCTTTTCATAACATGTTAGCCGAAACTCAGTTGTACATTGGCTCAGGTAAAGGTCTTAAGTTATAAACATACGTCAGGTGGAGATAAAAACTTTTGACAGAAATGCTGCCTTAGAACTCAGTGATTCTCAAAGTGAACGACATCGTCCCCCTTGCAGTCGATAAAATCATTCAGGGTGGCGATGGAAGTTGTTTGTTGTTTTCGTTGGGTGCGATCAATAATATAAAATATGTAAGATCAGATAAAGTCACTTTTAAGAAAAAAATTATAAATTTTTTCTTAACCTTGTAACTTCAAAGAATGGTCATTAAAGGAACTACGTTCAATTAAAAATGTTTTTTTTTAGTTTAACACCAATTGCGATGTATTATTTTCCATTAAATATGCATGTATTTGTCACAAAATACGTGAGTTACTACACCACTAATAAATCAGTACTGACTTTGGCCTTTGTCTAGAGAAAGGGGGTTGATATATACCTCATTGCAATCGGTCGTTTATTTACATTTATCCAGTACGTGATCCAAGCAAAGAAGTATGAACTTTAAAGATTTGTTCAGCTGAAAACAAATATATATTAACACATCTACATAAAAATGGAATTCTCTTTTTAGCATGAGATTTGTTCTTCCAGTTAACTCAATCCTGTCTATTCTTTTCATCTTTATTAACTGATAGATTTGAAACCAACTTCATTGAATTTCTATTTCAAAACAGCTGTAAACTGGAGAAGAATTGTTATATACCGACTATTAATATTAGTGAGGTTATGAATACACAAGCTGGCTTTTGATATCGTTAAACGTATTCCTCTGAGCAATCAATAATTGATACATAGCAAAATTTGGCTAAGTGTCAGTAGACGTTGATTAGTCAATAAGTATTTTTGTAATCGTATTTACTGCACGGCTTGACGAGTCATATTAGCCTGAACATTACAGTACAGTAAGTAAGTGAATTGGTCAAGAGAATGAAAAGCTAGCAATTTTTTACAAGACAGATTGTTTCGATACCTTTTTTATGAAACTGATGAAATAATTGTTTAATAAGGAAGTCAGTCCTGGCTGGCAAAAAAGAGTCTCTTTGACTCAATACTACAGTTCTCAGGAAAGGAAGACACTAAAAACGGACACTACTTGAAATAATTTGTGAAGTAAATCCACAGCTTCAATTTGATGAGATAAATTTAATAAAAAAAAGGTAGTAGATATTTTTTCTGTTATACGAAACTAATTTGAGAAGGAAGGGATTTTAATACTTTTCCTAATTTAATATGTGAACATTTATTGTCAGCTACTAGGGCTTTAAGACTCAAATCAAAGACACGATGACATTTTAAACTTTGTTGGAATTAGGATCGTTGTAGAATATAAAACCTTGCAGGAGAAATAGACTGAATTATCAAAAAAATAATGTTGAAGTAAAATTAAATTTGGTTATCAACACTTCTGACTACAGAAACAAATACCAATATAATCTGCTCTGGATCATATGAGCTATAGTAAATAAGTTCCTAATATCCTTTCTATCATCATAGTATTAAAATATTATGTTGAAATTGAATTTATTGCTGTTACCAAATCTATGAGTAAATTAAAGAAAGCGACTGCAAGTAGCTTAACTTGGTGATTTAAGGGGCAAAGAACTTTGTTTTTCGAAAAGGGAGCATTAGTTACAAAAATATTTGAGAATCACTGTTTTAGATGATTCTGTTTTTGCCTCATTGTGGTCTTATACAGAAACACTCATGTATATGGTGTTTTTTTTTAATAAGAAGTCTTATTCTGAAAATCTGAAGTGTGTATGTGGATGTCATGGGCGCAACCGATATACGGGTCGTGCGGGTCCGGACCCTACCAAAAATCAAGCCACTGGTATTCGACCCTACCAAAATTGGGGGGGGGGGGGGGACATACCGATTTTCATCTTCCCTAATATTTCTGGACCCTACCAACTTCAACATACTGGTTGCGCCCCTGGTTGGTGTTATGTTCTAATAATAATAATTATTTTAGTTTAGCTATATTTCGTTTCGCGATATCAATTCTTCAAACGTATTCACCTCTTTTATAGGAGTGTGGCTATATTATTACGTAGGCATATATGTATTTGATTACACGACATTCTAAAAAATGAGCTATATTTGGTTAGGCTTGTTTAAAACTTGTTTTGGTAAATCCACTGGTGTGTTAAGTTCTTTTTTTTATACATATACAAAATTTTATTTTATATATATAACATGTTATGTTACACGCCAGGGACGCGTTTGACGTGGTTGATCAATCATACGTATCGCGACACAAAAGCCTTTCTGTAGTTGCAAGTTGGCAAGGCTGCAGCACGTTGGTGACTAATGCATATTTGCTTCAGGCCGAATCATAGTGTGGGAACATTGTATTTGAATGACTTAGTGCATATTCTGCTGCTCATTGAATTGCATAGATAAAAATAGTTTCAAACAAATACACACTACAAAATCATTAAAGTTAAAAAAATTGTTGCTTAGATATTTCGTCAGAGCTCGTTTATAAATTACAGCTTCGCACGAGGTGGGGGTGTCTTATAATTTGTAATGGTTGATGCTTTCTGGGAAGGGATGAAACGATTTTACAAGAATAAGAAAACCGTGATACCTAGCTAATAGCACTGCAACCAACGTGTCTCAATTTAAAATGCTGATTTTATTATTCAATCCATTAAATAAATAGATGGTGTGTAAAATATTAATATGGATTTTTTATATGAATGTTAGTACAGTGTACTAATATGTATATATCAACTCCTTTGAAACTTTTTTAGTCATTATAATTTTGAACCAAGAAAAAAATTAACTTATTAGAAACAATTCATTCTGTTAACAATGGACGACACATTTCTTCAGGGGGCACCGTAGCTGTAATCTTGAAAACTATTTTTAGCCTTAGTACCAGATATTACACTCTCTTTGTCTGCTCTCAGTCTGGTCTTTCAATCTAATTTGAGAATCCATTTTATCTCATTAGTGGTTTTAAATCTGCATTTGTGATTTTGGTCATATATTTCACACAGCTCTACAAAAGTGCTTCAGAACCTTTACACACCGACCCACCACCTTGATAACAATCATTTTTTTTTATTTTAGTACATAAGCAGACGATAAACGAAAAATATCATTCTTTCCACAATAAAAAATGTTATGTTACAAATAAAATTCATTAACATCAATGGGAATTGTTCATTAGGAGAATACATATCGTCGTCATTTGATTACTTGGTTGTTAATTTCATTCTCAGATGCTGTTCTATATCTAAAAGCCCATTCCTTTTTTACTCAATGTTTACAAATGTTTAAAAAAAACCTCACATGGAAGATAGTAAAAGCAAAATTTCATGTTTTTTTTTAAAACATGAATGGTTAAGTTGGCAAATTGAACTACGTTATCCTACAATCCTTATAACACGTTTATTTTTCAAGAGTCCTTCTAAAGCTAAATATTCTTCTTCGATAAGAGACAAACCTTCTGCAATGTGTGTTGATTCTTTTCCATTTAATTTTTTTTAAACTGGAATAAGGCCTTCTTGTATGTTATGAGGACATTGTTTACTATTTTCTCAAATCAAACTATAAAGTACTGCCACCTAATCAATTATCGATCAAACGAATCAAAAATATCGAACATACAATAAGTTTTTAGACAGTAGACATTAGGAAGAACAACTGACACAAATCGTGACATATTCATTGAGTAAAAAAAAAAAACTTCACTTCATTCTTCATTTGCGGCCTTTTTTTTAATTAAGACACAATAATTTCATTTCTGACACATTTTTTTATACAAAATAAAATATTTCACTAAAACATAAATGGAAACAAAATTAGTTGGTGATTTATGAAAATATCTATCTGCTTTGACTTAATATTAATTTTTGATGAGGTTTGTCACAATACTTAGAAAATTAAAAAAATTCCTCTATGGGATCGTCCATTAATTACGTCAGCAAACTTGAGAACTTTTTAGATTCTCCTCCTCTGTCAATAACTGTCAAACTCTCGGTGACCCGACTAGTCAACGTACCTCCAATTTTTTTCAAATACAAACTTATAAAAAAGCGAAAACAAAATATATAAATATAATATCTTTTTTGCGATTCGAGAACCAATATATTATTGTATGTAAAATATACAATGATGCCTCCTTACCCACCCCCGATATGCCACTGTCGATTCCCCAATTTGTAGTCAGTTGTATGCAACTTACTGACACCTCGAAAAGAATAGAAACTGAACATTTGTTAAGGGGAACTGAGTTATAAGTAGCCATTACCTGTGTTCCTTATAGGCTGCACACGAGCACAAATATAATAACAGGGCGCATCTAGACTTTTTTTAACTAGTTACGTTTTGCACAACTAATTTCTTTTGTTTTCAAATATCATGTCAGTCATACTCTTTATTCTGAGTTCTCTACCCGTCCTTTTTGTTTATTCACACCTTATTCTGGTTTCTCTCAATCATTGCTATTTTCTATTCAATCTTCTTCTCTTTTCTATTTTGTAATGTCGGTATATTTTCCCGTCATCTTTTCCGCATGCTATTTACTCTCCTCCATTCCTATTATGTATTCTATTTCCACACCTCATTGTTTGTATACTATTTCTCTATCCACGATCTTATTTGCTTTGTTTTCGATAAAATATTTAATTATTCTTACTCTCTATCCCTACGTCCTACATTATATATATATATATATATATATATATATATATATATATATATATATATATATATATACATATATATAACCAGTGTCGCAACCAGTAAGAAATGCTGGGGGGAGGGGCGGGGGGGGGCGGCTCACATTTTGAAAAAAGACAAAAGCCCGAATCAAAAATAAAATTATAATTAATAAAAAATAAGGATAGAACAGATTATTATTTTATGAGTTTGGGAGTCTTTTTTGTAACTTTAATTATGTATTGATGATACAAAAGAAAGAAAGTTATTGTGGTTATGGCACATTGAGAAGCACCATACCCCCCCCCCTCTCCCCTCATCCCAAAAATGCATTGGATTTGAAAAAATTGCCGAGTCCCTCCGATTTCGCCTGTTGTGGCTTGAGCTCCCGCCCCCCTGTTTGCGCCACTGTATAGATATATATATCCACCCACGGCCTCCTACGTTTCTCCACATTTCTCTATTTTCGTTCACTCGCTCTTACCTTTTAAAAAACAATTGGAATTGTAGTTTTTGTTCATATTACGGAAATACGAAGAGAATTGTGCTTTGAAAGAGTGAACGGGCGGGGAAGGGGGGTTTACAAGGAGAGAAAAAAGAAGTTGTCGAAACTTAAATGATAATTATTATTTAGCATTATTATGGCTGCATTCATTTTAAAACTTTGAATTAGACAGGTTTAGACTTGTATAGCAAAGCTATTAGGTATAAGTATTGATGTCTTTGTGTCATTCTTACAGAGGTCAAACTAATGTGTACGTGTCAATACCAATGATAGATATCTATAATATTAAAATGATTTATAAGAAATAACAATGAACTGAAGACAACCCTATTCTTATACATTTATCAATTGACTTTCAAAATTTTGTATTGGTTATTTCCAAACGCTACATGTGTAGCAGGTGGTTTATTTACTGTTATAGACATTGGTGCATAGTACAATTAACTAAAAAAATATTGCTAACCCGGTAGTGCCGAACTTATGGATTTTGGGGCCCGGTGGGCTTGGCCTATTCTGGGAGGCGCCCCTGCATTTTGACATCAGATAATATTTGTGCCCCCCCCCTCAGTCTGGGTCCTGGGGAGAAAGAATTGTTGTGTAGCTTTTATCTGACCTTCAATTAAAAAATAATATTCCATCAATGCAGTTGAGGTTGTAGACGCAGAAAATATCAGGCCTCTTAAAAAAGAAACATATATCAAAGCTTTAACCATTATAGTTCTGTAAAGCCAGTGCCAAACCTATGTATTTTGGCCTCTTCTGGGGCCCCCTGCATAGTGACATGAGATAATGTACTTAATATTTAATGTAAAAAAGATTTTTGGGGGCTCCTGTCAAGATGAGATTATACTTAACTCTCATCCCAAAAGAGAACAATCCTCATTATGGGTTCAAAAGCTTAACAAAAAGAACCCCCGACTATTAAACGTTGAATCTAACATCCAACTATAGCCTACATAATTTGCGCACGCAAAACCTTATCATTGATAAATCTTAATTGATTCTTAATATTTTAATGGACTCCTTTCCAAACAGTTCTTCATTTTATGTTTTATGATATTCAACATGACGTATTTTAAAAAAAAGAGAGACGTGAGTGAGTGCAAGTTAGGCAAAACGCTACATATTTAGAAGGTCTTTACTTACTGTTATACACATTGTAGTATAGTACAACATATCATAATGAGAATTAACTAAGAAAATATTGTCAACCCGACAGAGCCGAACCTATGGATTTTGGGGTCCGGTGGGCTTGGCTTCTTTGGGGGCCACTGCGTTCTGACATTCGACACCATGACATGAGATAATGTATTTAATATTCAATGTAAAAAAATTTGGGGCCACTTCAAGCTGGGGAGAATCGTTGTGTAGCTTTTATCTGACCTTCAGTTAAAACGAAGAAAACATTAGGCCTCTTAAAAAACAAATATCAAAGCTTTAAGCATTATAGTTCTGTGAAGCCAGTGCCAAACCTAGGGATTTTGGCCTCTTCGGTGGCCCCTACATTGGTGTAGACACCACGCAACCCCCGCACCCTACTAGTGACGCCACTGGGTCCTGCATTGTTCTCTAGGATTATCGTGGAATATTTCTAAATACTTCTCTACTTGTTTCAAATGAACCACTGCATCTAATATTAATGAGTCTGTCTCGGGTAGAGAATTAGCATGAACTAAACGGTATTCTGGTGCAATGTCTTTAAAGCTGGGGGCATTGGGGCGGTTTCGGGAAGACATGATGTGTGTATCGGTTATCCATTTGTCGGCCATGGTCGTGAACTGACCACCGCTGACGCGCTTCTTTTTTTCAGCCTGGTTAGGCGGTGACCCCCCACTGTCCTCAGATAGCCTCTTCGCACAGGCTTGTATAAAACCCATGACATAGGCCTATCTGGCAATCTCTATGTCATTTTTGCATTAACTGACTAAACTTGAGCAGGTGGAAAGGGAACGTGCGGTATGGGTGGAAAAGGGGGGGGGGAATAATGTCCCCACGGAGTCCTGCTTGGAGTTACAGACGAGATCCGAGTGTAAAGTTCCGTCAAACTCGGTTTGTTCTTGTCAATTTTTCGACCCTGGACAATTATACCCATTGTGCTTGCAAATATAATGTTGGTAATTATGTTCGCCGCCTGTCCTTCATGGCTGACCAAGTGATCAATGGAGTGGGAAACCTCGCCCACGACCCTCTCCAGAGGCAGATTTAAGAACGGGCGCACCCTGGGCCCCCGAATATTTAGAAGCCTCACATAGCCCAATTTTAAACCCTTTCATATGTCACACTTTTTTTTAAAAGGGCCCAACATTTTCCTCTTTGTGGGGGGGGGGCTCAACTGACCTAAATCAGCCCCTTCCCATCTCACAAGAAATGTATTAACCCACGAGTATCTAAGACCTATACTAATGGACTATTTTCACTCTTGGAACTGGTTTGTGCAATCTCCTTTAAGTCTCAATAAAAATATAAAACAGAAAATAAGTTTTTTTTATAATATAAAAAAAAACACAACAGAATAGGGTTTATGATAAGATAAGACTAAGTTATTGAACAAAGTTAATTTTAAAATACAACTTTTTGTGAATCACTTTATTACCTTGTGGAAACTACGTATAAATACAACTTTATATGAATCACTTTATTAACTTGTGGAAACTACGTATAAATACAACTTTTTATGAATCACTTTATTAACTTGTGGAAACTCGACGTAAAAATACAAAATATAACCACGGTCAATTATTTCTAGAGGTGATGATGACCTTATAACGGAGTGGACTTGACGTCAATCCGAACACATAGGTCAGCGGTGGCGGGTGGTCAGGATCGACGCAACTGAACTGAAATCTCTGGACCATCGCAGACAAGTAAAGGAACAGTTCCATTTTCGCCATGGCCTCACCGAGACAAGATCTGCGGCCAACGCCAAAGGGGATGAACTCTTCGGGAGTCTTGAGTTGCCCATCTTGGTCGATGAATCTTTCAGGTCGGTAGCTCATGACGTCATCGCCCCAGATTTTTTGATCGTACATGATTGAGTCCAGGTTGGGGAAGATTAAAGAACCTTTAGGGATGGTGTACCCTCTGAATGTCACGTCTCGAGAACACGAGTGTGGGGCGGAGAACGGGAGAATGCTGGCAAGCCGCTGTGTCTCCTTGATGGAGGCGTTCAGATAAATTAAATTTGGCCTATCTTCGCATGTCGGAGCGCGCGCCAACCCAACGTGCTCGCGTATTTCTTCGAAGATCTTCTTCTGAACTTCCGGAAAGTTCAGCATGTATAGCACAAACCAGTAGATGGTGACTGACGTGGTCTCGGCGCCAGTAAGGAACAGCTCGTACACAATTTTGACCAGGTTCGTGTCGTCCATGGTCGTGAACTGACCACTGCTGACGCGCCTCTCCCTTTCGGCCTGGTAGGCGCCGATGAAATTGTCCTCCGATGACCTCTCCTGGCAGGTTTGTATAAAACCCCGGGCCTTGCTAACCATCTCTTTGACATTTTGCCTCAGCTCATCAAAGTTAAACAGGTCGAAAGGGAGGTACTGTAGAATGGGGAAAAACGTCACTGCCGATACCTGCTCGGAGTTTCTGACCATACCCGAGACCCGGGTGTAGAACTCCGTCAGTCTTGGGTCATCGTAGTCAAATCTTTCACCTACGACAATCGTGGCCATGATGCTGGCAATGCTGATGGAGGTCATTATGTTTATGTCCACCGCCTGTCCTTCCAGGCTGGTCAAGTGGTCGATGTAGTGGGAGACCTCGTTCTTGACCCTCTCCTGCAGGACGTTTCTGCCCAGGCCAAAGTCTCTTAAAATGGACGAAGTGACCGTTCTTTGCTCTTTCCAGACATGGCCGGACGATAAAGCAACACCTTTTCCAACCAGCCCTGTTGTCTAAACGTAGAAAAACAAAAGGAAAAAAAAAATGTAAATATTAATTGAATCCAACATTTACAGAGAAATGGTTAAGTTGGAACATTTTAATTGAATCCGACATTTACAGAGAAAAGGTTAAGTAGCAACATTTTAATAGAAATGTTAGTTTATGTTAGAATATCCAACAATTTTAGAGAACGTAGAAGTAGGCCCCCCCGCCAGCTTAATCTTGGGGCCCCTGACGTTGGCGTCAACACTGGGGCACCTCTGTTCACACAAAATCTACATTTAGCTGAATAACGTTTCAGCAGATTACTTTAGCCAACGGGGTCCCAGAAGGGCAGGGGCCATTGTCACGTGTTTGAGTAGTAACCCCATCTTGTGGAAGATCTGGTCCTATGTCGAGTACTAAATTAATTTTTTTTTAAGTTTAAAGGAACCTACATTTACACTTAAGAAGTTTATTTAAATCATGTTATGTTTTCTTTGGATATTTCATGAAAGCAATCTTACAACGTGTTGGGGTTCCTGGCTAAAATGCGAGAAAGTGGCGTTCTGACTAAGGCCGCCCTATTACCTTATCTTAGTGCTCCATAACAAGACAGAAGTACTTATACTTAATTAAGGCAACCAAATTACATTAGCTTAGTGCTCCTATATGTATCGCAGCTTAAGCTCCCGAAAAGTTTCCTTTGTCCAGTGTCGCCATCTGCACAGTTACCTTGGGCCCCCGAAATAAATATTACAAATGGGCCCACTATGTGCCGTTGCCTAAGTTCCCCAAAGAGCGGCCCTGAACTTACCATATCAAAATATACAAGTGGTCTGTCCGAGAAATCATCTCCTCTGACCTGAAACATTTCTTTCATTAAGTCATAGCCGCTGACCACAACGACAAACTTTGACCCCATCCACAGACTTGATGAATAAAAAAATAAATAAAAACAAGATAGTTTTTAATGATATGTATGCAATATGTAAAATATTTTAACTAATATGATATCTTCACTGTTTTTTTATCATTGTCCCTTGATATTGGCCAAATTGAAAGAAAATGATTCGAGACGAGTTATCTATGACTAATCTATACATAACACAAAAATCAAACATTCAGTTTTGGTAAAAAAAAATCAAGTTAAAATAAACTTACTATCGTTACTATTTATCAAATTTACTTTGGTCATTGAGTCTACAGTGCCAAACCTAGTGATTTGGGGAGCCCGGGGGGCTTGGCTACTTTGGGGGCCCCTGTTTTTTGACAATCGACACCATGTCATGAGATAATGCACTTTATACTTAATGTAAAAAAAAGTTTTGTGGGACTTTCGACTTTGGACCCACCCTTCTTCCCCCCACTCTAGGTACGCCTCTGTGAGTCTATTACCTAATATGACATGGTTTAATAATATAGCCTGAATTGAGGGGGGGAAAACCCGGAATATTAGTTGTCCAGGAGTTGCTGGGTAAGGTGCACTTTTTTTTTCAATATGATTCAAATCTTCAAAATGATGTAACTGTTTTACAGTATGATGAAGTCCCTCTGTATCATGGCACCGCGCCTGGTGCGATAGCTTCTGTCCGCGGGGGGACCCAACGCCTTAAATGATCGGCACGATCCATGTTGATGGCCCGATATTTAAATTTTAAAGCATAGATAAACTCAGCGTCGTTTTTAGGGTTAGGGAAATAGCATCAGATCTCAGCAACAATTGGACTCCCATTCGATTTATAATTCATATGTAATCTGATGTAATCTGATAGACTCGAGATGACATTTTGCCTAGGCGAAAAAATTAAAGCAGATCTGGATTCTGCAGAGGAGTAGCGAGCGGTGGGCAAGGGGGGCATCGTGCCCCGAGCGCTACTCACAAAGGGGCGCCAAATGGTATATTTTACATATAATATTATATGGTTTTCGAATGTGGGGGGGGGCACCTAAAAGGGTATAGAAAGGTATTGTGCCCCAGGCGCGAGTTGAGCTCAATACGCCACTGGGATTCTGGACACATTATGAAACTAGACGCATATTTTGTATTTGCGCAAACACGGGGAAAGGATCTATAGGCCTACTTGTGAAAACGTACTTCATAGGCCCGTAGCGTGCAGGGGGTGGACAGGGGGGCCGGCCCCCCATGAGTTTTGTCTGCCCCCCCTGCTTATTTGTTCTACTTAGTAAAATGTATTACCTGGCCCTCCCCTGCTATTGCCTGGCCCCTGCTGTAGAATGCCTGGCCCCTACTGTAGAATTTTCACGCTACGAGGCTGCCATTACATATCATTTACATAATTTTAATTATTCATAGTATCCTTTAACCTGAAGATATCTCCACACTGCTCTCTCCATCTTCTGAAGCAAGGTCTCAAGTATTTCTTCTTGGACAACAGATGACCAAAGATAGGCAGAGGTCGAAACGGCATAGGTGGATAATGTACACCTCGTTGACCGCGTAGATATAACACAATGAACAGAATAACCGTTACCACTAGCAACGGCCATACTGGGAAGGTATCCATAGCAACTTAAAAGAAAAGTTTGTAAATACAAAAAAAAAAACCCACTAACTGAACATAAATATATTTTATCTTAAAAGACTTAATTTTAAAAAAAGGCCAACACATGTTTAAACATAAAGACTAATTAATAATAAAAAAAAAATGACCGATTTCTTAGGACACATTTCAAATTTCTGTAATGGAAAGAAAGATAATTTAACAAAGGAACCCATTATTTTTTTTTTTACAAACTAGCTAAATTTGTTGAATGTTTAAAGTGCGATTTTTAAAAGAGATATTTAAGACAATAACGACAAACAACAACTGTCATTATCAGTCATTTACAACAACTGTCATTATCAGTCATTTACAACAACTGTCATTATCAGTCATTTACAACAACTGTCATTATCAGTCATTTACAACAACTGTCATTATCAGTCATTTACAACAACTGTCATTATCAGTCATTTACAACAACTGTTATTATCAGTCATTTACAACAACTGTCATTATCAGTCATTTACAACAACTGTCATTATCAGTCATTTACAACAACTGTCATTATCAGTCATTTACAACAACTGTCATTATCAGTCATTTACAACAACTGTCATTATCAGTCATTTACAACAACCGCCCTTATTATTTGAAGTAAAGTAATAAAATAATATAATAATATAATAATATAATAATATAATAATATAATAATATAATAATATAATAATATAATAATATAATAATATAATAATATAATAATATAATAATAAAATAATAAAATAATAAAATATTATAATATTATAATAATATAAAAATATATAATAAAATTTAAGTAAATGAATATTTACTTTTATAAAGATTTAATGTTAAATACAAAAAAATCTGACATATAATGCGATACTATGTGGGACTATTATGACGTCAGCTAAAATTAAAAAAAAAAAAAAACAAATGATAACTACCTTCTACTTTCTAAACAAAAGACTTCCACATTACACTTCCACATTACACTTATACATTACACTTCCATATTACACTTCCACATTACACTTCCATATTACACTTCCAAATGACACTTCCACATTACACTTCCATATTATACTTCCATATTACACTTCCATATTACACTTCCAAATGACACTTCCACATTACACTTCCATATTATACTTCCATATTACACTTCCATATTACACTTCCAAATGACACTTCCACATTACACCTCCATATTATACTTCCACATTACACTTTCATATTACACTTCCAAATGACACTTCCACATTACACTTCCATATTATACTTCCACATTACAATTTCATATTACACTTCCAAATGACACTTCCACATTACACTTCCATATTATACTTCCACATTAGACTTCTACATTACACTTTACATTACACTTCCAAATGACACTTTATATTACACTTCCATATTACACTTCCACATTATACTTCCAAATGACACTTCATTATGACACTTCCATGTTACACCATAGGCTCGCTTCACTTACTGAGACCGGCATGTATTATAATATTATAGAAAAATTACAACAAATGAAAACTATTGGTAAATATTTTAAATTTAACCTAAACATCTTGTATTGGAAACGCGCAAAAAATTTTTACAACTTCATTGTGGAATAAAGTTTGCGTTGTAGGAAAAGTCAACGTTACCTGCTCGGGGTCTAAAGGTGTCTAGCAGCAAACAGAATACATAGCTACATTTGTTATAAGAGGTTAAAAAACTGCCCCCCCGTTCCTCCCCCCTCCCATCATTGTTAATTTTTTTTTCTCCACGGCGTTCAACAGAGGTGGGGATAAAGATTGGCCATGATGAGGTCGGTTGAGGTCACGCAAGCGAAAGACGATATTGCAACCCTTTTAAAAACAAAAAGTGAGATACAGGGGGAAAAAACCTATCAAATGTCAAGGTAGGATTTGGTTGGGGGGGAGGGGACTTTAGAAGTCAGAGAACGGGACTCCCCCCCCTTCCCCCCCCCCCCGTTAAATCCGCCTCTGTCTGTCTGTCTTTGACCCATGAACGTCAGCTTGTGTTGGAAGTTTGTAAGCCACTCAACTGCCGCATTGACTTTGTACAGAGCTGATTGTTAGACAGTTGGTCACGCAACACTGAACAGCTATGAATGCAGGCTACTCTACCCTGGCCTGACCCTCGGTGAAATAGTTCACAATGTTTATTAACTATTTAATAATTCTAAATATAGCGAAGCATTAGTATAAAAATCTTAATTCAGAAAATGAAAAAAAAATTACCCCCAGTGCAAACAATACACCAAAATAAATCGCACCAGTTTGCGCATACCCGTCACAGGGGAAGAGTCCTTTTCGATGCTGTAATAGCCCAACTTGACGTTATAATCGATAACAATGGGGCGCCGAATCAGGACTGGGCGCCGAAAGATCTTTGCTAAATGTTTTTTTTTATTTGCACTATTCATTTCGGAAGGAGGGCGCCGAAAATTCATAACACCCACAGGGCGCCACATTAGCTTGCAACGGCTCTGCCTGACACATCAGCTTAAGAGTGGGTCCCCGCAATATCCCAGACTGTGATGGGCCTGTGAGAATGTTACGTTGTCTACAAAGCTGTGGCCCTGACGCGTTTAATATTACGCGTTCATTAAACTAGTCCACCCTAATTAAGGGTAGTTTAGGGGGGACAGCATCGATTCAACATTCTAGCTATTTAATGAATCGGTATTTGAAAGGTACGGGCCCTGTACAGGCACGTCGAGACGGGGGGGGTCAGGGAGGATCATTGCCAGGGGGCCCGCATCTGTAAGGAGGCCCGGCCGCCCCGATCATGTCAATTTTTTCACGACTCATTGTTTATTAAGGGACCCGCAATGACGTCCTGCCCTGGGGCCCTTGTTGGCTCTCGGCTCCCCTGGCCCTGTATTAAGAAGATGTCAGGGGGTCACGCCATGGGCTGATCCCCCTTTTTTTTGTCCCCTTGGCAGCGGTCCCGACTCTCTAGTTGAAAAGATGTTGTGGATTCTCAAATCGACTTGTCAACCCGAATAACCTCATTAGTGACGTCATCATTTGTTGATTTGATTTAACCTAGTCTTTGAAATTGATGGAAAGAATTTAGTTTCTACTACTACAGTTTTATTACAGAGTTTCAGAGCAATAAATATGACATGTCTATAAGGGTTTACTTGTCAGAGAAATTGTTATCGAAATCTTAGATAAAAATAAGACATTGCCAACTTTTTTAATATGGTAGCAGACAGCCTTCATAATACATGTATTAAAAAAAATTATGAAAAATAAATATCCAAGCCATAATCTGTTTAGAAGTTTAAATAACTATTTGCCTATTATTTTTGTGTACAAGTGTGATGTTTAAGAATACTACATTGTATTCTGTACACGTGTAAGAAGAAAAAATGATGCAAACTAGTCTCTTATGACCATTTTTCTTTATTGAATGTTGATACATTGCTAATGATTTATTGTATAGAATGACATGACTACATATGAAGCGTTACAGACAAGTTACTTGATGTTTTATTGTTGAGCAACAGACAATTTTTACATTTAATACAATAAATGTGATATTATCTAATAGACACGTAAATACAAGGAGTTAACACAGAGATTGGAAAAGCTGACAAAACACAAGATTAGTTTACATTTATTAAATAAAAAAAAACCCAGTAAAAAAACATAGTTTTTGTCTATCTATCTATCTATCTATCTATCTATCTATCTATCTATCTATCTATCTATCTATCTATCTATCTATCTATCTATCTATCTATCTATCTATCTATCTATCTATCTATCTATCTATCTATCTATCTATCTATCTATCTATCTATCTATCTGTCTGTTTGTCTACGTCTGTCTGTCTATCTCAGTTAATAAAAACAAAGCTATACCGAAACAGTCTATTGACACTGTAATTTTTTATTTAGTTGCTCGCTCCACGACTCTCACCTGGTACGGCTGGGGTCTGGAAGTCATCAAGTACACGTACTGTGTACTCGGCAGGCTGGACGGCGACTCGGGCACAAACTGAAATCTCTGGCACAAGGTGGAGACGTACAGAAACATTTCCGTCTTCGCCATGCTTTCTCCAAGACACACCCTCCGCCCGGTTGAGAACGGAATGAACTCCGGAGGCTGCTTCAGTTCTCCGGAGCCGTCGATGGACCTCTCCGGTTTGAACGTCATGACGTCGTTTCCCCAGATTTTATCGCAGTGCAGAACGGAGTCCAGATTGGGCACGACGTACGCCCCTTTAGGAATCACGTAGCCCCTGACGTTGACGTCCCGAGGGCAGGTGTGGGGCACGGAGTGAGGCACGATGCTGGCGAGCCGCTGGGTCTCCATGATTGCAGCGTTCAGGTAGGTCAGCCGTGGTCTGTCCAGTATTGTGGGCGCGCGGTGCGTCCCCACGTGCTCAACGATCTCTTCGTGTATCCTGTCCTGGACATCCGGGTTGTTGATGAGGTACAGGACAAGCCACAAGACAGTGGTGGATGTCGTCTCCGTGGCGCCCGTTAAGAGGTCGTACACCACACGCAAGAGGTTCTTGTCGTTTAACGTTGTACTCTCTCCGTTCATCACCCGCCTGTCCCGCTCCGCCACGTACTGCGCTATCAAATTATCACCACCGTCCCCGCCTCGACACTTCGCTACCATCTGCTCCAGAACCTCCAGCATCTCCTGCATGATTCTCGCAGACTCGCCCAAATTGAACACGTCACCGGGTAAATACTTCAGGAGCGGCACGAAGTTCGGGAGCCCGTTTAAATCGACGTTATGAATGATATGCTAAAAGTCATTGATAAGGGTTCTCACACTGGCGTCTGTGTACTCCGGTCTCTCGCCAAACAAGATGGAACATATGATACACGAAGTGCTCAGGTCTAGAAGTACTTTTAAGTCAACCATTGAATCCAGACAAGTGATCTGTAAAGCGCTGAACCTCATCCTGAACTCTTTCCGCCAACTCATTTTTCCCCAGACCGAAATTTCGAAGAATTTGTATAACGACTACAGGCTGCTCCTTCCACACTTTCCCGGAGGATCCGACAACGCCGTAGCTTTCCTTACCTACAAGCTGTTAGAGATATATTTTATTATTCTTTTTAATTAGTAAGGAAGATACATTTCGAAAAAAAAAATGTAAGTTATTCAAGAGAATTATTTTTTTAATTATAAAACTTCAACGCAATTCCATATAGGCTATAATTTTAGTTGTAGTTACAGAGCCGAACCTAGTGATTTGGAGGCCCGCGGGGCTTGGCCTCTTTGGGGGCCCCCTGCTATTTGACATTCGACTTCATGACATGAGATAAGGTACTTAATATTAAATATTAATTTGGACCCCCCCCTCCCTCTGTCTAGTTATATTAGAAACTTGAATAAACTGAAATCAAACAAACACATACATAATTATATTATTGTAGTTAGCGCCATATATATATATATATATATATATATATATATATATATATCACCCCCGTCCATTGAGCTGGGTACTTCCCCTAATTGAGCCTACTGGCCAATGGTATGTTTACAAACACAGCCGTCTGGCAGGTGGTAACATTTTTTCATGACCTCTTTCTTTGATTGTATACTGTCCTGTGGACATGCCAATGTTGTGGACATGCCTATGTTTATTGAGCTAGGTAATTCCCCTAACTTAGCCTACTGGCCAATGGTATGTTTACAAACACAGCCGTCTTCAATAAGACATTTGGGGGTAGTATAACTGGACCGGATGTGCTGCTATTCAAGCGCTTTAAGACGTTTTGACCAAAAATAAGACAGGCAGAATTTAGTATATGCCATGATTTTCCACTGGAGCAAAATCTCAAGCCAATAAAAGAAGAAGTCATCACATTTTGTTTAAATATCCTCCAAATGAAATACAACTGAATATATTTGCCACGTGAAGATTACAAAGAACTTCTGACTCTGAATCTTATCTTCCTGGGATGCACCTCTGAATGATCTGGTTTAATCAAGCTTCTTAATGATTATAAAATGTTTCTCCCTTCATTTCTCAGACTGCATTGAAAACGAATGGCCGACATCTCTGGTACCTTAGTGCAGAACTCATTCCTCTGGTCCTCTTTTCTCAAAGTGTCTCAGTGGATAAGAAAAACAGCCTTGCTGCTTGCTTGAGGCAATTCATGGAGAAGAAGAAAGGTGCATCCACAGCACAAATGATCCTTTAGCACTTCATAATGTGACGTTAAAGGATTTTGTGACCTCGTCATCGCTGTTCTGCGTTAATGCTCTTCTGCTTCCCGCATATTTTCTCATGACTGATGCTTCCACCTGGCTATAAACTCCATTTTTTTTTCAGAAGGCAACAGCAGTGGTCTCTTCCTTGAAAGTTGTCAATGACTGTGCTGAGCTGGGAATTGCACAGGCGTCATCATTCAACTCATCTCTCACCAAATCAGAGGAGGAAAAGCAGTACTTGCTCCAAATTGTTGAACATCATCCCAACGAGTTCCCAGATGAAAAAAAATCAACTGTGCTGAAGAGATCGCAACTTAAAGACCTTCAGGACTCAGAAAGCAAAGACTAAAAAACTTTTAAAGTGTATTTTTGAATGGCGTACTTAGAACTACTCTGCAATACAATCAGGTTAATGTGTCATGTAACTAGTAATATTTTACTCTTTAATTCTTACTTTGTAATATAATTGTTCTTTGTATCTAAATACAGCATTTTAAACCTTGCAAATTTTCATTTAATGCAACTGGCGAATAACATAAAAATCGAGATAACAAGTGCACTGAGGCAGTATTTATAGGAGTCCAAATGGTGTGAAATTTGGTATATATACATGTTATAAATCAAAGTGAACCAGAAAACTCGACGACCCTACCTCCCAATGATTAATATCAGGATACATACATTTTTGTTCAAAGCATGTGAAGTTCAACTTATATAAGAATAAATGTATGAATTACTTACTGCGTCTAAAAATATGAAAGGCCTGTCAGAGAAATCTTCCCCTCTTCTTTAATTAGATCAAAGCCACTGATCACGACTATCAACTTTGACCCCATGTACAGACTAAACGAGGAAACAAAAATAAACTTTATCAATCAAACTATCCGTCTGTCTGCTTCTGTCTGTCTATCTGCTCTTGTCTGTCTATCTGCTTATGACTGTCTATCTGTTTATGACTGTCTATCTGCTCCTGTCTGTCTATCTGCTTCTGTATATCTATCTGCTTCTGTCTGTCTATCTGCTTCTGTCTGTCTATCTACTCCTGTCTGTCTATCTGTTCCTGTCTGTCTATCTGCTTCTGTCTATCTGCTTCTGTCTGTCTATATGTCTCTCTCTATTTATTTCTCTGACTGTCCACTTTTCTTTTAAGCTCATCTGCCCGCATTATCCATTAGTCTGTCTATCTGTTTGTTTTTGTCTGTAAGACCACATCTCTGTTTTTCTGTCTGTCCGCATGTCTGTTCGTTTGTGTCAATTTCACCGGAAAATGTCCCCACACTGTTTTCTCCACGTGTTAAACAAAACTCTTTGATCTTTCTTCATGGCCAGCAGATGACCAACAATGGGCAGTGGTCTCATCGGACAGGGAGGTAGCCTGCGATCTGGTGTAGATAACCAGTAGACAACCAAGCTGACCACAGCGGTGACCACCATCAGACACGTGACACTGTCCATCGTCTTTGATGAAGGCACCCACTAAAGATAAGAATAAATTCTGCCGTAGGAAGTAAGAATTAATGACGTCATATTTATAACTACACTTTAAAATACTGACAATAAGAGCTTATGGGCCAAAAACTGTTAACAAATTGTATTCAAATATTAAAAGTAGCTTTTAGATTTATCAAAACTATTTGGTCTTCATCAATTAAACCAAAAATATCGATCTATGATTGTTTCTTTATTGGTTTTATTTTTTGAAATCTTAATGTTTATAATTGAACTCTGAACATTAAACTCATATAAAGAACAAACACAATATATAAGTGCATTTAAGTTCATCATCTCAGACACACGCAAATGTATATTTATATGAAGATTCGTTATATATATAGGTAGGAAGCTGGGATTGGGTGGGGGGTGGGTGGAGGGTAGGTGGAGAGAGGGTTGTCGGTATTATTTTTTGGCAGCTAGTGAAAGGAAAAGCAATGAGTATTGGTCACGGGCCAGGGGTTAAAAAAATTGTTATCAGATGGGGCCCCCGTTTTAAAAAAAATGTTTAAGGATCCAATGCCTTCCCTCGTGGGCCCCCATATGTACATTGCCTTAAAGCCACCAATTGCACCATTACCTAGGGCCACAAAAAAAAACACTTAAAAAACGGCCCTGTTTATATGTAACGCTAATTTATAACGTTATCTACAGGTTTTACACTGAGTGAAATATAAACAAAACAACAAAAACAAACAAACAAAAAACAAAACAAAAACAAACAGCAATCACAAAATATCAACAAAACAATCAAATATTAGTCTTATTAACGATAGGATAATTTCATAAATTATTCTTACCGAAATATCTTTCGTAATGTCACCCGAACTTAACTATGACCTATGATCAGAGGAATATGTCTATTTCAATTTTCTTTAAGTAAATTAAACTCAAGCCAACAGTGTAAACCTTACAGTGTCAGTAGAATACAATCCTTTCTGACACCATGTATGCATGTATGTATTTATTTCGTTTTCTTTTCAGGACAACTCAAGTATGTTCTAAACTTAAAACACTTTTTGCAGTTTTGCAGTTTTCATGAACCGGTGCATGTTTTTTATTTTCAACCATGACTTTTTTTTGTGTGCGACACATGGCATGGGTTTATTTATTCAGGCGTATGTAGATCAGTATATACACATACACAAGGCAGTTTCGTTTTTAAATTTAGTAGTCCTTGGTTCTATGTTTCTTTTTATTCTTTTAGAAAACGCGCAGACATTTTTAAAAACCATTTACAGTGGTTTCCAGGCAATTCTTTTAGAACATCTGATCACATCTTAAATAAAAAGATGAAATATTTTACGTTCCTTATGTTTCTTTGTTTTAGAAAAATTTGCAAAGTCTAATGCTGAAAATGACATCGCGAAATTTTAACACTTAACTTTCAGTTGAACTTGATTGGTGCATTTTATTACGACAAGGCCCGAACAATGAACCATTCTTTTTTTTTAACCCTAGGCAGAGGCTACCAGAGATGTCAGGAGACATTATACAGAGGCTACTATAGATGTCAGGAGACCGTCGGCAGAGGCATCTGTAAAGGCCCTTTTACCATCAAATTTAATTAGGAATCAATTCTTGAAAGGAACGCCTTTTGCAGTATCGATCCCTGGCGATAAGCGTACTTAGCATAGCGCTAAGAACAGTACTGACGTAGATGTAGGTACTTAGCATCGCGCTAAGAACAGTACTGACGTAGATGTAGGTACTTAGCATCGCGCTAAGAACAGTACTGACGTAGATGTAGGTACTTAGCATCGCGCTAAGAACAGTACTGACGTAGATGTAGGTATAACTTGTTGTTATGGCCACGCCTTTTAATTTTACTGGTCTAATTATTTGGCGGCCATGTCTCAGTTATTACAGATACTGTGGGTTTTAAAATAACAAAACATCATTAATATGCAGTGAGCATTTGACTCTCATCTAACAGGAGCGGTTCTTAAGGAGAGTGGGCGGCGCCTCGGGTAACCCCCACCCCCTTCCGCGCCTAAAGGGTGCCTTTTGTGGGAAAAGCAGACAGTTGTGGTTCTAGGCCCCTGGCCTTGACTCTCACCCTCGGCTCCTGCCTTTTTTGACTCTCACCTGTGACCATGTACAGTCGCCTGTATTATTCAGGCCGCCTTTACACCTAGCTTCATTATTAGACCCAGTTGCAGTTTATCAAGAGGGCATTGGAATGCTTAAAGTTTAAGAGCAGGCTTTTTGGTAACATAGGCGTACATCTATTTCCTGTTTTCACTCATACCCAACACATAAACTTTAGCCTTTGGTGCCGTCAGACGTTATCTCAAATACTTTCCTCTAGAAACATTAAAAAAAAATAACAACAACATACGTATTATAGCGAAACACCCCTATCGCTAGGCAACCTTTAGGCCCGGGCCACCCTTTAGGTGCAGGGCACCCTTTAGACACAGGGATCTGAGACATTTGGCATTGCCGATAGCTCTAATTGCTGCATTCCTATCGGGGCCAGAACCGTAGATAGCTATGCTATTGTGGCGCCCTGTGAGAGTTACACTTTTTGGCGCCCTTCTTCCAATCGTAAAACTGCAAAAAACATGTAACAGGACTCTTTCGGCGCCACCGCCATAAAATCGCCAATGGTTGGGGCCAAAACAACAAACAATAGAACTACCTATATATAGAAAAAGGGAAACCACTCATGTTGCTTGTCGTTGTGTCTAAGACTTATCCTTATCTCAAATTGATCTCACGGTTCATTGCCTTTCTTATCTGTTGTACATTCATTGACATAGACTATGGCTTTAGTTGTTCAACTTTGTACACTTTGGTTGGAGACCTTGAACCATGACCTGAATTCAGCTAGCTTGCATATTTTATCATATCAGAAATTCTTGTCACAAGAGACATTTCTGTCAGTGTCTGAATAAATGATGGGAGCAGTAGGTATGAACCAACCATAACTTGAAACTTTGTCTGCTCCTGAACCAACCATAACTTAAAACTTGGTCTGCTTCTGAACCAACCATAGCTTGAAACTTTGTCTGCTTCTGAACCAACCATAACTTGAAACTTTGTCTGCTTCTGAATTAACAATTACTTGAAACTTTTTCTGCTCCTGAACCAACCATAACTTGGAACTTTGTCTGGTTCTGAACCAACCATAGCTATAAAATTCGTTTGCTCGTGAAGCAACAAGAGATTGAAACTTTGTCTGCTTCTGAGCAACCAATTACTTGAAACTTTGTCTGCTCCTGAACCAACCATAACTTGAAACTTTGTCTGGTTCTGAACCAACCATAACTTCAAACTTCGCTTGCTCATGAACCAACCATAGCTTGAAACTTTGTCTGGTTCTGAACCAACCATAACTTGAAACTTCGCTTGCTCATGAACCAACCATAGCTTGAAACTTTGTCTGGTTCTGAACCAACCATAACTTGAAACTTCGCTTGATCATGAACCAACAATAGCTTGAAACTTTGTCTGGTTCTGAACCAACCATAACTTGAAACTTCGCTTGCTCATGAACCAACCGCAACTGGAGACATTGACATCCGTATTACAAATGCACGCCAGGGTTATCTATCTTTGTTCATTTACGTTCATTTACAGTGAATGTTGTTATACCTGTTTACTTTTAGACTGTTGACTTTATTTCCACACTGCCGTTTACACTGCATTTGTTTGAGTTGACTTTTTTTTTGTCTACAATGACTATTTTTACTTGTTGACATTTTTTTAACCGACATTCTACGTCATTATAAAAAACTGTAACCAACAACCCCCCCTCCCCCGACAATGTGTACGAGCTATGGCTGGTTCATTTAGGAGTTCTTCGCGTTTTAAACATTTGCCAGCAATTAAAACAAGAGATGTGTGAGACACATTTTAAATGCAGGTCTCCATCTTGACTGGCAATAACGTCATTGTAACAATATTATACTTGTGGCACTGAAGTGTGAAAACTGACCTATATATTCACCACATATATTCGTTGGAGATTTGAGTGATCTCGATTGTTTGTAATGCATATCATATTATAAAAATCTATTTTTATTTGGGCTATGCGTAAAAGAGATGTAAACCGGATATGATGCAAACTGATAAGATTTAACATTCGTTTTACTACTTCTAGTTAAAAAACAAACAAACAATACATTTTACCTAGTTTAATGTTAAACATCTAGTGATGTACATATGTAGGGTCTATGTTTTCTAAGTGGGAAACATCTCATATCATTTAAACGTACAATTGAAATTTAAAACGCACATTGACTTGAAGGTCCTAGTCTAACAGTTTCAGAATCCTTGAGATTTATTGCCCTTCACAAAAAAAAAAAGGACAAAACAAAGGGAGTCTACGTGTTTTGTTCTCTACATGCTGAACTACCCGGACGTCCAGGAAAAGATATTCCACGAGATTAACGAAAAGATTGGCGCATCTCGGGCCCCGACCATACAGGTCAGGCCTAAATTGATTTATTTAAACGCCGCAATAATGGAGACGAAGAGAAAGTCCAGCAAACTATCCCACTATGTCATAAGGTTGTGCTAAAAGGAAACGACCATTATTGGTTCAGCATTCCAAAAAGGCGCACTGGTATCTACAAATTTGATGAAAAAATCTGGGGGGGGGGGGGGAGGGAGGCAGAGGTGTATGTTTTACACCAGAGTGATTCATCAATGAAAACGGGAAATTAAAGAACCGGAGGAGTTGATTCCTTTCAGGTTAGGAAAAAAAGTTCCTCTTGAGTAATCCATGGCCAAGACTGAATTATTCCTGTATCTGTCCGCCATAAATGAAGGTTCCGGTTCGCTCCAGTTGATCACAGTAAGCCTCCATCGATGAGTTACGTGTTTGATATGTCGTCTGCTCCTGAACTTTACCAGGTCAAAGTAAGAGAACGCAGTGTTAGATTGCTAATTTTTTTTTGTCATTAAAAATGAACTGGAATGAAAATTTGATATTAAAGAGAAATTACTGAATTTATGAAGTAAGGACAAAGTTGTTTCTCTTTTAAAGAAATTATTTAAAAAAACGGTATCTATAATGTTAGCAATGAATTATTAAAAGCTGATAAAATGTAACTGAAGTAAAATTATTACAAAGTTAACAGTTTAGTTGAGAATGGAGAAAATGTAACCAACTGCAGTGAAAGAAGTTGAGATGGACGGGTGGTCGAGCGGTGTAAAACGCGCGACTTTTGAACTGAGGGTACAAGGTTCGATCTCCGGTGAGTTCCATTTAGGCCTATGTCTACCTTGACCATTGATCCAAGAGACATACATCTTATCTTTTCATGGACTTCACATGTGTAACCAGGTATTCAAATACAATAAGGCCTCACGGCTGACATGTATGTTACATTAGGAGGTATGCTCATGTTATTATATTTAATTACACTATATTAATTACATTATATTTTTTTACCTACATCAGCAGCTATGGATTTCGTTGGTTTTTGGGTTGTTTCAGTTACAATGATTCAGTTATTATTCACATCTGGCTCAAAAAATTATCAATGTCCGATTTCCACCAAGTCCGTAAAATCAATTGTACCTATTTTCTCTTTTACCACTGCTCCAGGCACAAGTTAGGCTCATTACGCCACTTGTTGCAGATGTAACTATTTTAGTCTAGTCTAGAAATGACGAATACACGGCCATAAAGAAAGTAGAAAATCAACTAAAATTACCATTATTAGAAGTTTCACATGTACAGTCATAAGTTATGTTGAAGTAAGGTTGGTTATAAAGGTTTTTAGAAAATACTTTGCGGCAGCGGTAGGTGCACTAAATTTAGTCAGTGATTCCTGTCCAAGGAATTTGTCAGGCACTGGATACATTATCCCTATAAGTAATACAAATTATTCCATGTCTGGACTCTGTCCAGCATGATAGAAACATCTGGTGACCAGACCTATTTGTCTTTAGATGTTTCACCAAAATAGACAACTAAAATATTACAATGGACTGACTCCATTCTGTTGGCAGAAGGGTTTGTTTTTGGTGAAACACTAAAAAAACATTAAAACACTATATACTAAAAATGCTATAGGCCTAATTGTTTTTCTGATGAATAAAACTTAATTTTGTTTTTAATATGAATTGGCAATTAAAATATCTAGAAAGCTACGTTTAATTATTATTATATTATCAAAATTAAAAAAATTATGAATTAAAAAAAAAAATCCAAAAATTTAATGTCAAAAAAATATTTTATGTAATATTTTTAAACGTTGTTGATATATTTTAATGTAAAAACATAAATTTATAGCTAATGTACATACAAATTTACCTTCCAATTTTCAGCTTTGTATCTATGCAATGAACAGAGCCTTAGAGATTTAAGTTTTGAAAATTGCAAAAAAAAATGCAATTTTGAGAAAAAGGGAAAAAACTAATAAAATGCTTTACTATTGATAATCTGTAATAGAACTATCAGCATTAACTTGATTTTTTTAATTCCTATCCACCCTTGCTTCATAATGAACACAAATAATTGGTATAAGTCACATGCAGAATTTATAATAAAGAAATAAAAAACCATCATTTGAATGTTTCAAAAAATGCTCATTTTTTATTAAAATGAGCAATCAGTATAAATGAAATATATATTTTTTAACTAATAAAGTTATTTGATTGTTCCTGATTAAATCCAAGTATTTCTGAGTCTCAGTGTGCACCAGACTCATAGGTATTTCCATCTGTAGCGTATTCATTCCTTTGATTCTGCCTTCACTAATGGCACTGTATTTTCTTTTCAATTTTGAAGCAATCTCAGATGATGCATTAGCTTTTTTTATTCTAGCTTCATCGTTTTCTGTCAACATTCTAAATGCAACAGCAGATGGTTTAAGATGCAGAGTTTCCAACACGAGAATAGCTCACATGATCCCTCATTGAACAAAGAAACAGCACGCCCCACAGCAGCTCGTACCCTAGAAAGTCCCACAAATGATGTTTCGGGGCAACGCAGCCAAATCATATTGTTAAGGCTTTCATTTCTGTTCTGAGTGCCACCATGAATCAATCTCTTCAAGAGATTATCCTCTGACATTCTCCTGTATACAGGAATGACGCTGTGTGCCACAGTTTGAGAAAGAAACGTAGATTGGCAATGTTCAGCATGACTGGGAGCCGAGACACCATTAGCTATAGCTTTCTGGTAAAAGCACCAGCTGTTAAGACCTGTAGGGCACTGTTGATGTCGAGGTTCTTTATCTGTGGACATTGAATGCCATAAAGAGCCCCATATGGCATTTTTCATTTTTGTTATATCTGGAATGTTACTAAGAACAGCTCCCCTGTAAAAAATTTTGTAAGCTATCACATTTAGCATCAGTGAGTCTCGCAATGCCTCTGCCTCCAAATCTTTCATTTTTAGCCAGCCTGCGCAAAGCTGTACCCATTCTTTTGTGCGCATGGTTCACACAATCAAGCTTTTCCACTGTGAAGTCTGCATAAGGTTTAGCATCACACACAGCTTTGAAGGCTGAAGAGTCACCGACAGATAGCATTTCTAATTATCTAAATCCGAATTAATCCACTTATCAACTCCACAATATAACTGCTGCAGCAGCCTCATTGGATTTACTAGAAGCCTCATGATTTTTGCAACAGTCAGGAGCATGTTCTTTTTTCCAAGTGTTATCTCTTCATTTGATTTATTCTGATTATCTGCAAGTTGCATGCATGGCAGTATTTACATGATAATCGACGACCAAACCAGTTAGTATATCAATACATGCACGAACACCATAAAGAAATGTGAAGCCTCGCTTCTGCCATGTCCCATCATAAGAAACACTTATATTGATGATGGGGTTTTCTCCGGCACCCATTGCAGATTTTAAATCTTTGTCATTTTCTGTATACGCAGTGCATTGAAGCATGACATTTCCAGTTTCAATTTCTGAATCTAAAAAGAAAAATGTTTTAATATTAGATTAGTTTGCTAGCATAAAAATAATTGTGATTTTGAGGAAAAAAAAGCTTATGGATTTTATAAAATGGTAGGCCTATAATGCATTTCTCTTGGTATAATTTTTTGTTATAATATAACTTATATTTTGATACCTTCAATATCAAAATAATCTGACCCCTTTTATTGTATGCGATTTGTTGTTAAATACTAATAATATTAATATAAGAAGTTATTGTTAAATGAAAATTCAATGAGGAACATAATTATAATATAACTATATTTAAAATAAAAACATTAGCCTTACATGTAACTATCTTATCATGTTCCTGAAAAGTTGACAGTGCCATACCAGGAATACCCATCACTACACTAAATGTGTTGAGAATGTTTAGTCCTCCACCACACTCATGACTAAATAAATCCAGGCGTCGATTAATCTCATATGGCAAATTGTTCTTGTCTGTGTAAGACATTCTAGGCGATGACAAGGTTTTTATTTCATAACCACCTTCACCACAATCCACATGTTAGATTCATCATGATCATGGATGAAAACCCAGCATTTTCGTCAGCAGCTAGGCTTATTGAAACACGAGGTTTTATACATATCGGACACAGCAACTCGTGCAGCAAAATAGTTATTTTCTTTAAATATAGTAGAATCCAAGTTTGTTCTTGTACATCTTTTATTCTGTGATCTGCACCCAACATAGCAGTCTTTTTTGCAGTATCACTTTGCGTGTTGACCGTTATCTGCTGCAACGTGGTTTTCATCACACTTTCTCTTTTTAGCCGCTGCTGCTAGCTTACTTTGGGCTTTTCTGCATGAATTATTAGTACGAGGCATTGTAGAATGAAATGTTTTACTTTAAATGTTTCTTTTCCAAGATATAGATTGAAAATAACGTTATATTACACACGAGGCGACACAACAAAATGAACAAGACGCTAGTTTGTTTACAGATGGTAGCCACACTTGCTAGGCCGCAGTAAATGCATTTGACCAATGGAAATTCGTTAATGCTGACTTACTTCTATTCCATTGGTCAATATTCTTTTACTATGACCTTTTTTTATGAATGAACTTACACACTTGTAGTTGTAGTAATATATAGAAGGTTTCATACGACTTTACGACGTCATAAACAAGGCGATGAATAGGCTATTTTTAGCACACTGAAAGAGTTCACAACAAAGATGTGTAGCTTAGCTTCTGATGACGTAGATGTGTATATTATGTAGGTTTGCGTAACGTTACTACGTTATGTAGAGTTTTAAAAACGTTATACATGAAATAAAACGACTAAAAATTCTTGTTGTATGCATATTTTAGTATCAAAATAAAGTATTTTGCACTCTCCAGTCAGCCATAAACCTTAAGAGATTTGTATACAAATGGTTAAACATTAAGAAAACACTAAAAAACAAAAACTGTTGGGGGAAAAATAAATTCGAAAAAAATTCATTGTTTCTACTACTAGAATATTTTTTTTTATTATGAATAAATGTTTTGTAAATCAATACATAATCAAAATTATCTTATGTATTTTTGATTATGCTATTCTAAATATATATGCAGACATTGTAGATGCTGACACCGATACATACACACGTAGACAGACACATTGACTCTCCTATATCTCCTAAAAGTAATGCATTTTATATGGATGGGTTAAGGAGGCGATCAATTGGGTCAAGGAGGTGATCAATTGGGGCAAGGAGGCGATCAACTGGGGCAAGGTAGCGATCAACTGGGGCAAGGAGGCGATCAATTGGGGCAAGGAGGCGATCAGCTGGGGCAAGGTAGCGATCAACTGTGGCAAGGAGGCGATCAATTGGGGCAAGGAGGCCATCAGCTGGGGCAAGGTAGCGATCAACTGTGGCAAGGAGTCCATCAATTGGGGCAAGGAGGCGATCAGCTGTTGCAAGGAGGCGATTAACTTGGGCAAGTAAGCGATCAACTGGGGCAAGGAGGCGATCAACTTGGGCAAGGAGGCGATCAGTTGGGGCAAGGAGGCGATCAGCTGTTGCAAGGAGGCGATTAACTGGGGCAAGGTAGCGATCAACTGGGGCAAGGAGGCGATCAATTGGGGCAAGGAGGCGATCAACTGGGGCAAGGAGGCGATCAATTGGGGCAAGGAGGCGATCAACTGGGGCAAGGAGGCGATCAATTGGGGCAAGGGTTTGGCAAACCTTTCAAACTTCGGGCTAAATACTGACTCTTAAATTTGAGAAAAGAACCGGACCAAGAGCTGACATTGAAATTTTGTATGAACTGAATACATTAATTTGAAATTCATGCAAACAAGCGGAGAGGAGCAGAGCGCGGGGTCAATACAGCCAGAAGCGCCAAAAACCTGACCCTCGGTCGTAGTTTGCCTACCATCTGGCCTTGGGCTAAAACTGCAAAAGGGGCCAATTGAAAATTAATTTCTTATAAATTTGATGATGAAAGATTCCCATAATTTGACTTCAAGAAACCTACATAATGAGCACCGTGTTTAATCTTTCATTAGCTTCGTAGTCTTACCAGAAATGTACACAGCATTAGGAAATAATTTTATTATCAGTTAAAATAACAGTAAAGCATATTTTAAATAGAATTTTAATTGCTTTGAATTGTTTTGTTTATTTTATGAAAAAAAAAACAACTATAAGGGAGACAATTATAGATACCTAATAAGTTTCGAGTAGTGTCCCTTTGGCTAAGCACTCCACCTTTGCTAATCAAAATGGGCTAAGGCACAATTGCGTTTTGAAAATGATAAATATATGTCTATCTATAAAATATAAATATATAAATCAAATCCCTTTATATATAATTCGGTTTTCTAAGTTAACTGTCACCAACAAACAAAAGAGTTCAAGGGTCAAACTGAGATTTAACGATAAATACTGTAAATATGTATTAACATGGCCATTGGCCTCCAAAAACAAAAGAGCGCTGGGAGTGATTGCATCCGCCTCCGCCGGAGAGGATCGCTGCTTTTAGTTGATCATATTTTGACTTTCACGTCTGACCTGAGGTCACAGCTACTCACAGCTTAGAAGTAGGCGCAACCAGTTTGGATATTACCGGTAAAGGAAGATAACACATTCGATTCATTCCGGCTATTTCTCTTGTCTTTGTTTTTTCTTACATTCTCCAAAACAGCCATTTAATTTTGTAGTTTTGTACTTTTAAACAAATTCGTCTTGTTATAACGTATGAAACTGCACACATTTTCAACCTAAATATGTACATGGAATACGTTCAATTAAAGTTAATTGTTTGCATATCTCTCACTGGTTTAAAAAAATTGGAAAGAGTTACGTGGCTTTGTTTCAGGGGAGTAGGGGCGAGTAGTATAGCGCTCGACTCTATCTATCTATCTATCTATCTATCTATCTATCTATCTATCTATCTATCTATCTATCTATCTATCTATCTATCTATCTATCTATCTATCTATCTATCTATCTATCTATCTATCTATCTATCTATCTATCTATCTATCTATCTATCTATCTATCTATCTATCTATCTATCTATCTATCTATCTATCTATCTATCTATCTATCTATCTATCTATCTAATCTAATCTATCTATCTATCTATCTATCTATCTATCTATCTATCTATCTATCTATCTATCTATCTATCTATCTATCTATCTATCTATCTATCTATCTATCTATCTATCTATCTATCTATCTATCTATCTATCTACCAACCATCCTTTATTAATTAATCATTGTATATCCATCCATCGTCCGACCACCGTCATCCTGAGAAACATCACTCAACATGTATGCCTCTTCCAACCATCATATGTCTATCCAGCATCCATTCTACATCCAGCCAGTATCTGTCTAGCAATAGCCCCTCCAATCCGATTCGCATGTATTGAAACAAAAAAGGTGGAACTTTCCCTAGTACCTTTGATATTACAAACCACCAGAGGTCAGTCTTTGACCCGGTAAATACATGCATGTACAGGTCAAAAATTATATCAACGGTCTAAAGTTCCAGATTTTTTTTCTTCTTCAGGAAAAAAAAAACACGACCAGGTTAGGTTATACCAGGGGTGGGCCCAGGGGCGCCGAGAGCCAACAAGGCCCCCAGGGCAGGACATCATTGCGGGCCCCTTAATAAACAATGAGTCGTGAAAAAATTGACATGGTCGGGGCGGCCGGGCTCTCTTACAGATGCGGGCTACCTGGCAATGACCCCCCTAACTTCCCTCTCGGCGTGCCTGGGTGGGCAAACTTTGAAAGTCGCGGGCCACGTTGGGTTCGTATATTTGACTGGCTGGCCGGACCAACAGCAGATGTGTTGAGTGTTGACATGAACGGATAATAAATTAAAGGTGAACGTCGAGACGTTAAAGGGCAAGTGCTGTGGTAATACTCTGAAACGCGTGGCGTGCCGGATTAAACAGTCCCGTGGGTCGGATTCGGCCCCTGGGGGTATTGTTTGCCCATGTCTCTATTCATCATCTCATGTAATGTAACCATTTGACTGGGCAGAAACAACATCTACGTATCCTGATATTACATTCGGTTGCTGTCAGTGTTTTCCAATAAGTGACATTCATTGTCATATTTTTTATAAACACACAAATACACATGAAAAAAAAAAAACAACAAACAAACAATATTTAGATGAACAGACACAAGAGACAGGTTTTGGAATTAGTTTAAGACCGTAAATGGGTTAGCATTGAAATTCTATTCAGGATAATGAAGCACGCCTTTTTAAAAAAAAAAACAATAGAGTTAACAAAGATGTTCAATCAATTGAAATACATAATTTAAAGATGGCGAACAAAATATGAATTATGCTAATCTATGATATATTTGATCCATTCTATGCTAAATGATTTAAAACTTAACCAAACATTGTTTTTTTTTTTATAAATCCAATCTCCTAAGTTAATTCGTGGATGTACGAAAATTAACAAAACTCTATATGCCAATGTGTGTGTGTACAAACAACCTTAAACCGACAGGGCCGATTATCCTTCAATTGGCCCCGCACAGAAAGAGAGCCATCACAGAAAGGGGGCCATCACAGAAAGGTGTTGATACCAAAAGGGGCCCCGCTATCGAAATATTTATTATCGGTTTGTCAGCCGGATGACAGAGGTGAAGAAGAGCCCCCAACTGAACATTAGCCCCAGACCCCGCCCTTGCCGCCCCCACCCCCCTCCACCCGTGAGTGTGGTACGAATAATTGTTTAAAGAGGGCGAGGGCACACTTGAAACATTTTGAAAGCGGACCCATCCACTCTCTCTCCCTCCCCCCCACCCCACATTAAAAAAATAAAGTCTTTTGTATACATGACCTATTTCCCTGTGGGCCCAGCCCCCCCTCCCCACATACACACATTGTCAGGCCAGGCAATTTATATATATATATATATATATATATATATATATATTAGATATGTACCCATAGTAAGTTCAAGGTTGTTAATATTTTATTTATGTTATAGAGTGCACACCTCAAGTCTACCTATCTTGATGAAGATATCGAAACACCAGTTACGACAACATTTGCGTTTAGCCTTGACATACATTCATGGCATACATACAAAGTATAACGAGACAGACCGACAGTTAGACAGACAGATGAACGTGCAAGCAAACATTTAATACCGACATTTAGAATCAAAATTATGGATTGACGCACCAACAGAGGTGCAGACATAAACGCGTAAAGAAATGCAGGCAGAATAGAAGACATATATATCTACAATGGACATACAACATATTGAAAGTCAACATACAAACTTTATTATGCTCACACACACACACACACACACATATATACACACAGAGATTAGTACTGTAAGATAAAGGGCCCATTGGAATGACGGTGCTGACCTTTTAATAATCACGATTTAATAAGTCAGTTTATCACTTTGGGTATTCAACGTTTCACCTGTAAATCCTTTCGTCATATTGTATCAACCCTCTCTGTGGACAGACCTTGGCAACTTGCAATGTCACAACAGAAATACATTTGAAGTCTCAGGTGAGTTATTTAAAGCAATTCAGTCGAAGAGTTAAACAATGAGAGCATCAGGTAGACGTTGGAATTGTATTTGTGTATTTGGATATTTATTATCTTTCGTTAATAGATTTGAAACAGTAATACCATTTAAGTTCTGATTTGTCTTATTGTCTTCTTTTTGAATTTTCAAGCCAAAGTATTTCCGCCGCTGAGAAAAACAAAATAGATTTTATCAAGGATTTTCGGCTTCGAACATCACACACAGACACACACACACAGACACACACACACACACACACACACATACATACATATACATATAATACTTATACATAAGTATAATAGAACAGAAACACACACAACACACACAAACACAAAAGTGTAAAAAACACGCACGCACAACTTGAACAAAGTTCCAGTTTCAGATAAAGTTTTTTGTTTAGCCTGCTTTCATTTCTGAACTTTTCTGCCAGGGTATATTTAAACGACATCTATACTTGAGAAACAACAGTCTTAATAGTTTTCCAAGAAGTGCATTTTTTGTTTGTTTTACGCTCTGAATTTTCACTGATTTCTGTTAACAGGTAACTATCATTCTTTTGACAGGTGATAATAATACTTTTTTTTTTGTTTTTTATCATTATACTCACTAATATGACTCAGATAATATTATTCCATTCCCCATAATCAATTATGTCTTCAATAGGATTACCGTCTCGATTAGAAGTATCACTATTTGTACTTTTTCATATTTTATTTATTTATTCTAACTATAGAGCAGGTAAAATAAATTTAACTAGTTTATGCTGTTATTTAAAACTAGCTGTACCCTGCAAAACCTTTGCATAGAGTTATATTCCCTTAGGTGTGATCAGCAGTAGGCTAGGTTATTTTTGGTTTCGGACAGATCCGATTTTTTCACGATTTTTATTACTATTGTTTACGTTTACCGATTTTAAACTGGAATACTGTTGTATTAATTCTTTACTTTCGATTTAACGCAGAACCCACACATCTATCATTTATGTAGATTTATTAATTGTACACAACCCATCAAGCTTTACGGAATACCGAAAAGAGAAGTAAACACTAGTTTTCACTCTATTAAGTACTGTTTTCTTTAACAGTTAGAAACATTAATGGAGTTTATCAGCCTTGCATTGCTTGCGGTCACACTGACTCTGTTGTTCATTCATCGATGGCTATTCAGGATCTCTGCCCAGTTTCCACCCTGTCCGTCAAGACCACTGCCCATATTTGGTCATCTCTTCTCGCTGTCCTCTGACCTGAGGCCACTGTTTAGGAAATGGCGAGAGCAGTGCGGAGATAATTACAGGTTAATATATATATATATATATATATATATATATATATATATAGATAGGTAGATAGATCAGATTTATAGATAGATATATAGATAAATAGATAGATAGATAACTCTATGAACTATTCTTTTTTTTTAAATATTGTGATTTCTGACAAAGTTGTCTCTCTTGAATGTTTTATAATTTAGCTGGAGCTATAAATTAAACTAGACGACAGTCTGAATCCACCATGCTGCAGTACTACAGTACTAATGCCTATTAATTTTGATCCTATTAGTGCTCCGAAAGTACTTTAACCTAGGTCGCCCTATCATTGAGATGTATCATCAGTGGCGTAGCGAGCTTAACTCGCGCCCGGGGCACAATACCTTTTTAGCGCCCCCTACCCCCATTCAAAAACCATATAATATCATATGAAAAAGTATACCATTTTGCGCCCCTTTGTAAGTAGCGCGCGGGACATGACCCCCCCCCCACCCCCCCGCTTCACACCCCTCACTACGCCACTGAGATGTATCAATATGGTAATATTTATATGTCGCCCTTGCATAAGATACATTGGCATGGGACTCGAAGAATTTGAACCAACCAGCGTCGCGATTACTAAAATCGAATACATGTATCTGGAATTAAATATTTAAAATTCAACATATTTTCTTAAATTATCGAAAAAAACGTCCGTGTCGAGCTGGCTCCGTGGCTTGTGAGCCTGATCTGGTTCAGGGAGGTTACTGGTTCAAATCCAAGATAGTCATTTCCTAGACCAATGTCCTCATAGCCATTACACACTCGGCTATAGGGTGGGGACCAAAATGAACTCTACAAAAGTCAAAATCATAACAGGGAAAGGACTGGAGGGAGGGATTGTTTACCTCGGGTGACACTTTTCTATGGCGTGAGCAGCATTTTTTCCCACCATTTTTTGATATTTTTAAACACGGTAACGGAGCGGCGTTTTTTAAAGACCGCCCTGGGGCCACTAAAGACACTGTAAGAATGTGTCGCATGAAGTCTTACTGGGATATTATTGTCCCTTAGCTCTATAAACCGGGTTAGGGATAGGGGATTAGACAAGTATCAAATTGGTGGATCCGGGAGTTCTTATGAAATACTTTATAAACTCCACAGTCTGTACTTGGGCCCCAAGATGATGGTAGTACTCAACGGCTACGACCTGATTAAAGAAACTTTAATGAAGAGAGGTGAGGATTTCTCGGACAGACCACACACATTTGTTGATACAGTAAGTTTACACAAATTAATGTCTTTGTTTTTGTGATGTACTAACTAACACATTTATTAATTATCTTTACGCTGTAAAGGGATTCTGATAAAATTATTAAATATTTGCACAGGTCACTAAGCACCCACAGATTGGTATTGTGTCCAGTTCAGGAAAAAACTGGAAAGAGCAACAAACCGCCAGTCTGCAGATCCTACGTACGTTTGGCTTCGGTAAAAATATTTTGGCCGAGAAAATCCAAGAAGAAGTGTACCGCTATGTAAAACATTTATCTGGCTATAATGGCAAGCCAACAGATATTCGCGCTATAACATGTAATAGCACGTCCAATGTCATCTGTTCTATTTTGTTTGGCCAACGATTTGAATACTCGGACATGTCATTCAGAAAGTTGACCAGCTATATGAACGAATTGATGAAGGACTTTACTACTGCTGGAGTTCAGAATTTTCTACCAATGTTACGTTACCTACCAGGCGATCTATTCAGATTGAAGCGAGCTGAAAACAACATGAAAGAATTGTTTCAACTTTTTGAGGTTTTCATCGGGAAAATCCGTAAAGGAAATCTAAGTGAGACTTTCATTTCTGAGTACACAGCAGAACAGAAATTACGCATGCAAAATGGCGAAACAACATTGGATGATGAAAACTTGAAAAGAGTCATCTTTGACTTGTTTGTAGACAACATCTACTACATTGTATTATTGTATTTTTTACTTGCTGCACCATCCAGATGTCCAGAAACAGATTTTTTATGAAATCGTTGAGCATATTGGAACCGACCGGCCTCCCACTATGCAAGACAGGTCAAAGATGACCTACTTAAATGCCACTATTTTAGAAACACAAAGACTGGCCAGTATTGTACCTATTGCTTTCCCCCACACCTGTCCAAGAGATGTGACGGTCAGAGGGTACACCATCCCTAAAGGTTCTTTCATCATGCCCAATCTGGACTCAGTCCTGCACTATGAAAAAATCTGGGAACATGATGTCATGAGCTTCAGACCAGAAAGGTTTATTGACCAGGATGGCCAGTTGAAAAATTACAATGAGCTGATTCCATTTTCCGTGGGGAGGAGGGCGTGTCTCGGTGAGAGTATGACCAAAACTGAATTGTTTCTTTATCTGGCCAACATGATTCAAAAATTTGAATTTCTTCCAGTTGACCCAGATCATCCTCCACCAAGAAAATATGTCTTCGGGTTAACAGTCAGCCCCGAACCTTATGAATGCAGAATTGTTGAACGCTCTCATTAGCCCGTGGCACGGATTAGTTATGTTGATAATACAATCAGAGCCGTCCCCAGGCAATTTGGCGCCCTAGGCAATCATCTATTAGGACGCCCGCCCTTTCTGCATGAACAGTAAAGAATGAGAAATTCTAAAATTTGGCGCCCCTAGCAATTTGGCGCCCTAGGCAGCTGCCTATGTCGCCTATGCCCAGAGCCGGCCCTGAATACAATTTATCTTAACATTTCAAGTGGACTGTCATTTTTAGTTTTATAGGTCAATAAAGAAAGCATGGGGCCCGTCTAAATTATTTAATGAACAAAACAAAGTAAAAAAAAATATTCTGGACTTACTATGTCATTCAATTTTAATTCACTCCATAAATTGATTGACTGAACAAAGTACAATAATGGAATAAGCCAATTATCGAGATATGTGCGATCCTTAGTTTTAATAATAATTTGTTTACATATTTGTCGAATGTTACGATATTATTTTTCTATTAAGTCCCTCTTAATAAAGACGTATATTCTTAAAAAAAAGTTTTTTTTAATATATTTTATTTTTTTCTATGATACACTTTTTAGATAATCGATGGACTGACAGAGCCTTTAGCTATTTTTAGCTCAGGCTAACACTATACCAAGGGTAGCTCAATGCTGGGCCATCAGCTATTTTTAGCTCAGGCTAACACTATACCAAGGGTGGCTCAATGCTGGGCCATCAGCTATTTTTAGCTCAGGCTAACACTATACCAAGGGTGGCTCAATGCTGGGCCATTAGCTATTTTTAGCTCAGGCTAACACTATACCAAGGGTGGCTCAATGCTGGGCCATTAGCTATTTTTAGCTCAGGCTAACACTATACCAAGGGTGGCTCAAGTCTGGGCCATCAGCTATTTTTAGCTCAGGCTAACACTATACCAAGGGTGGCTCAATGCTGGGCCATTAGCTATTTTTAGCTCAGGCTAACACTATACCAAGGGTGGCTCAATGCTGGGCCATTAGCTATTTTTAGCTCAGGCTAACACTATACCAAGGGTGGCTCAATGCTGGGCCATTAGCTATTTTTAGCTCAGGCTAACACTATACCAAGGGTGGCTCAATGCTGGGCCATTAGCTATTTTTAGCTCAGGCTAACACTATACCAAGGGTGGCTCAATGCTGGGCCATTAGCTATTTTTAGCTCAGGCTAACACTATACCAAGGGTGGCTCAATGCTGGGCCATTAGCTATTTTTAGCTCAGGCTAACACTATACCAAGGGTGGCTCAATGCGGCTCTGACAGCTGAGTGCGACTCATTCACGAATTTTATGCAGGTCCTAATGTTTCCACTTCCCTCTATTTATTTAACTACCTCTGCTCAATAAATGTTGATAAACGAAATGGTGCTGTTCATTAAAGTATTGTTTACCTTACAAATCCCGGGAATGTGTCTCTCATTGACTTCAAGCGTGGCCATACTATTACATTACTATTACATTACTAGTAATTTCTATCACATAAAACTAGACCAAGGAACATGGCCATCATGAGATGATTTAAAAAAAAACACCAGGCAACTGCAAGGACATAATATCTGCATTTCGCCTCTCCCGAACTTCCTACTAGGTCTTCAAAATTACATAAAGCAGACAAACACACAGACACACTGCTAAACACAAATAATTCAGCTTTAAACTTTGGTCTAGTTGTCTGAAAGTTCCAGTTTTATACAAATGGGTAGAACACAATATAAATGTCAACAGTTATATAATTACATCTATCTATCTATCTATCTATCTATCTATCTATCTATCTATCTATCTATCTATCTATCTATCTATCTATCTATCTATCTATCTATCTATCTATCTATCTATCTATCTATCTATCTATCTATCTATCTATCTATCTATCTATCTATCTATCTGTCTGTCTGTCTGTCTGTTTGTTTGTCTCTCTATCTATCTATCTATCTATCTATCTATCTATCTATCTATCTATCTATCTATCTATCTATCTATCTATCTATCTATCTATCTATCTATCTATCTATCTATCTATCTATCTATCTATCTATCTATCTATCTATCTATCTGTCTGTCTGTCTGTCTGTCTGCATGTATGTCTGTCTGTAAATCTGTCTGTGTGCCTTTCTTTCTTTCTAAACTATAACTAAAAGTTACTTTCACTATTTCAAGGGCAGAGTACCCCCCTCTCAAGCCGACAACCCACACATACAATAACAAAGATTTATTTGTATAAATTTGGATATTACGCCAGTCGTAACATGTCATTCTCTTTGATTGTGAAAAAGGGCATTCAAAATAAATCATTTAATAGAATGTACACATAATAAATATAAAGAGCCAACATTGTTTTCAAGCCGAGTTTATAAAAATGACAGGACAGTTCATGTACATAAAAGTGGGTCAAGGTTGGGATCAACGTTACATGACCTTCTGGAAACTAACAAGTCAAAAGTTCCAGTTTTGATCTCCATTTTTTTTTTAAATTCCCCTTTAGAATAGATGCTCTAAGTGCAATGTTTTTGAGCCAAATAAGTAATATTATTCAATAGACATTTACACACACACACACACACACACACACACAAACACACACACACACACACACACACATACACACATACATACATATAAAGTAGTACAAAAGCTTTCAACTTAAAAGTCTTTATTGTAAGAAAGTTCCAGTTTTCAGAAAGTTCCAGTTTTTACAAGGTTGCAGTTTTGCTGAGAAATGACATTGTTATCGTCCCATGTGTCTATAAATGGGGGAGCACAACTCAGATTCCAACACTAACTGTAACTTGAAGTAGGTCATTCGTGGGTTGCTTTTGTCTTGTCAAGTTTTCATGAACAGGTCAGTCTCACTTTACGTTGTTGTTGTTAGTTGTTTTATAAAAAATGGACTAGAAAAAAATGTAAAAACTCTTAATATCACTAAAAAATATAAGCTTCGGTGCTCCATGTAGATATTTATATTATTTATTGACTAGCTGTACCCTGCAAAACCTTTGCATAGAGTTATATCCCCTTAGGCTTGATCGGTAGGCTAAATTATTTTTTGGTTTCGGGCAGATGCAATCAGTTTTTTTTTCATGATTGTATTTTAAACTGGAAAACTGTTGTATTAATTCTTTACTGTCGATTTAACGCAGAACCCGAATCGCTTTTATTTTATTAAATACTTATCAACTAATGTAAGGACATGTTGAGCTCAGTATATTTGAATCCTCTATGTTTTAAATTTTATAAATATTTGTATGATAAAATGTTTTTTTTTGTCTTTTTAGTGCAGTTTCTTTATTTAACATTATTATTAATATTTATATTTTACATGCTGTTTTATTTTATACTTTTTTATTTTATACTATTTTAGTTTTGAAAGAATCAAACTTTCTCTTGTATTTGCACGTTTGAAATATTAATTTGGCCACTTTATATAAAACTTGTAAAAAAAAAATGAGTCACTGTTTTGTACACTTAAGCATTGTATTTATTGCTATGTGATAATCTCAGTGCGACATTTTCTTCATTATAAAACATTACAACAAAGTAATAAAATTTGTAAATCTACAAAATGCTGATTCATGGACTGGAATCCAATACAAATCGTGTGTGATCATTCTTGGGAATGTTCTCATTCAGATACTAATAATTGACCAAATATTTCTTGTAGCTGACAGACGCTGCACTTAGGGGTTAGCTGGGTCAAATCGGGACACATTCTGTTGCACTTGACTGGACAATTGGTATGTCCCTAACGCATGCGTCGTCTTCAGGGGCAGTAACCGAAAGACGACTGCGGCTTGTGATTGCGTCCCTTGAGAAAGTTGTGAGAGTTGGACACGTGGGGGTGGGGGTGGGGGGGATGCAAGATGACTTATTGTACAATCACTTCATCTGCCCCCCAATTGCCCTGTTGGGCTAAGAGAACCTTACTTACATATATATTTATATAACAATGTTTATTGCTCGACGGATTACATTATTTTATTTGCTAGAAAATATTTTTCATATTTATCAGTATGTTACATTCCAATCAATATGTTTACTATTTTATTCGTTTTGGAATGCAGTGTCATCCATGGAACTCCTGAGCTTTGGTTTGATTGCAGTCGCATTGATTGTTTTGGTCATTCATCTTTGGTTCAGCAGGAGAGATGGTCTGTTCCCCCCATGTCCATCACGACGATTGCCCATCGTTGGTCATCTGTTCTCGTTTTCCACTGACCTGAGGTCACAGCTTAGAAAATGGCGAGGGCAGTGTGGAGATATTTATAGGTAAAAAAAAATTTCTTAAATTCTAATCATTCTTAATAACATGTCCATTGAATTCTACCTAAAATGTTCTGCGGTTAATAATGAAGCCAAAAAAAAAAGAAAACTGGGAAGTTTATTATGGGGTATTTCGTATTAAAGTCATTTTAAGTTACAACTATCACACATTGAAACGGTCTATATTTAATTAGCTCTATCCATCAGAAAAAACAATTCTCATTGACATGTGATGAACGATTTCTCACTGCATTACCGTCTAAGCAGTTTGTTGACAATTTTAATTAAAACCCAGTTTATATCCATAAAGTAAACATTAAATTACTTGTTCTTTTTAAAAGAACATATTTACCATTTTTGTACATGTATTATCTTTTTTTCTTTTTTTCTTTACCTTTTTAAAAATTTCAACCTAGACTTATTAGAGTATTATCAATATATATATATATATAGTTAGAGTTACAGCTATTTCGTGCCATTTTGGGTAATGTTGGGACAATGAGTCCATCTTTTAATAAGCAGACCTTGCAGATTATATCAGAACAGAAGTAATTGAAGACTATGTGTCCGCAAACTGAACCCAGGGGGGATGAAGATGTAATGATGCGGGGTGAAGGGAGAATCTCCTTGTTAGGGTTTGATTTAGTAAATCTAGCACCCCCCCCCCCCCACCTTTGTTAAACCCTGACAGTTGAAAAACTCTGGTAATTTTTTTTTTCTTTAAAAAAGGGGCACAGTTGTATTGCAGTAAAAAAATAAAAATAGTTCAAAGGTACTGTCAACCTACGGGGCTCATTGGGGCTGTCAACCTACGGGGCTCATTGGGGCTGTCAACCTTCTAAAGCTGCTCTGCCTGTAATAATTTTTTCTTTTACACTTGTTATTATTAATCCCCGACGATATCGATATATATATATATATATATATATATATATATATATATATATATATATATATATATTTCAGTCTGTACATGGGATTCAAAATGGTGGTGGTACTCAACGGCTACGACCTGATTAAAGAAACTTTAATGAAGAGAGGGGAGGACTTCTCGGACAGACCACACACTTTCCTTGATACTGTGAGTTCCAAACTAGAAAAACTCGAGTCTTTACTCCATTAACAGCTTGCAACTTTATATATAGCCTATAGCAGGCCCGTAGCGTGCGGTGGAGGGGAAGGAGGGACCAGGGCCCCTGCGTTTTATCTGCCCCCTGCTTATTTGTTCTACTTAGTAAATGTATTACCTGCCCCCCTGCTATTGCCTGGCCCACTGCTGTAGAATGCCTGCCCCCCCTCCCCCCTGTAGAATTTTCACGCTACGGGGCTGGCCTATAGATATTTAGTAACATGGGTTTATGCGCTTTGATACATTCATTAAATAACATTCATTTTTAAAATGTAACATGCAGTGTAAACAAAAAGGCTGCCCTTTAGAAGGGATGGATTGAGACATTTTAAACAAAGTGTATACATTCAACATTTAGGAGACAATTTTGAGCTTATATTTAGATTTTCTAGAATTTCTGCTTCACTATGATCAAAGTGAAATGCAATAATTTATAGGAAAAAAACAACTTTTCTTGGCCCAAACACCCCCGCCCTCTTCATACATTTTATGGTTGCTATGGTAACACATCCTATGTAAAATAGTAAATAATGGATAATGTCAAAAAAAAAAAAGTTACAGAATAGACAACATTCTTTACTAGAAAATCACACAGGAAATCGTAATTAGTTTATAAAACTACGGTCATTGTTTGACAACAATTTGGTGAATATTTAAAAAAAAAATATTTGAATCGCTCTAAAAGAAATAAATTATAAGTCTCATAAATCTGGCAATATTTCAACAGGTCACACAATACCCACAATTGGGAATCGTCTCCAGTTCTGGAAAAGTCTGGAAAGAACAACGAACCGTCGGTCTGCAAATCTTACGTACATTTGGCTTCGGTAAAAATATTTTGGCTGAAAAGGTACAAGAAGAAGTCAACCACTACATAAACCATTTATCTGGCCACAAAGGGAAACCAACAGACATTCAAATGGCGACATGCATGAGCACTTCAAATATAATGTGTTCTATTTTGTTCGGCCAGAGATTTGAATACACAGACAAGTCATTTCAAAAACTGATGACCTACTTGAACCAACTAATAAGAGACTTCAACACAACTGGCATCGTGAATGTTTTCCCCTGGGTACGCTTTGTTCCCGGGGATATATTCGGTTTGAGGAAAGCGGAAAACAACGTCAATGAAATATTTGAACTGTTTGACACTTTCATTGAGAAAAGCCGCGAAGGAAGTTCCGGTGAGAATTTTATATCTGAGTACGCCGCAGAACAGAAATTGCGCTTGCAAAACGGCGAAACATCGATGGATAAGGACAATTTGAAAAGAGTCATTTTTGACTTGTTTGGGGCGGGCACGGAGACGACATCTACGACCATTTATTTTTTTATTATGTACATGTTGCACTTCCCTGATGTTCAGAAAAAGATTTTTGCCGAGATCAATGAACACATCGGAACTGACCGATCACCGGCAATACAGGACAGGCCAGATATGACCTACTTAAATGCCGCCATTATGGAAACGCAAAGACTGGCCAGCATTGGTCCGCTGTCGTTCCCTCACACCTGTCCAAGAGATGTGACGGTCAGAGGGTACACCATCCCTAAAGGTTCTTTCATCATGCCCAATCTGGACTCTGTCCTGCACGACGAAAAAATCTGGGGACATGACGTCATGAGCTTCAGACCAGAAAGATTTATTGACCAGGATGGACAGTTAAAAAACAACGATGAGCTGATTCCATTTTCTGTAGGGAGGAGGGCGTGTCTTGGCGAAAGTATGGCCAAAACTGAATTGTTTCTGTACCTGGTCAACATGATTCAAAAATTTGAATTTCTTCCTGTTGACCCCGGTCACCCTCCACTAATAAATATTAAATTTGGAGCTGGAGTCACCCTGGGACCCTATGAATGTCGAATTGTTGCACGCGCTCAGTGAACCGAATCATCCATAAAAAAAAACAATTATTTCAAAACGTTCAATTAAAAGTTTACCAAATCCTAATCAGTTAAAAAAAATGCAATCAATTTTTAAAAAGTATACATTAAACTAAAATATGTGGATGACTTTGTGTAAGCTACGTTTATAACCATATTGTCCTTTTACTATGGAATACATTCTTTTAACTAAAATATATTTTGATAGGCATCAAACAAACTTTAAAATAGTCCCTAAAACTGTTGAAGATGTGTTTTTTTTTTAATTCAGATGCATTTGGGTAAAATGCTAAAATCAATTTTCATAACTTTTTTTAAAAATATATTTCCATTCATCTCACCCTCAGATGAAATATTTACAAAAACTGAGATTTTTAGTTATAGAAAACCACTACATTTATGTTTTTTTTAAAACCTGTAATCCGACTATTTGTAAGTAAGATTTAAATGTATGTTTGTATGAACTCGTGTATTTGTATGGAAGATTTAAATGTATGTTTGTATAAACTCGTGTATTTGTGTGTAAGATTTAAATGTATGTTTGTATGAACTCGTGTATTTGTAAGTAAGATTTAAATGTATGTTTGTATGAACTCGTGAATTTGTATGTAAGATTTAAATGTATGTTTGTATAAACTCGTGTATTTGTATGTAAGATTTAAATGTATGTTTGTAGAAACTCGTGTATTTGTATGTAAGATTCAAATGTATGTTTGTATAAACTCGTGCATTTGTATGTAAGATTTAAATGTATATTTGTATAAACTCGTGTATTTGTACGCAAGATTTAAATGTATGTTTGTATAAACTCGTGAATTTGTATGTAAGATTTAAATGTATGTTTGTATAAACTCGAGTATTTGTATGTAAGATTTAAATGTATGTTTGTATAAACTCGTGTATTTGCATGTAAGATTTAAATGTATGTTTGTATAACCTCATATATTTAGTTGTATACATAGTTTCACTGATGGTCTGTAAGTTTTTTTTTTAAACTGTAATTTAGAATTGATGTAAATAATCAAAATTGTTTTACTTGAGAAAGTTAAATTTTGTGAATTAAATAAATGGAACATTTTGTACTTGCTCGCCGCTTGAATTTCTACGGGTACTTTGCAAATAGTGTAACAAACAGGGAATGCTGGGAAATAACATTGTAGATTAGCAGACAGTGAGTTGATAAACATACGTAGTTTGAATAGAATTTAAGACATCTAGTTATGCATAGGACATTCCCACAGACATAAATGTATGGCTTATAGTTAGCCAAAAGAAAACATAATTGCAGACATTAAATATGACAGAATGACAGATATTAAGTTGATAGAATGAGAGACAATAAGTAGACAGACTGAAAGACAAATTAGATAGAAAGACATACTTTCAGTGGACAGAATGACAGACTTTAATGAGATATGCGGAAAGACAGAACAAGACCCCCCCCCCCCTTTCCCTCACCCACGGTACTGTGATGCTGTGGGGTGCAAACAATTCAGACAGCAGCATATACTTCGAGATGAAAAGTTAAACATATTTTTTTTTCCAAGAAGCACTCAATGAGAAAAGAATATTGATATATACGTTTAAATTTATGTTGATATTGTTATTTAAACTACTTAATGTTTAACGAAAAATGACTAGTAAACTTTGCTATAACGATCGTAAAGCGTGCCAATCTGCTTTACAAAAATTAAACGGCTCAAGTTGGACTCTATCTAATTCGAAAATAAACCAAAAAAAACAAACAAATTTACATCGTTATGAAACCTGTTTGTCATCTGTATTTGAGAGTAGTGTGACACGTGACTGCAATTACTTAGACCATTGGCGCGTCTTGAGTGAATGACATTTTCAGAACCTTTTAACTATATCATTGCAATTTAACTCACTTTCTTTATGAGATAGATCAACTTGATTACACAACCAACGATTCCCCCTAATGCTGATAAATCATCTACATTTATGTTCCTGAAGTTTTCAATTTGGACAAGAAAATGCGATCCTTGTCATGTATACTTTCAAACAGACCAATCAGCTCTGAAATAAGAACTGGTTTCAATGAGGGGGAATTACCTAGCTTAGTAAACATTGGGTGTGTGACGGTTACGTCCACTTGTGAAATATGTAAACAAAGTATCGGCTAGTTGTGTTGACGAGGGGAATTACCTAGCTTAGTAAACATTGGGTGTGTGACGATTATGTCCACTTGGAAAATTTGTAAACAAAGTGTCGGCTATGGTCTCAAGGAGGGGAATTACCTAGCTTAGTAAACATTGGGTGTGTGACTGTGCTGTCCACTTGTGAAATATGTAAACAAAGTATCGGCTAGTGGTCTCAAGGAGGGGAATTACCTAGCTTAGTAAACATTGGGTGTGTGACTGTGCTGTCCACTTGTGAAATATGGAAACAAAGTATCGGCTAGTGGTCTCAATGAGGGAGTCACGGCTTGAGTTCAGAAATATCAAAATTGTACCTGTGTGTTTTTATCACCAGTTGTTAAGATTTCCAAAATCCCGACTGCTGTTAAAATACCAGTCAGCAAATTTTACATATTAATCCTATATTTATTGAACATTATTAGTATTCTGTGCCACGTGTCACACAGTTGATCCCACAGTGTAGAAAATATCTATGAGCTATTCACATTTCTGGCCGCTATTGTTATTTCAAACTAGAAGTGAACAAATCACGGATAATCCTTACAGTCTATCTATCTTAGTCTCTCTCTCTCTCTCTCTCTCTCTCTATCTCTATCTCTCTCTCTCTGAACTCTCTCGGTGATAACTGCGGGCTGAGACTTGATCTCTTAGAGCCGTGAGATCAAACTCGCTGTGTCTCTCAACATCTGGAGACTGCCATAAAGCCCGATGGCAAGAGAGCTACCCAACTGGTCCACCCTGTGGTCCTCCAGCCCGGGGCACTCAAAAAGCCACACGATCCACGGTTTCCTCCACCTCCCTGCAGCGGCGGCAAAGGGAAGCGACATTGGGCCTCAACCTCCCAAAGTACGCACCTACTTAGTCTATCTAAGTCCGTCTTAGTCTATCTATCTGATTCCATCTTTGTCTATCTATCTAAATCTATCTTTCTATGTCTATCACCGTATCAGCCTAATAGTAGATCCGGTCCTGATAGTCTATTAACCTTAAATGTACTTTTGGAAGAATTAAGCTTACATTTCCCTATAACGATTAGTACTTCGATCTAACGTCTTGTGGAATTAGATAGTCGTTATATAGACACAATAAAAATGTGTAAAGGTTTTTGAAATGTACATCAGATGGTTCATCAGATACCATCATGAAAAAAAAAATGAATTAATTATATGTATTTCTATGCTCTGTGCACTTTAGGAACCGTTTAGTCGTAATGAATTTAACAGTGCAATAAAGAGGCCACACTTTTAGTCGTAATGAATTTAACAGTGCAATAAAGAGGCCACACTTTTAGTCGTAATAAAGTTAACAGTGCAATAAAGAGGCCACCGTTTAGTCGTAATAAAGCTAACAGTGCAATAAAGAGGCCACCCGTTTAGTCGTAATAAAGTTAACAATGCAAAAAAGAAGCCAACCGTTTAGTCGTAATGAGTTTAACAGTGCAATAAAGAGGCCAATGTATTACTTTAAAACGTGATAGTATTTTCATACCTTTGGATTTTCATTTTCTTGTATGTAATATAAAAAGTAAATACTTTCCAACTCTGAAATTGTCGTAAAATAGCCAATTTTATTTTACACCTTTACAGTGTTGCAAGGGGGGGGGGGGTCGTGGTTTACCGACATCGTTTTACTACGTTGGAAGAATATAGTAACGGACTATAAAACGTCATAAACTGTCCCTTGTTTACAACATTTTTGGGGATGCGGGGGGGGGGGGAACTATTGTTTGGCCGTTTCTCTCTCTCTATCAATCGTGACGGGTGGTCGTGTGGTAAAGCGCTCGACCTGGTTCGATCTCCGGTGAGGAGGATATTTGAGGTCTTGGCTTAAGTACCCGCTCTATCTCCCGTGGTGGTGCCTCCATGGCCATTGCACTATCGGCTATTGTGGGGAATGAAAGAAGGATACCATAAAAACCGTCCCATTAATGGTTTATAGAATCTAAGAGATTTCATCTCATCCTCACAGGTACTTCACACACACACTCTCTCTACCCCTCCCTCCCCCCACCACCACTACAATCCCCATCAACATTGAATCGTCTGTGACTAAATACGGGTTGTCCTCATATAATTTTAGTAAATAATATGGGACCGTTCACATACGTTATATAAAGCGAGGCTAAAAGTGCTAGGGGGTAAAGGATAAGGCATATATTCCATTACGTGTCAGTCAGTCGCTCTACTAGTAGGTCATTTGACTGGGTTGGTGGGAAGGGGGGGGGGTATATAATCCATTACATGTCAGTCGCTCTGCTAGTAGGTCATGCGATCGCACTTTTCACGTTAAATTATTTTAGTCATTTGAGTTCAGGAATGTCCAACAGACTGCTAGAAGGTGATAAATATTAATAATAATTAATATAAAAAAAATGATTCACCCCTTTCAACGGAACAATACTTATTTATATAATAATTAACCCGTATAAGCTTAGTGATCCAATTTTTTCGGAACATGAAGCACGTGTTTGGCGCCTACCGCTCTTTTTTCACCACCGTGACCTAATTTCATTAATTAGCATCTGCTGCACAGTTCGTGGTCTCTGCTCTACTGACACGTTCGGTTGCATTTATAGAGTTCGGTGGGGGAAGGGGAGGGGTGGGGGGGAGCACATCAGTACCTTAACGAGCTTAACTCGCGCCCGGGGCACAATACCTTTTTAATACATTTTTAGCGCCCCCCCCATTCGAAAATCATATAATATTATATGTAAAATATAAATTTGGCGCCCCATTGTGGGTAGCGCCCGGGGACATATGTACCCCGCCCCCCCCCCCAGATACGCATCTGGGGTACATAGAAGTTTATTATTATTATATTTTTAATGAAGGATTTTTACTGACCAGCCGGACACACGTGACGTCAAAGATGGACCTGGACAGCCGATGACATCGGACAGGGAGCGAAGGGTTTAGGTCAAGTGGAACCAACTTTTAAGTTTTCTTTTAAGTTCGGTAACAGAAGAAAATACCATAAGCGCCCCACTCCACCCTAATCCATAGGCCCCGTGGTGGTGGTGGGGGGGGGAGGGGGCGGGCCTGTGGTGTGAGTCGCCATCTACACAGGCGGCTCTACGGGTGAAAATAATTTTTGGGCTTTTGTTATTATTTTTTTTTATCTTATTTCTTAACTGTCACTATACAACAACAACAACAACACCAACACCAACACCAACACCAACATTGTTTTAAAATAAAGATGCCATTATATTTTACAGAAATAGTCTTGTTTAATTATATATTTGATCACTGGGGTGACATATTCTTGTCTGTTTTTGTAAACCTGTTTACATATTTTTTTTTTTAGAGTTGTTGTATTGGATAGAGAAAAATATGCGGGTGCCTAATGCATATGGAACGCTGGGAAGTCCCCGTTAGAATGATGTGTGTGTTTATATCTCTTTGAGCCTATAAACCTATATGGTAAGGTGCAATGATCATGGAGGCATGACGGGAGAGATAAGGTGAATTTAAAATATGACTTGAAAAATTTACCTCGGTTCTCACAGATGATCGATCCCGGAACCTTCAGGTCGACAGTCGAGAGCTCTACCCCCACGACCATGCGTTGCCTGCACGACCCCCCCCCCTTTCCATCCTCCTAAATAACCGCAAGAAATGGGTTGATTCTCAAATGGTTAATACGTCATACGTAATTCCTAATGATTAACGCTAAATTATCACATACATAAAAAAAAATATTTTAGCACACATTGTGTTTAATGGTCAAAGGATTTATAAGTCCTTTCAAATTAATCGATTGGTTAAGTCAGAAAAAACAGCTATTTGCGAAATACTACACAGTTTTCCACGTGACAGAAATTCGACTCAATTATTACGTATTACGCCCTTTTAATTGTATATTGCCATGTACTGAAAATTATAATGACTAATGGCTTAAGGCGATTTCACATTTCAGCATGTATCATAATTACTATCTCCAAAATATATATTAGGCTGAACATCGAAAAACCTTTGGCTTGGCAACAGCTGATTATGTACTTCGATCATTTCTCATTTTCTTTCAAAAAATGTTAACTATATGTATTCTGGTGTTTCAAACAAAGTTTCAGATCTGTATTTTTCCAACATATGAATTATATTTTGGCCATGCGTGTACTTTAGTGCAGATCTATATTAAAGTCGATTATTTTTTAAACGTTGAAGTAGTTTTAGGTTGATCATTCAAATGAACATCGAAGACTGTGACAAAGCCCGATGTTAAATGGTTGAAATATGGAACATTATTTCTGTGATGCACTGATGACCAGGTTGTGTCCTGGTGTATGCGATGTAGGTCACGTGTTCTGATCTCAATGAATTCTATCGTTTGTGCTATCCCTATATCGGCTGCAGCGTGGACAGATTGCTCACATTTCTGTCCCATTTTCTTGTGACATGCTCAAAAGTAAATCAAAGAGATACGGTAGTGCTAAAGAATGTTTTTATTACAGCTATTTTGTTATTTGATATACAATTTTATTATAGCTGCCCAAAGGTTTGATGGAAAGGTTATTGAAACTAACTTTTGGTACTTTACTTACTTATAATTCTATTTATATTATTTGAGTATACCCCAAACAGTACATTCAACTATACCCCCTCCCTCCACCTATATTTTTTGTTACAGATCAGTGTAAGTTCATGACATTCAATAAGAAATCACCATGTTGTCCAATCTGACCATCACACAGGAGGCCGGTGACTTGGCTTATGTATTCATTAACCCTACAGTGTCTGCATTCTTTTTGACCTTTAACCTGCTGATTTGCGCGGAGCTGATTGGCTGTTTAGGCATTGTGGGTAACGTCATCAACATTATGAACTTCACCAAACAAGGTCTGCATGACAGTGTCAACGTCACGCTGACGTCACTTGCTGTCAGTGACATTGGGTCATTGCTGTTTCAGCTGATGGTCGACGTGTCCTGGGGTTACACTGACCTGCCCTTTACGTCGTCCGCGGGCGTGCTGTTTTTCTCCCCGCACTGTTACTTCACGCGCGTCAGCGGGTACATCACCGCCTTCGCCGCATTTGAAAGATGCCTTTGCGTGGTTCTTCCCCTGAAGGTTAAAACAATCATCACCAGGAAAGTCGCATTGCTTTTCAACTCCGTCTTATTCACTGTTCTGTTACTTTATCTCTTTCCGGTTTACTACGTCAGTTACCTTGACGTCAAATACAATCCCAGAACAAACAGGTCAGTGCTGACCTTCGTTTCCAGGAACAACGCTGAGATGGTCCTCAGCGTATCATTCTTCACTAACGACCTGATACTACCATACATCTCGTTTTTGATACTCATTGTATGCACGGCGTTCATAATCGCACGTCTGAGATCCAAAGCCCAGTGGAGACATTCAGTTACTGTAGCGAACACTTTACAATCCTCCAGCAGTAAGGAGAAGATTTTTTCCAGCAAAGAGAAGAAGACTATTGTCATGCTGACCACAGTGTCGGTACTGTATGTCGCCCTTATGACGCCCGGATGCGCCATGATCACAGCAGTGGGTTTCGTTCGGGAGCTCCAGGCGGAAGGGAAATATTTCGACCTGACCATGCTCGTCTGCTCTTTTACTTCCCTTCTGGAGACCATTAACTGTAGCGTTAATACTCTCGTCTATTATAAGATGAGCTCGAAGTACAGAGACGTAATACATGCATGGCTTCCTTGCCTTAGACATGAGACTCAAGTTTAAAATTCAAATAAAAACAGAGAAAGTGTGTTTTGTCACCCATTCAAGCACACGCCAATTTAAACTGGTATCAGGATACCCCTACCCCCCACCCACAGCGGACAACCCCCTCTCCCCCACCCCCCACCCCAAGTGGACAACTCCACCCTCAGCAGACAAAACCCCCACTTTTATTATAAAACGTAATATCTAGACCCCACTTGTATTGTAAAATGTAAAATATTTATTCCCTGGATGGGGATTTTGTCCGCTAGGGGTTCAGTCATGTGGAGGTTTGTCCTATGGGGGTTTCGTCCGCTGGGGGTTTTGTCCGACATGTATTCAAACTGCATCCAGCTCAGGCTAATTTTATTTAACACAGAAATGCATGCGCGCATATTCCCTACGCAGAAGCAACTAAAAACATAGTTCACCAGCTTATCTTTTCTTCTTCTACGACACTTTATATGTTCTTTGCTCCACTTTATCAGTATTCTGTATTTGTCATTAGCACTTGTAAAGCCATAGTGAAGTATATTTTACTAATGTAATTTTTAACTTTCAAATTCAGTTAAAAGTACTATTCATTTTAGCTCTGATCCGTTTTTTCAAACTCCTCGTCGAAGTTATTTTTCTTAAATCGCTATTGAAAATGTAACTTTTTTATATTTACATTCTTTTTTTTTTAACCAATGATTTTTTTTTTGCTAAGTGATTTACATTACTTTTTTTTTACTACATTTACAGCATGATTTACTACACTTATAACATGATTTATTACATTTACAGCATGATTTACTACATTTACAGCATGATTTACTACATTTACAGCATGATTTACTACATTTACAACATGATTTACTACACTTATAACATGATTTATTACATTTACAACTTGATTTACTACATTTACAGCATGATTTACTATATTTACAACATGATTTACTACATTTACACATGATTTGTTTCTTGTGTGCTGAGCAGTTTTTTTTCTTTTGCCTTGTTTATTGTTAGTGTCAGAATGTTATTGTTTGTGTCAGTGTTGTTTGATGTACAACCACAATTTCTGTTTTTTTTTTGTTTAGCTAAGTGTGTTGAATTAAAACAAAATACATAAGAAAAAAGCTTTTTTTTGGGCCACCAATTTTCCGAAAAAAAAAAAAAAATATTTTTGTTTAAGCCTGTCTGTACTACACCACAGTAACACAGGGCAGGCAAAATGAGCTAGTGAGTAAACAAATCAAAATGAGCTAGTGAGTAAACAAATCAAAATGAGCTAGTGAGTAAACAAATCAAAATGAGCTAGTGAGTAAACAAATCAAAATGAGCTAGTGAGTAAACAAATCAAAATGAGCTAGTGAGTAAACAAATCAAAATGAGCTAGTGAGTAAACAAATCAAAATGAGCTAGTGAGTAAACAAATCAAAATGAGCTAGTGAGTAAACAAATCAAAATGAGCAGTGAGTAAACAAATCAAAATGAGCTAGTGAGTAAACAAATCAAAATGAGCTAGTGAGTAAAACAAATCAAAATGAGCTAGTCAGTAAACAAATCAAAATGAGCTAGTGAGTAAACAAATCAAAATGAGCTAGTGAGTAAACAAATCAAAATGAGCTAGTGAGTAAACAAATCAAAATGAGCTAGTGAGTAAACAAATCAAAATGAGCTAGTGAGTAAACAAATCAAAATGAGCTAGTCAGTAAACAAATCAAAATGAGCTAGTCAGTAAACAAATCAAAATGAGCTAGTCAGTAAACAAATCAAAATGAGCTAGTCAGTAAACAAATCAAAATGAGCTAGTCAGTAAACAAATCAAAATCATTATGAGACTATTCTCTTGGTCTAATTTAATTTCATATTTTATTTTTTTACTTATGACACTAGGACGCTGACCAAATATAATTCACGACACATACAAGTGTGGTCAGATCTCTCATCACCAAACTTTGTGTATCCCCCCCCTCTCCCCACCTAACTATAGCCAGTTAAATAATAATTCTACCATATCATATATGATCTATTTTGATGACAAGTTAAAAAAAAAAAGGGCACTCCATACACATACCCCCCCCCTTACTCCCCTCCCTAACCTCGGGGAATTTCCAACATCAAACATTTTCACGCCACCGGTTTTTTACGTTCAGTGGGTTTTTATTTGTTTTTTGGACTCTTAAAAACCCCCAAACGACACCAATCGCGCGCTTGCCAGCAGCTGTTAACAAAACATTTTCACTTTAATTCAGACACGTGCAAACTTACGGCCCGTGGGTCACTCACGTACGAGCCGTCAGGCTTATTTTGTTTAGATAGCGCTCAGCCCCTCTTAACATCAAGGGACATTTACATTAACATAAAATTAAAGATCACAAAGTGACCCGCAGTTCAAAATGTTTGCCCTACCCTGCTCTAACTCGTTACGCAGAACCCGCATCATGTATACATACGTCAAAAATGCTATTGAGTGCATTGTCTACATTTTGTGTACATTTTGTGTACAGACACCGCAGGTGATAATTTCTGGCTAACTTGTTCATAGCGTTTAAACAATTGTTTTACAGAATGAGCTAAAATATTTCCACCAGGATCCTAATTGCATATGTTCGTGCATTTATTTGTTATCTTTCCTTTTGTCTACTACAAATGGATAGGATGATTCTCAAACTACCCGCTTTGGGTACTGTTTAACTGTTTTGTTTTTTTTTGCAATTCACCTGATAAAACTGTTTTGGTTTCGCAACCCACCTGTAAAAGAAAAAATAAAAACAACGAAACTTGAGAACAGAATGCGTCACGGATTTCATGTGTACATTTCACCTCTTTTGAGTTGCACATACATACACCGGACATTTCAGTTGTATCCGCGATCCTCTCTAAACGAGACCCCCCGCGACCCATCAGTGGCGCTGCGACCCACACACTTTGAGAAACACTGAACTCGTACGTTATAAACAATGGGGGGGGGGGTTAAATATGTTGCCCGTCATACAGATATAATGTGACCCGCGAAGCGTGGTGGCGAAACGGAAGTCAAACATTGGAGTGAAAGTTCATTGGTCTGTATACAATTACTATGCAATAAATGGCGCCCGTCAACCAATCATAACTGTCCATTCTGCTCTGGGGTGCATACACGTTTGAGACCCACTTTTTTTTAAAAGCTACTCTCGATCTACTTGGCAAACAGAGGTAACCTGGTATTGGAGGGCAAGTGCACCTTTAGGAGGAAAAGGTAATAAATGATAAATTATAAAATTCAGTTCGATCCCATCAATGTAAATACGCTAGACATTGTATAGGGCGTTGAATTTATTCTGGAGCTAAAATGTTTTATTCAGAGTTAAGTTTTATATGAGGTTAGTTATTACTTTAATCAACATGGGATAAAATGTCTAAAAAAAAATTAATGCAATATCTTTTTTAAGGGTAACTCGATAGCTCGTTTGGTGAGACTTCGATTTTTATTCTATTTTTTACCAGTTCCCACCGTGATGAATGTATATATATATATATATATATATATATATATATATATATATATATATATATATATATATACTCACGTGAAACTTTTACAAAGATATACTTACAGATATCTCAATACTAACGAATATTTTTATTTTATCTATATACTAGTTTAACAGCCTTCTAAACCAGAAACTTACAAGCTTGCAGTGATATGATTAAACATTGGTGCAGTGGAAATATACGATTATATCTAATATCTAACATGTTATATTTTCAATTAGTTAAACATAATGACATCATCAATACTCTCTAATAACGATTTTCTATAGTTAAATTGAAAAATGTAACCACACCCCTCCATGTCGACTGAGTTAAGTCTTGAGCTAGGTAGTCTTTACAATTTGTAAATATACATCGTGCCTTCGCGATTCGCATTAAATTTTTTTTTCCAGGCTAAAAAAAAATGTATTTTCTGCTTTTTAGTACGCAAGAAAACCGTTGTTTTTTATACAATATTTTTTATAATGTATTTTTTTTTTCGAGTGAGTGAAAAAATGTGTGCCTTTTTTATTGCCCCCCTCCCCCCACCACCACCAAAACGACCATGGTCTACACCAGTCTGGCAAACCTGTCTGGGACCGAGTGCCCTACATTCAACAGAAAAAAAAATAACAACACTTATTTACAGCAAAGATCCAACACTCCAATTAAAATTAAGGAAGTGATATGTTAGTCGGGTGCCGACTGATGAGGCTCTGCGTGCCGACTGTGGCTCGCGTGCCATAGGTTCGCCACCTCTGGTCTAGAATGAGCGAACCCACCGAAACACGTGTGGTGGGATTAGGCGTTTTATGTGTACGATAACAAAGTAAGAGGGACAGGATGTAGGCACTCAACTGTCAAACTGAAGGTTTTGGGTTCGACCCTCGCTGAGAGACTCATGATTTGTTCAGGTACCTCCAGAGGCGGACTTGTCGTTTGGGGCCCCCAGGCGCAGAAGAAAATATTAGGCCCCTTAAAAAGAGATGTATTTCAATTGGGTTATAATTTGGACACAGTCGAGTTGTAATAATATAGAAGTGGCTTCTCGATCCACTGGATATTTCAGTTGTATCCGCGATCCTCTCTAAACTAGACACCCGCTACCCAAGAGTGGCGCTGCGACCAACACACTTTGAGAAACACTGAACTCGTACATTATAAACAATGGGGGGGTTTAAACATGTTGCCCGTCATACAGATATAACGTGACCCGCGAAGCGTGATGGCGAAACGGAAGTCAAACATTGGAGTGATAGTCTGGACCTTGATGCCCAGAGCGCCCGTCTTAAAATCCGCCTCTGTGGGCCGCCACGGATATCACATTCTCAGCTTTTGGTGGAAATGAAAGAATAGCTTTACAAAAAACCGTCTCCCATTGGTGGTTTATATGTTCTAAGATACAAAAATTTCATCCATACAAACATGGAGAATACAAATAATAAACAATAACAAAGCGTGCACATGTTATCACTATGAAGAAGTACATTAACAAAGTTGTTTATAATTTGTTTAAAAAAAAAAGGAATTGAGTGTATTGCCCCACCGCACAAACATTCTGAGTATCGTGTGCAGAATCAAATGTGGTATTCTGTTGGTTAATGCCATGGGCTTCATGGGGGGTTATGAAGTTCTTTTAATACATTATAGAGACAGAGAAAGAGCAAGTCACCCTCAATATGTTGACTGTTTATAATAATGCGACTTTATGCAGTTCAGATAGGCACATGGTTTTATTTAAAAAAAAAATAAAGCCGAAACGTTACAATCATCACAGATTGTATCAATCTTAAGCACATTCGTTGTAGACAATAATTCGACTCTCGAAAATACCATAGCCATTCCAATGTGTTGTTTCTTTCTATGGCCATTCCAATGTATTGATTAATTATTGCAAGTCCCTCGTAATGTTGCGTTGATAGCAACTGCAAGGTGGGGGGGGGGGAGGGGAGGATACCACAATATGCTCGAGGAGGAGAGGCGCTCCCAAAACATTCTTTACCCCTCTTGAGGTACCTGCGACGACTACAACGACCACAGTGACCGTAACAGTGGGTTCCTTGAGTATGTTTCAGTAGTGGACTTGGGGGAAATAGTTCTGTTATGAAGACTTTGTCTCTCTGTCATGTAGTACGTTATATTAGTTCAATGATTGGGTTACTTCCATGATAAAAATGTTGCCTTTTTTAAAAGAACTATTGTTATTGAGAGAGATATATAGATAGATAGATAGATAGAGAGAGAGAAAGAGAGAGAGAGAGAGAGAGAGAGAGAGAGGCTTAGAGAGACAGAGAGAGAGAGAGAGAGAGAGAGGCTTAGAGAGACAGAGAGAGAGAGAGAGAGAGAGAGAGAGAGGACGTGGAGAGTTTGCTTTTGCATCTTGATTTTTTTCAATACATATTACTAACATGAAGTTCATAAGCGATTATTTTTTAAATTTATAATGTCAGGGGTTTCCATGGATTTCTCCACCATTGTCCTGCTGACTACCATCTTTGGCCTGTTAGTCCACCTGTGGTTTCGACGTCCACTCACCAACTACCCACCTCAACCCTGCAGACCACTGCCCATAGTCGGTCATTTGTTTACATTGGACAGTGACCTTCGAACTCAGTTTAAAAAATGGCACAAAGAACTAGGGGAGATTTTCAGGTAATGTCGTCTACTCTGCCTTTCCATATCTCTCTACGTCTCTCTCTTTCAATGTCTCTATCTCCATGTCTCTCTGTTTCTCCATCTCTCTCTCTCCATGTCTCTCTTTCTTTCGGTTCATGGAAATGTCAATGTAGACATATGCTTTTTTACAGGACCTGACATACATTTTATTTATGAGTTTTTGTTAATGAATATGATATCAGATAATAACTTAATATTTTAAAAGTGTCATTCCTATTTGTGGGCGACATTGTGTTTTAAGCCGAAGCATACGTTCATCAGTAGAGAGACGTATGTTTTAATGAGAAAAAAAAACAACAATCAATTACATATAGTAACATACACGCATTGGCTTCTTCATTGAAGGATGGATTGTGGAGGCTCGCTTTATGGTCTTAAAACATTGCTTTGGGGTGGGTCCCAGTACACGATGTCAATCAAATCGCATGAACTGAAAGTAAATGATAAATAAATGTCGTCACCAGCTTAAAGATGGCGGGTACATCCGGTACCCTGATGGTGGTGTTGAACGGGTATGACCTCATTAAAGACACCCTGGTCAAGAGAGCGGAAGACTTCACCGACAGACCCCCGTTTTATATGGACAAGGTAACCAAATAGATATATATATATATATTGTATGTGTCAAACTGAAACCAAAATTTCATTTTCACTTCACACAGCTGAACCCAATTATCGTCACCCACACGAACCAATTGAAACAAAAGGTAAAGACTAACCGAACTTAGTCAAGCTCATGCTAATTTTTGTTTCCTTCTTAAAGTCAAAAGTTAAACCGATGAACCTTTCGCAACCCCCCCCCCCCCCATTCCTATGAAATATTAGAAAACTAACATAATAAAAAATAAATAAAAAAAATACCCCCTCCCTCTTTCCCCACCTTTCCAATGGATTAATTAGGACAATGTCTGATACATGATCAACCATTATATTTACTAAATGTAGGCACAAACCAACATCTATCCCCCCCCACACACACTATTAATGTCAGTGTTTCTATTTCAGGCACTAGGTGTTTCCCCACACTATTAATGTCAGTGTTTACATTTCAGGCACTAGGTAGCGAGTTTAAAGGAATCATGTTCTCCAATGGAGAAAACTGGAAAGAGCAAAGATCGGTAACTCTGTCGATACTCCGAAACTTCGGGATGGGGAAGAACATCTTGGCCCAGATGATCCAAGAGGAGGTAACCCATTTCGTTGACCTGCTTGCCCAATTACAGGGCGCTCCCACGGACATGAGGATTAACACCGACATGGCCACGTCCAATGTCGTCTGCACGTTTTTGTTAGGTCAGAGGTTCGAGTACACGGATGCGACATTCCACAAGTTCCTAGGGCACATTCACAACGTTATCGTTGATATTAACAGGGCTCAGTTGGTGATCCAGTTTCCTTCTATCGCTAAGCTGCCCGGTGACTTCTTTCACGCCAGACGCATCGAGAGCAACGGCAAATGTGTCATGGATACGATCTACAAATTTATTGAAGACAAAAAGTCGCAAAAGTCGGACGAAGACGCGCCGAATGACTTCATCACGGCTTACCTCCAAGAGCGTGACCGGAAGTTGAAAAGTGGAATAGAGACCAACTTGGATGAGGAAAATCTGGCCAAAAATTTTGCTGATATTATAATCGCTGGCACAGATACTACAACTACAGCCTTGCTATGGTGCATGCTGTACGCGATCAATTTCCAAGAAAAACAAGAGATCATATTCCAGGAAATAGAGAAAGAGATTGGATTAGAAAGACCCCCATCTATACAAGACAGGACAAAACTTGTCAATTTAAACGCTTTCCTGGCAGAGTCGTCTCGTCTGGCAAGTGTATCAGCCCATGGCTTCACACGGCAGTCTTCCACCAACACCACCATCAAGGGCTACACCATCCCCAAGGGCAGCTATATCGTGCCCAATCTCGACTCGGTCATGCATGACAAAAAAATCTGGGGCGACGATGCGATGAGCTTCAAACCGGAGAGGTTCATCGATGCCGAAGGAAAACTACAAATTCCTGAGCAGCTCGTTCCGTTTTGCATCGGAAGAAGAATTTGTCCCGGGGAAGGATTCGCCAACACGGTCATCTTCTTAGTCATATCTGCTCTGTTTCAGAGATTCAAACTCTTACCTGCTGACGTCAAGTCTCCGCCGCCTTTGAAATATGTTTTCGGCGCCGACGTAAGTCCAGAAAATTTTGATGTTCGCTTCTTAGACAGAAGGGCATTCTGAAAGTAATTGACGAAATTATTTAAGGGAGACACAGGGGACATAATTCACACATGTTGTGTTTACTCGATATGAACTTTTGTTTCAAATTGTATAAATATAAGCAGGAAAGATATTAAATCTATGATAATAGAACTTGCAATTATTCTCTCTTCAAATCTTTATAAGATTATAATTCAATATGTTTCGTACCTTGTGGTATAATACAATTTTAGACTAGTTAGAAAAACTGAAATTATATTCGACCACCATTGTTTATGTTGTTTCCTCTTAGTTGTAGCTTGAGATTAACATCTCGTTAGGATTCTGCTGTGATAATGTTTGGATCTGAGTGTCTTGCATTGACTAGTCGTTAAATGGACTATATCATGGATATTTGTAGTGGTAAACTCTATACTAGTCAATATTATGTTTTATTCGTAGTGGTAAACTATGGATTAGTCAGTACACAGACATTATTATGTTTGTTTGTAGTGATAGGCTATAAACAACGTTATGTTTGTTTGTAGTGGTAGGCTATAAAATATTGTTTGTTTGTAGCGATAGGCTATAAACAATGTTATGTTTGTTTGTAGTGATAGGCTATACACAATATTATGTTATTTGTAGTGGTACATTGCGCCACAAACTAATATTGTTTGAAGTCTAAATTAAACTAAAGTGTTAAAACTTTATCATAAAATGATCCGTTTGTACTCGCTGTTTTTTTTTTTAAAGTAATTGTTTTTGTTTGAATGTTTTAGTGCAACGATTTCGTCTGGGTCGGTCTTCGGAGCCACATAAACCCACGGGCATTGGACGTTGGGTTGGTGAACTATTTTTATTTTTTGAAACAGTTTGTGTTGAGTATTATCAACTTCATGATGTCAAATCGAGTCACTACCTATAGCAGGGTCGTTCGTAGTTTTCAGAGGGGCGTAGTGGTGAGGGGGGGGACGTTAAGAGATACTGGGCTGTACAAACCAAAAAAAGTTCCTGTCATTGTCTTTAAATCATAATCTTAGATAAGACATTGTCCTGAATGTAGACCATTTCGTAGCGGCTGCTTATTGCTTATCCATAGGAAATGATCTAGCTGGTGGCTAGCAGTATGATAAGAGTCGTGATAATAATTGTTATCATTTGAAAAAAAAAATTAAATTACATGTATCCATTGAAAAAAAGTCGATTGGTTTTTGTGGATGAGTTAAAAAAATTTGCTGAAAAAATCGGTTTAAACCCAACATGTGCATTAAAACTACCAAAGATCTAAAGCTAAACGTCACTATTTTTCTTCTATACCACAGTTGCAAAGGCATTAAAAATAAAACAAAACAAAAAAACACTAATAGCCCCAGGGTAGATACCATCACTCATCAGTCCACTGATAAATTATAACATATGATTTTTACGAACAGCAATTACAAGTACCGAACACTTCCAGCCCCCCCCCCACACACACATCTCATGTACGAAATCTTTGTCTACTTATTATTAGACACTATCATCAAATATTGTTATCTGATTGCACTATTTTTCGTCCTATTTCCACTGACTGTTATCTTTTATGCACTACTTTGTATCCAATATCCACTCACTGATATCTTCTATACACTACTTTGTATCCAATATCCACTCACTGATATCTTCTATACACTACTTTGTATCCAATATCCATTCACTGAAATCTTCTATGCACTACTTTGTATCCAATATTCACTCACTGATATCTTCTATGCACTACTTTGTATCCAATATCCACTCACTGATATCTTCTATGCACTACTTTGTATCCAATATCCACTCACTGATATCTTCTATACACTACTTTGTATCCAATATCCACTCACTGATATCTTCTATGCACTACTTTGTATCCAATATCCACTCACTGATATCTTCTATACACTACTTTGTATCCAATATCCACTCACTGATATCTTCTATACACTACTTTGTATCCAACATCCACTCACTGATATCTTCTATACACTACTTTGTATCCAATATTCACTCACTGATATCTTCTATACACTACTTTGTAGCCAATATTCACTCACTAATATCTTCTATACACTACTTTGTATCCAATATTCACTCACTGATATCTTCTATACACTACTTTGTATCCAATATTCACTCACTGATATCTTCTATACACTACTTTGTATCCAATATTCACTCACTGATATCTTCTATGCACTACTTTGTATCTAATATCCACTCACTGATATCTTCTATACACTACTTTGTATCCAATATTCACTCACTGATATCTTCTATGCACTACTTTGTATCTAATATCCACTCACTGATATCTTCTATGCACTACTTTGTATCTAATATCCACTCACTGATATCTTCTATGCACTACTTTGTATCATATATCCACTCACTGTTATCCACTCTGAAGTTATTTCTAGCCTCTATTCATTCAGCGGCGGAGGTGATAATATTTAGCACTACAAAACAGGTCACTTCCATCTCAGATAAGCGTACTTGTTTATTGGTCACTTTTCACCTCTCAGCGGTCTCTAAATAAGAAATCTCATCTTTGGTTTTTTTTTTTAAATATTGGATCTGGTCTGCTGTGGATTAGAGGATACGTATTAAAAATTACAATTATGCCGCGTTCATATCTTAAACGTGAATCAAAACTTTTACCAATGAAATGGTGACACATAAATAAACCTTTATTTGAGGAGGGCTCGAAGATGGTTCTTTGAGTGCAAGCTTAATCTACAAGCTGTGAGTAATTGGTTCAAGTCCAGTTACTTATGTCTTATCTGTGTCTTGATAGACAGTGGACAGCCGTAGTGAGTATGAAAGAAAAGGGCTTGCAAAACCATCTCTTTGATGGTTTATTTATATAGAACACGCCAGGCTGGACCAATCACCTATTATTCAAGACACAACAAAGTTGATCTACTTAAATGCTGCCATCTTGGAAACACAAAGACTGGCCAGCAGCGTCGTGCCCCACTCTGTCCCCCACCCCCGACCAAGAGATGTGACAGTCAGAGGGTACACCATCCCTAAAGGTTCTTTCATCATGCCCAATCTGGACTCTGTCCTGCACGATGAAAAAAATCTGGGGACATGACGTCATGAGCTTCAGACCAGAAAGAATTATTCACCAAGGCGGGCAGTTAGAAAATTACGATGAACTGATTCCATTTTCCGTGGGGAGGAGGGCGTGTCTCGGAGAGAGTTTGGCCAAAACTGAATTGTTTCTTTATCTGGCCAACATGACGCAATCAGTTGAATTTCTTCCTGTTGATCCAGACCACCCTCCACCAATAAAAAAGACCACGTTGGCACTACTGTCAGCCCAGATCCATACCAAGTGAAAATAATTGCACGTGTAATAAGTTACAGGACTGGTTGGTGTAAATCGATATCGGACCAAATATCAATCAGCAATAGACAATTTACTTCTATTGTAAAAACATTTATTTGTAAACTAAAATATTGAAATATTTATAATGCTCCTTTTGGATAACTAAATACTTATCTTTAATTTACTAGAAATAAAAAAAAAAAAAATTATCCCTCTATATGAATGAATGATAATTTATCATATAATGTATTTGATTGATTTACAGTTTTATTTATTTTACTTATTAAAGTAAATTTTCAAATAATATAAATTGTATTAGTAGTAGGTAACAATTATATTTTATTCAAGACATAATAAATGACTAGTCAAGCGAATGACATAAGCTGAATTATTCATCGTGCCGGATCCTGCAGTTTGAGGAGGTTAGCAAAAATCCTTCATCTAATAATTTGTTTATATCAAAAAAAATCTTTTTAAATATTTTTATATCAATTATACAAAGATCATACAAAATATCATACAGATATCATACACATATTTTACAAAGATCTTATCAAATATCATAACAATTTTGTTGCAGTTTGGAATTGAACGACTTAAAAAAACTAAGAATCTCTTTCTAATTTTAACACATTAAGTTTATAGACGCCGACACTTAGTTATTTTAAATGAATTTTTTTATACACACACAACGATCAGTTAGCACTATTAAAACCAGAAACTGAAAAAAATGGAGTACTATCCAGAGATGAGCGGACGCAGATCCGCAGACTTTTCCGAATCCGCGGACTGACAGCGGACGCTTCGTACGGTTAAGTTGCGGACTCGCGGACTGACGCGGAACTTCTTTAGCGTTACCATAAAAAATTTCAAGTCATTTAAACAGCTACATTTCAGCAATGCGAACGCGCGGACTGACTGCGGACCAATATTGTAAGATTCTGCGGACGCGGACGCGGATCATTGATAGAAATCCGCGGACGGACGCGGACGCTAAATTTCAAGATCCGCACACCTCTGGTACTATCCCTTTTCCATTGGCTGTTTTGTTCTTGTAGGATCCTATTAAGATGAGTAGTTTATATGGCTATGTAGGCCCCCCCCTGATTCATCGGAGAGGAGTAAATGAGTTGACTGGAGTTACCGGGGCTTGAATCCATTTACCTACAGGACGCCCATCACAGGGCTGCCGAGTCCTCTGGCTAGAAAGTGACCACTGACCAGGCTATGTTATCATCACCTCCTGCCTCTATAAAAAAAACGTTACCTGTATTTAACTCAGCGTAACGAATGTGTATTGTTATTTGATTTCTTCAGACCCCATTCAGATCCTCAGCTATTCTGTTTATACTTACATAAGTCTGTATTTGTGTCAATTACGCACACACACACACACAAACACACACACACAAATAAGTTAAGTTACGCCTAAATTACGCGTACCATTAATTCTAATT